>JAVXUP010001538.1:0-220041 GCA_033070095.1 Escallonia herrerae
TTGGATAGAGGGGTGAAAATTTCAAAACCCTAAATCTTTCGGGCAGGCGGGTAATAATTCGGGTTTCGTAATCGAAAAAAGAGAGGGAGGGATTTCTAGGAAAGAGAAAAAGGAAACCTAGGGTTTGTTTTTGGAAAGTCAAATTCAAGAAAAATAAAAGTTCGAGATATTCAAGAAACCTTGAATTTATAAGATCAATGGTGTGTGTGCGTAATGAGCAAGAGGGATAGAGAACTTAGCTTTGTTAAAGAGGAATTCTGGTTCTGGGTTGAATCGATCTTTCCATTGGTTTCAGTGGGATTTTGGTGGGCGTTTGGGTGGGGGGGGGGGGGGGGGGTTTGTCTAGAGGATTAAATGCCCATAAAGCCCCATACTTTAGGCCTGATTACACAGAACACCCTGGGGGTTTAATTTTTGGTTCTTACCACCACACCCTCTCATTTGATATTTTGTAATTAATATATATTTTTTTGAATATATGTATGAACCCAGAGGTTAAAAAAGTAACTTCCTTCCAAATTTCACATGACAGCCATGCCAATTTCCTCTGAAAACCATTACACACTTATTTTCTTTTGAACTTCCCTCCCATGTCCTCCTCCCACAAGCAGGCACACTGAGTTAGGATTTGTTGATTATAAATGAACTCGAGTAATAATTCAAACAACAATAAATTCGTTGTTTAATGCCACTATGAATTGTCCCGATTCACACGTTCTTGGGCATTGGGAAATCTTGGAAGAAGATTTACTGAATGTGAAAATTATAAGGTAAGTAATTCATGTGAGCATTTTGAGTGAGTTGATCTTAAGGTTTGTGATTGTGGCAAAAGTTTTGGCTGGATGGTCTTAAGAAAAAACGAAGAATTTCTAAAAGGAATGAAGGAGAGGAGAAACAAATTGGGTAGTTACTGAAGGTTAATGAAGAGAAAAAAAAGGTGCAACAGTGTGATGAACTACTGGTCGCGAAAATTGAAGGGCTTTGGATAAAAATAGCGAGGTTTCAAACAACTAAGAAACAAGCTACTAAAAAGCAACTGAAAATCAAGGACAAACAACTAGGTATGTTGTCCATCACTACTGTTGTTCACTTTAGTCATACGCTTACTTAAACCACATTTAAAAAGATGACTTGGAACCTCATTTGTTTTGTGTGAGTACTTGTGTAAGGTATTATGTATGAACAATATAATGTTTTATTGTTGTTGTTAGGTTTGTGCACTGAGTTTTATGTTATGTATCTTCAGTTGTGAAATTTGTGGCCGCCAAATTATTCTGTATTTGATATGAAATTCAATTGAACTAGAAATAGAAATAAAGAATATATTGATAAGACTAAGCCAAAATAATAGGGCACTTTAACTATGCCATCAAACTAGGAAACAACATGGCACTGCACCAAAATATATCTTCACATATTAATAGCGAAAAATTACAAATGACCCCCTCATGTAATTCGGGTTTGTACCTTCGAATATTAATTTTGACAATTGACCCCCCTCATATATAGGTAATTACAACCTGAATTAATTGGGACGTGAAATACCAAAAATACACCTGTCTCTAAAAAGCTAAGTTTTCTTGTAAAAGGAACTAATTGAACCACTAACCCTCCCTCTACCCAACCCCGTCGCCGCCAGCATAGAGGAAGAAAAGGATAAGGAATGAGTGATAACAAAGGCAATTGTGTCTTCTTTGTACACGCCAATTTTGAACATGGCTAATTTTCTTCAATTGCACTAATTTGCCAAATAGTAGAGTCAATTGTTAAAATTAATACTCGAAGGGATCGACCTGCAATTGGGTTGTGGGGGGGGGGGGGGGGGGATGGGGTCTCATTTGTCATCTTCCCTGTTAATAAACTTCAGTAGTAGGTTTGCAACGTCAAATTCTAAAATGTGCAACTTCATCAGGAGTTTTACTCCATGAACAAAAACGGAGCATCAAACTTCAATTCTATGAACAAAATAAGAGCACCAAATTTCTAGCTAAACCCCATTTGGTGCTTTACTTTTGTAGCAATACGAAACGATGTAACTTTACAAAATAATTATTCCATCATACAAAAAACATATATATATCCCAAATTATTTTTCAGACGGTTGATCCTTCTTGAGCTTATGAGCTCTCTCAAAAGATATCGGAGAAAATGAATCAACATTTGATGATTTTCTTGGACGCACGGCGCAGTTAGAAAAGTGAGGATTCATGCATGATGATTCACTAACCTGCTTTACGAAGAAAAAAATTACAGTAAATCATGCAAGAATATATGTAAGACTAAAATGCAATGATGAAGATAGTTACCTATTCATGTGTAGGAATAAAATTAGGAGTTGGAACTATTCTTCGAGCTGCACTATCTTCTCTTGACATTCTTGGTGGTGCATCCTGTTGAGTTTGAATTCTTCTTGGCGCTGCCCTCTCTTGAGTTGGGACTGTTTCTACCTTATCCAAGAAAATTAACATCATAACCAAAATAGGGTTAGTCTTGAGTAGCCAACTCCTGTTCATTTGGCTCTGCGCTTGCTTCATTCACTATTAAGTCCTATAATGGGATCGTTGACATAGGTCGTCACATTAAATTTAGGTTGACATTTTGACTATACAACTACTTTTATCTTCTCAATTTCATAACGCTCTGTGTACTTGAAAAAGAACGAGGAACGCCCTTTTGGTGTCTAGAATTTGCTGCTGCAACTTAGGCAATCACATTTTTTGTTCCTCTCCTATTGGAGCAAAATTTTATAAATATATTTGTAGCTGCAACTTAGGCAATCTCAATATTTTTGACTCTCACTAGCCGTATCCCAGGGTTAGTCATAAGTTGTCTATGAATGCTATCACGTATGTAAGGAGAAGATGCCACCTATGATGACATCTTAACAGTTATTTACAGAATCTGGTTAAGGAAAATCAACAAGAAGTGAAGAAATGGAAACCCATAATTTAGAACTTGGCTCATAAACATCCCTCCTGATGTTCGCAACCCATGAGAAAACAATATAATGTGCCTGCATTTTTGAGTACCTACTGCTATCAGAGTAATGGATGTGAAAAAAAAAGTAAAAATTTGGGTGCTTAAAAGCCGGATGATCTGTTCGCGTACTCCTGAACCAATGCTGCAAACAGGGAAGGCCTCTCGAGCAAGTTAGAGGGTGTGTCAAACTCCTTTGCCAATCCTGTACAGTCACAAAAAAACCAGAGTCCAGAATATGAATTTAGCATCACAATAAATGCAGACGTGAAAAGTTATAGTTTCGTTTATATGATTGAAATTTTCAGTTTTTGGTTCACTACGGGCAAATTTCTTCTCTTCATTTCTGGTTCACCATATGCAAGTATACTGAAGTGTGGATTCCAATTTAAGACCCTCAGCATGGATCGTCTACTACAAGTTTCATTATGTTCTTTTATTTTTGAGTATCACGGATATTATCCTTCTATCTATTAGTGATTGCAGCAACGAATGAGATTAAAATCTCCTATACCTTCAAAATAATTCGAGAAATACCAGCACAGGTACTTATGACTGAAGAGCGTTAAGGTACATGCGAGGTGGTGTTCCATAACGGAGGGGGATCGAAAACGTTATTGATTTAGCTTTTGGGTCAAGATTTGGTTTTATATAATGTGTTTTGGCCTTCATGGTGAAACTTGGCTTTCTGCCAGAGGATACCAAAAACTCATTTTGTGTAACTTGAGATGGCCAAAGAGTTCTTGAAGATGCAGCATAAAAAGTGAGATTTGGGAACATACCAGCATCTATAACCAACACCCGGCTGCAATCAATGACCGTTGGAATCCTGTGAGCGATGGTAATGATTGTGCAGTCTAGGAAGTCCTCACGGATGATTTTCTGAATAACAGCATCAGTTTGGGAATCAACGGAGGCTGTTGCTTCATCCATAAAGAGTATCCTGCTGCGCTTCAGCATTACCCTCCCCAAGCACAGGAGCTGTCTCTGCCCCACGCTCCAATTGTCTCCGCTATCAACCACTAATAGCACAAAAGGTCTGTAACGATTAGTTCAGATAGATCAGCGGTGTTTAACGTTTAGAGGAAAGAAGAAGAAAGAAAGACCTGAAGCATCAAGTTTTTCAGGTTTTGCAGCCACCACATCCATTAGTTGGCAGCGGTCTAGACTCTGAGGATGAAGGAACCAGCCATTAGTCTACTGAAAGGAACTTTAAAAAGGCTAACATGTCTACTAAACGTTATTGTTCATATAGAGACTCTGCATCTAAAGATGAGATCAGAAAACGGTTAAAGAATGTACCTTCCAAATTTCTTCATCAGAGTACAACCCAATCGGGTCTATATTGCTTCTAACTGTCCCTTCGAATAGAACAGGATCTTGAGGAATGATCCCGAAACGAGACCTGAGATCATGAAGGCCTAGCTTGCAGATGTCGACCCCGTCTATCATTATTTTCCCAGCAGATGGCTCCACCAGCCTAAAGAAAACTTGGATCAGAGTTGACTTCCCACCTCCTGTTCGGCCAACAACACCGATCTTCTCACCCCCATGGATGCTAAGAGAAATGCCCTTGAGAACCAAAGGAGTATTTGGCCGGTATCTAACCTGCTTACGATCAGACATTTTGTCACCAAGAACCTCTGATTGTAAGTGAGGCAATATATTTTTTTGCAGCATTCAAGCGAAAAAGGGTGTACATAGTAATATGACATACATGTACAAGTCCAGAATAATCATGTCCAAGAGTAAAATGCCTTATTTTTCTAGTTCGGCAATCTCTTTTAGGATAACTGAGAAGATTAGACAAAAGAGAGAACCACTTCTAGTTTTTCTTTTTGATAGAGAGAACACCGCAAATGACAGGTGATGTAGCACAAGAGAGATGAAAGTATAATTTTTAACCTAATGGCATCTCCCGCGCATGCCTGATGGTATGTCATTCCCTAGTTTCTCCTAGGTAATAAAATGGAGGAAACATTTCAGGTACCCCAGTATGCTTTTGGACATTAGGAAAGTTTGTTAAGCCATTACTTAAGGTATGGATCTTGAACATGATGGAAGTGCCTTATGATCTTACTGTGGTGGAGTCCATATATTTTTATATTGAACACAATTTCATTGAAGTACTGGATTTTATTAGGAGTTGCATCTTAAATCTTGGCCAAGTTACCTGTAAATCCTCTATCTCAATGTTACCATGGCTGGGCCAATTTGGAGAAGGAAGTGACTCCGTTATCTTCCATGCAGCTTCTGATGGAATGTTTATGAACTGCTTTAACCTCTCAACCGCTACCATCCGGTTTTCCACAAAGCAACTCATATACACGGCCCAAAATAGGACAGTATTCAGCGGCAGGCCATAGGAAAGAGACAAGCCAACATTCTCTATGACAAGCAAAACATATATCAGTTATGCAAGAGACAATTCTTAAATGAGCAAAATATATTTAATTCTCTGTACAAATGGTTCTCTTGCTCTAACGCATTTACTATTGATGAACATAAGACATTTTATACAAAAACCGATACAACTAACATATAATGTGTGAAACACAAAGAACTATCTGAGAATTTACGAAGTTGGAAGGTTAACAATAAGTAGGGAAAACTACCTGGCCGAACAATAGAGCTTGGCAAAAAGACCATGAACATAGTGGAAACACATAGAACAAAACTGCCAATCAGTTCCAAGCGGAAACCTAACCACTCATTAGATCCATTGTTGTGGAAATCCATCCTCAAATTTGCATTAACCCGGTCGATATTTCCCTGGACGAATCTGTCATGCTTCCCAAAGCAACGAATGGTCATCACACCAGTAATGGTCTCCGAGAAGTGATGGATGGCAGGGGCTTTAGTTATTGAATCAAGGCGGCTTAACTCACGGGAAGATGCAAGGTAGTATCCCTGCACACACAGTGAGGGGTTGGCCAGAGAAGTGAGAGAACCCTTCTACAGGAAATATGAAAATGTTATGCAGGTAAATCATACTATAATCTCATTTGAGTTTTGAGAATCAATACAAACATATAAAATGTGTACAAGAGTTGTCTAATGCATCTCTGTCTATAAACCTTTGGGCTATGAGAGCTGTTTGCAATAGAAAGAACCAATCTTATACCATCCAGACATACATAATACAAGTTTTAAACTCAAAAACAGAATGAACAATTTCAAGATATACCATACCCGATACCAGATATTGAGCCAAGCCAGTGGAATTATGAGGAATATTGTGGGCCAAGCATACTGGCATGTAATGACCAGAATGCCAAGTAATGTGAAGTACATTGTCAGCGTCATGGCCAGAAATAAGGGGATTAAGAAGTCAACACTAGCTTGATCAGTGGATGCCTGGAAAATAAAACGTTTATCAGTTGAGGCATAGAGTAATTTAGTTCCTTTTTCCTCCACCAATAAATCTATTCGCACTATTAAATAAGCATGTGATACACTCACACGAGTTAATAATCTTCCGGAAGGAGTAGTATCAAAGAATGACATTGGAGCATGCGAGATGCTGCATAGGATCTGATTGAAGAAGCTCTGAGCTGTTTTCAGACCCAAAAATGTTACAAGAAACGATCTAAATACCAGCAGTGTGCACGAAACAGAGGCTATGATTGAGTAAATGTTGATAAAGAGAGAAGGGCTAAAAGTATGATTTTTGGAGGTCTCGTACGCCAACCAGTAGTCACTTCCCATTAGAGAGAACTGCCACACAACAGACACCAGTATCACAGCTGCTACTCCCCACCATCCATATGCCTCAGTGCAGTACTGCCTGTAGACATCAAAGTTAACCCGGCCAGTTGCTCTCTCTTCATCTTCAATGAGCTTTGCATTACCCTTTACAGAAGCGGATTGGCCTAAGGACTTCCCTTCACCATTGGGTTGCCCTTGGCTTGAGTTGGCGTAGGGCAACCTTGGTGTTTGTTGGGAGTTGCCACCCGACGTGGTAGTGCTCATGTCTACAAGCTCCATGGAAGTTTCATGAGCTGCTACCAGTGCGCCAAAATCCATGCCAGATTCAAGAAGCTCCTCATACCTCCCGGATTGCACAATCTTCCCATCTCGCATGACCTGGTTATAGGTAGCAAGTTCTTGTAAACAGGAGTTTTGCTTTGTTAAGTTGGCTCTGCTGCAGATATTATTGGTACTCTTATAAACTGAAATGTATATCTATTTCTGCTAGAGACATGCAATTTCACAAGGTGAAATAAGATCTGTCTGCAACAAAGATGGAAGAGTGTTTGTGATGTTTAACTGTGGAGTAAAATATGGGAATAAAGTTTGGTTTTTTCAGGAAACCTTTGTTGGTGCAAACCCCTACCAAAAATCTATAAAACCGGAAAGAAATGGTAAAAATGATCTATGCACAAGAGAAGTACATACCAGGATAAGATCAGCATTATGCAAGAAGTCAACCTGGTGGGTTACAAGTACAATGGTTTTATCTTTGAGAGCTCCCCTCACGCATTCCTGCAAGACCACCAGAAGTTAGTTAATCCTGCATTCTTGATACCGAATCTAGAAACTGGTCTCTCGAACAAGAAAGAAATCCTTTATCAGAAAGAAATTTGTCAATGACATGGTAATATTTCATCACATACTAATCAGATTGATATTGCCAAAGTTATGGTTCTTGCATCTTGTAAGTATCACCTAAACAAAGAGCATAAAATTTAGAAGTAGTGCTCGATCGTTCCAAAAATGGAGAGGTGCAGTTACCTTGAATATTTCAGATCCAGTGTGAGCATCAACTGCACTAAAGACATCATCGAGAAGATATGTATCACAGTCTTGATATATAGCTCTAGCAAGTTGTATCCGTTGCTTCTGACCACCACTGAGGTTTATCCCACGCTCTCCAATCTCTGTCTGGTCGCCGTGATCCATAATTTCCAAATCCTTCACGAGGCAACAAACTCGTATAGCTTCCTCATACCTTGCCCTGTTCATTGGTGAACCAAACAAGATGTTTTCTTGGATAGTTGCATTCTGTATCCAAGATGTTTGTGCCACATAACCAGTGGTGCCGCAAACTCTGACCTTTAGAGAAAAAGGTAATGTCAAACAACTTCATAACATTAGAAGCAAAAAAGTAAGAAGATCTGAAAGTTTATAATATGTTGGACCAGGAAAACTGAGGAACACATCAAAAGGTAACCTTCTCTCAACATGGTTTACAAGTCCTCTATCCTACCTGATTTCAAATGAATATCGGCATGTTTTTCTTACATTTTTTTTGTATTTTTTGTTTTTTTCTTTTTAAATCTTAAGAAGTAGAAATTCTGAATTTAAGGCGTAAAATGAGCGGAAGTGATCCCTTGAGTTGTCTAACACCCAAGCTCAGATTCAAAGCAAGCAACACTTTCCTTTCATCCTCCCCCATATACTCAAAGTTAGGTAATTATCATCAAAGAAGATAGTCTTAAAAATGATGACTTTGTCAGCACAAGATCGCAATGCTCTCACGAACACGGAAGCCCAAAACGCGGTTTATATTGTGAGTGAAGCTCAGCAGTACAAAAGGCAAAGTCTCAGTAAAGAAAAAAAGGTATACTTTACAAGTAATATGATAACGCAGAGAAATCTATACCTCTCCGGAGACTTTGTGCAGCTCACCTAAAATTGACGCCAATAAGGAAGACTTCCCTGACCCAACAGTTCCAACAATTGCAGCTAGGTGCCCTTTCTTAATTTCAAGATTTACATCTTTTAAAACCGTCCCGCCACTGTCATCGTCCCATGAGAAATTTCCATCTTTCACCTCCACTGCAATCCTACCACCAAAACCTTCCCCTCTCTCCACAGAATCACTTTCCAGTTCCTGACTAGTCATGTACCTGTCCAACCTCCCCAGGGAGATTGTTGCCTGTGATATTGAGATCAGAGCTTGTGGGAAGGTCCGGATAGGCTCCTGTAGAATTTTAAATATTGTTGTTGCTGTGAAAACTTTCCCAGCATCAAGAGGGACTCTCAACAAAATTGCCACCGCAAATGTAAGAGCTGCCATTAGAATTGGAACACTCCAGAGCACAATCATGTTCCAACAAAACAAGTACGTGAACTTGCTGAGCCAGCCATACTCCAGATCGCGAAAAGATTGAATTTTCTTACTGAAGTGTTCCTCCCATGCTTGAAATTTAATCACACGCATATTGTTTAGCAACTCATTCGTTGCCTTCATCCTTAAATCGCGGTTTTTCATCACATTGAACTGAAAAATGTTGTTCCATCGACTAATCATCAGAGTGAATATTAAAACTGCAATGAGTGCAACCAATGCTGCAAGGATAGAGACACCCATATAGCCGTACAGCAAGGCTAAGGCAATCGCAAGTTGTAATGGCATCATCCATAGGAAATGTAGCTGCAGCATCATATCAGATAGCTGCTGGACATCTACAGCCATGTAACTGACGATTTGTCCTACCCCATGAGCCTGGCGGGAGGAGCAAGATAATCTGAGCCCTTTCTTGTACATAGCAGAAATCACAGAGGACCGGATAAGCATCCCAAGTTTTAGAGATTGAAAATTGAACTGATGTGAACTAAGGACTTCAATTACTTTCGAAATTAGGAGTGTCAATATTAGGTAGTATCCCTCAGCCGGATTATTTTTCTTCCCAGAAGTGAAACCCACAAAACTCTGAATCAAGACAGGCCCAATGTACATGACAGACAAGCGCACAACAGCAAGGAAACCTGTGAAAGCAATTTCCTTCCAGAAGCATCGGATTAGAGTTGTTCGTACAGCATTGTTCACATTCTCACCTGGCCTTGGCCAGTTCATTTCAAAAAGTTGTGCCATGGTTTCAGCCTGATGATCGGGTGGAAGTGAAGGGACTTCTTCCATCTTTAGAGGGGATTTGTATCCCTTACTTAACACAGGATTCATCCAAAGCCAGGTTGCTCTAGAGAACAAAGAAGCTGTAGCATAGCCACTCACATTAGATTCCATCGAAGTATTTGAATCTAATTCAGGTTCCTTAAGAACCCTAATCCCAGTTGGTCCCTTAATGGCAACAATAAACAGGAACGCAGATACCGGAAGGTTAACCTGGGAAACTATATCATCCATTCTCAAAGTAGGATCCAAGTCTTTGCCCACGATGATCAACCGGGTGATAGCTGAAGCAGCACATAAAGCTGCAATAACAAAGTTCACTACCCAAAATATTCTGAGTGACATTGGATGGACAATTGCTTTGACTTTCTTCTCATGGGCAACAAGAACTGACATCACAGTGAAAGTTGTTGCTTGAACTACTCGAAACACAACGTCTATTAGCTCCCATGATGATTTGATGCCTCGAGTGAAGGCCAATACACATAGCGCAGTGTAAATAATGGCTAAAATGGCCGTTAAATATAGAGATAATTTGAACCAAAGGCCAACTCGAAGTTGAGATTTATCATTTCCAAGGAGGGGCTTATTGACAGAGGAGCTGGAATTGGCTTCTGAAATGAACCTAAAATAAAGCTTTTGGGCTGCAAATACTGTGATACTGAACACGAAAAGAAGGTCAATGGATGAAAAGAGAAGTCTTTGGGGACATGGAGATAGTAAGATGAAGCTTAACCATTGGGCTACAAGAGAAAGAAAAGATGAACTATCTAAAGAAGTTGAACATTCAAGAGAAGTGAGCCATGAAGCAGAAGACATGGTTTCCTTCTGATTTTGAAACTTGCCTGCTAAGCCTCCTGACAAAGAAGGTAAAATTTCAGCACTAACGAGAAGCAAGAAGAAAATATAGCCCAAAACCCCGAAAAATCAGGTTTTGTGCAGATAAGCATCATATTCAGAAAAATGAACAAAAAATACAGTCTACATTGATAGAGTGATCAATACTGCACATGGACTGAACAAGAACCAAGAAATGACTTCTCGTTTCCTTGAAAAACAAAACCCAACAAGTGAAAGTAGAGATACAACATGTAACCAGGTGGGATAAGTAGAAAAGAACTAGCATCACATTGCATAATCATAAAAATGGGGAATCATGAAAATGCAATCACCTCCATTAACATGAAGACACTTTAACCTAAACAAGTAATTGACACAGACAGAGAGTAATAATACATGTCTGGTGAGAGGTGATGTGTGCTAGAAAGGTTGAGGTCAGGACAAACATCAAAGAAGCTTTGTTAAAAAACGGACAAGAGGCTTCTTTCAAGTACCAAGTTGAAACCAATGGGTCACATAGGAAATGCAGAAGGCATGAGCTCCAAACAGGTCAGGACGGCTTCCATATATACGGTTATGCATCACTCTGCTTTGTCTGCAAGAATATTATGTTGGGGAAACGTTATTTTTACCTCCAACTCTTCCCAGCTCATTAAAAATATAATATTGTTGACCGTTTAGCGACAAATAAGAGAGTCAAAAATTATGATCCGTTGTTAACAAGTCTATTAACTACTATAATAAAAGGCCGCCCTTTACCAGGTCAAACAGCCTTGTGGGGTGTTAAATTAATCCCAAATTGCCGCAACCGGAAAAATGTTGCTACGACCGAGTAAAGTCATTTCTAGTTTTTATGACTATATATATGCCTTTTGGGCAGTGGCAATAGTGTTTGACCTAAAATTTCCTTTTGATGTTCATGAAGATTTTTGTTGCTAATTTACAGTCAAGCTTGGTAGTAGGTTGTCTTTAGGCCTTGGTACGACCAGTTATTTGTTTCCTTATCGCTGCAGATCCTAAGGTCATCCTCTGTTAGGAGCTTCGAACTAGGGCAATGAAGTTGTGTGTTGCTACCTTCAGTTCTTTGTTCAAGGCTGAGAGGAGTTAATATTTTCCTCGTAATTTACCTTTTTATTAACGAACTTTTCGGACCTTTGACAATGTAATTTACCTTTTTAATGAACTTTTTCGACCTAAGACGACAATAGCGTTTCGCCAACGAATATAAAGCGAAGTCCTCTTGATGACGCAGAAACGGCAGTTGCAATCTTTACTGACGCTGGTGGGCAAATTTGATCTTCAGGGGGATTGAAAAGATGAGAATAGGGAGAAGGGATACTACAATGTACTCTCTTAGATAAACTGACTTCCCACTAAGGATACATAATTATATGCAGGGCAGGTACGGGTCGACAGGGCGGCCAAGTACCAGGATGGGTTACACTATATACTAAACCAGACCATTACCCTTTGCAGATTAAAATTTTAAATACCATACCCATCTCATAATCCGGTCAAAGTCAAAAAACCAGTCATATCGGATAAGGGTGGGGCGGATATCCGGCAAGTACGGATCAAATTGCCACCCCTACTTCCCACGAAAATAACTATGCAATTTATAACAGGAAAAATGGCAATGGCTTCTTCCTGATAAATGGAGCATGCACAAAGTTTCTTCAGTACCTCCGCTCAGTTTTGATTCGCCGAAGCCTTGCACAGCTATTTAGGGTCAGATTGCTACAGTAATCATAGTTTGACACAACCCTAAAGGTCATAATGTTAATATACTATTGTACTTACATAAACTTTCCTCAGTTCACTAACGCTCATTATGAATAGAACAGCTAAAGAATAGGTACATTGATTCTACTCTTTACAACAATATCCGTATAAGGATTGGGATATTGATGTATTGGAGCATCAGTTCCTAAATATAGTCCTCAACCTTTTGATGCAACTCATGAGAAAATAGGTATCGGCATTCTGACTTCCAGAAGTAATTAGAGTGGTCATAGTTCTCATCAACCAGGCAACATGATTCGTCTACCTTTGCAGTGTCAGATAAGCTGTATGACGGCAGCTACTCGCAGAGCCCCGTTTTGGAGAAGATCGCCAAGCTCATCAAACAACAAAGCTGTGCGCCAGCCCCATCCCTTTGGAGCTTTTGGTAGAAGGGTCCCTGTTTGGTTGAATTTTCCAAACACCATCACTTCTCTCTTTGATGGACAGATCAGCTGCACAATGGAGCGATGGAATAAGAAATTGGGACTTTCTTTGTTAAGAATGTAAGTTAGATGAAAAGTAAAAAGTATTCACCTGATAACGTGCAGTAACCTTTTCCCGATAATCTACGTGCATATGAACCTGAAGAAAGAAGGTCAAAAGTATTACAAGCTGTCAAATTTGCACACAGCAGTCGTAGGTTGAAATCTCTAAGATCTGTTGCTTACACTTGACAGTTGACAATGAAAATAGCTGCCAATAAATACAGGAAATACTTGAAAGAACCTTCTCCTTTAAAAGTAAACCTTTACATACTTCATCTAATATACCAACGAGCCTTGACTACCGAGAAGAAGGCTGACCTTTCTAAGTGGATCACTGATCTCTGCCTTGCGACGGTGAAGAAATAATCCTAAAATATCAAGAAAAATTCAAGCAGATAATCAAGAGACTGCCTTGTGACGGGAAAAAGTAATCCTGAATTATCAAGAAAAATTCAAGGATATAATCAAAGAAGGCAATAGAATCCAGATCAAGAGAAAAATGTCTCTTCGGTGCAAGATTACCAAGAGTTCGGCGCCCTTGAGGGTCTTCATCGGTAAATGCCTGAACACTAACCTAAATAATTCAACAGATCAAATTAATAAATTGGTAAACAACAGTCAAAACAGAAACAAAGCCTCCTAATAATTAAAAGGACTAGATAACTGGCAGCTGTCGGACTACCTTCCATAAGGACCCAGCATAAAATACATCCGGAGAGTGCTTGACTTGCCCATCACTGAGCCTGTGCACATCCCGAAACTCAACCCTGTGGAACCAGTAGAGTGATATAAAATAATGTGTAAAAGGCTTCTTTCTAGTATCTGAAGATTATTGAGTACTTATACTTTGGAGATAATGCGTAAGCAATAGCAAGAAAGACTGAAATATGATATTGACAAGATATTGAAGGATTTATATTTCTCTCAAATCCTAAGTAACAGAATTCCAAGGAGAAAAGGGCTGGAATTTTCAATTCTACTGCTCTACGAAGTTATAGAGTTCAAGGCCAAATAGCCAACTTCATCAACTCCCTTGGAGCGAGAGATTGAAGCCAACTTTCAGTTACCTATTCCGATTGAAAACTCAGGTACACTGATTCTATTCATTTCACCAGAAAGAGGTAGTCAAAGTAACATAACTCAAGTTTTTTGGAGATCTGCCGCAAGGGCATCAACAAACTTCTCAACCAACCACAAGAAGCAGCTCTGTGCATCTTTCTACCATTACAAGAACTAAATTTTGTCCAGTGCAGATATAAAAGGAAACTTACGCAAAGCGAAAGGGAGGAAAATGACTTAGAGGTGTTTTCATATCTAATGATATAGAACTGTTTGCAGTCTCCCACTCTACCCCGATGGCACTCTCGGACGGTTCTAGCACAGCACCACTTGTACTTGATCCCACATTTGTTTGGCTGACCAATCTGCTTTGCAAATCAGTCTCAAACCCTTTATCTGGTTGCTCCCCATGTACACTAGCCATGTTATTTGCTCCTTGGCTGAGCCCAACCAACGCCGTCAACCCATCCCCGGCCAGTTCCCCGTTGTGATCAGCTCTATTCTCGGGATCGTCATTACCAAGAGACTGCTGGCAGTTACGGTTGCCCACACCAAATGGTACACGAGAAAAGACAAAACGTGTTGGAGGCCAAGCAGCTGCCGGTACAAAGGTACTTCCACGTCCAATACCAGCTAGCCCGTCAATAGGCCCCCTAACATGCACTCTTACGGGCCTAAAGAGGCCATTTCCTTCACCTTGAGCAGAATCCGTGACGTACACATTTCCAATATTGTTTGGTGAATTGTTCTGATCATGCTCTTGCATGTAATAGCTACTAGCAGGAACTCCACGAGAAAATCCAAAAGACTGCCTACAAGCACATGCCATATTCACAAGGCAGCAATTTTTACAGGTGTCAGCACCAATTTCTTGGACCCTCTGGCTCAGAAGCATCTACAAGACATCCACGCAACATGTGAGATAGATACTAAGATTCAAACCAACTCAAACACAAACAGAAGTTTGCGTTAAGTTGAAAACTTCTTTGGGATGGGAGAGCTGTCCACACTTATGGTGCTGGTAGATGTAAAATTGGTTTTTAAGGTTAGGAAACATGTTGGACATCAGGACACCAATATTTTACCCACCAAAGTTGGTCCAGGATTAGATGCTTATTGCCAAAGCAAGGCACCAGCAAGTATGGACACCTCTCTTCCTCCCTATAGCATTTTGTACACAGCAATCAATACACACGGCAAGCGACGAGATCAATTTCAGACCTGCAGCCAAAGACCATCATTGACGGCTTTGCCAGGGAACCCCAATTCTTCAAGATGCCTTCTCACATTTAAAAGCGCCTCAAATGTCATGTTACAATATAAAAGAGACCCTTCTTCAAAGATGTTGACAAATGTATCATATTCTTCCCCGTTCAACCCACATATACCGTTAGCACAAGTTTTTACTTCTCTCCGGCCCACAATCCTACCACCCCATGAAAGAGGAGGCATGCCACATCTTCCCCATTCATTGGGCAAGAGGCTGTTACAAGAACCCATTGGTGTACAGTGCCTTTGGTCCCCGTTAAGCCAACTATTGTTGTTTAATTGATAGCACGAACTTTCTTCAGATGGTCCTTCCATAGCTACACTCTCACCCCTATGTCCACTCGCTCCAACACCAAATGGCATTTCAAGATAGGAACAAGAGGATCGAATTCCAGGCGTATGTGAAGATGACGTACTCGACGACGGCCGTTCAACATTGCAAGGGTATCTTGCCCCCAAATTTGACTGGGTGGTTGCACCTTGTTGCGCCTGTTGTTTAGGATCGAGTACCCCAGTGAGGGAGTCAACGATGCAGTCTGCAACCTCGACTAAAATATTTTGAGCAGTTCTATGATCTTCACGTTTGTCTTTCAAACTTACATGCTCTAGGTCAGATTCCAGCATATTATTTGTCCGGCCATCAATCAAATCCTTACCCTTTACTTCAGAAGAACCACAATGACTACTTGATCCAGTCTCAGAACCTGAAGTTCCTTGCTTTGAGTGTTCTGCCTTGCAATTAGCACCCTTGGCAAGGAGAGTGTACAGCGCCAGTTCAAACCTATTTATAAAAAATAAAAATAAAAACAGAGAAGAATTTATCATTCAGTTCTACGATATATAATTTACTCAGGTTGAGATCACAAGATTCATGTTAGAGGAAGCCAGAGTTTCCATTTACCTCTTCTCTTCACTAGGTACCCACAATTCGTCTGAGGTCAATAGTGCATGCAAAGTTTGAGAGGAAAGTTTTGGAAGCACCTGCATTGTTGGGAGGATAAATACATATTACCCATAAATTCCATATCCTAAAGTCAAATTTTCATATCCTTCTCCATGTATCACGATTTGAGGAGCTTTCTAATCGAAGAGCTTATAAGAACCCGAGAGTAGAAGCTCTGTTTTCCAAGGATCAGAATCAAAAACTAAAAAACAGAATCTTAAATTTCCAAGGCCACCACTAAGAACCTGAGATTTGGCTAACATAGCTAAAATAAAGCTCGTCTTTCTGTGTCAAATCTAGTTATTACCTATTGGACTTCATGACGACCCCCCCACCCCAAAAAAATAAAAAAAAAATCATCTGAGGTCAATAGTGCATGCAAAGATTGACTATAAAGTTATGGAAGCAGATGCACTGATGGGAGAGCAAATGAAGATTAACCACAAGTTCCAAACGCTAGTAATTAATTCACATCCTTGTCCACGTATCACGATTTGAGGAGCTTTCCAATGGAAGAGCTTATAAGGACCCGAGAATAGAAGCATTGTTTTCTAAGGATCAGAGCTATACACTACAAAACATGTTTAACGCTAAGAACCTAAGATTTGGCTGAAGTAGAACAAAACGCTTGTCTTTTTATGTCGACTTTTAGTTATTACCCATTGGACCTTAATATAACATCCCCCCACCCCACCCCCACCCCAAAAATAAAAAAAATGTCTAACGCTAAGAACCTAAGATTTAGCTGAAGTACAGCAAAAAGCTTGTCTTTTTATGTCGAGTTTTAGTTATTACCCATTGGACCCTAATATAACATCCCAATCCCCACCCCCCAACCCCCCCCAAAAAAAAATTTCCCAACCAAATATGAACTTTATCCAGGCAAATTTAGTAAAGAGAAACATTAAACCTGAAGAGTGACTTAATAGAAGCATTTTTCAGGTTTCTAGCCATTTTCTCAAATCTTGAGAAGGGCCTACTTGCTAATATTACACCATCTATAAGGGTGCATATCCATAGCCCAAAAAACACGTGGGTGCTATGGATAAAACATTCAATTTTTTGCAGTTCTGTGTTTAACTTAATGAACATATTTGAAAGGTTGTCTCCTCTGCATTTGCTGCCTAGCATTTGAAAAGTTGATGAATGGCTACTTCAATTTGCAGTAGATACGCACTGCACATACCTGGCAACATTCTTTGCTTTTCTTCCCAAGCTTTTAATTCGTCGCAACACTATGATCTTTTGTTTCAAAGAAGAAGAAAAAGAAAAGGTACAACCTCTTGATTTCACCACCTTCGGAATATTGCCATGACTTACCTCTTTCAACTCCATGGCACCACTTTGACAAAGGTAGCCCCAACAGGCACTTCTAACACGTTCCCCATGTATACCATAATCTTGGCTTTCTGCAAACACCTAGTCATAGATAGAGGTGGTCAATAATCCTGAAAATGAGAGTTATTGCCAGGGAAATATGACTTTTTGGTCATGCAATCATCCTGAACCTGATACGTTAAGAAGTTTGAAGTCCACAGCTCAGATATAATGAAGTCAGTGCAAATTGCACATAAATCCTGCATGAAACATGTCATAGACGGTCATCACGAAGGCGCAGAGTAACATAGGCACCAGTAGGGCCAGCTGACAAGACTGAAATTTGAAGTAAAATGGGACCTGATTGGTTTATGAAAAAAGCGGACTTATTTACAATAATTGAGTTTGGTCTTGACACACTAGCATACTAGACACTATTCCACATTGTACAGCTTCGAAAGAGCCAACCCGTTTGGGCCTGTGATGATGTGAAACAACATGTGGTGATAGATTCACCAATCCAGTTCCAGAAATGAAAGTTTCAACACAGGCAACCTAGTTGGGACAACTGTGGATTTAATGCACATACATTTCTATCGGTCACAAAGTTCTGTATTTACAAATAATTGATATGCCATTTTATTTTGTCCAGTAATAGTTTGATTGCTTTTCTCAGTTGCAGATAGAATACTATGCTGAAGACTGATTGATGCATAGTCAACATCTGATATTGATTACAAATTCCCTCAGAAATATTCTGAGTCCTGAAACAGAATACGCATTACATTTGTTGAATTCTTCATCGATCTGTTCAAAAGTAACAGAATAAGGCATTAAATAGTACCAGTATGTAGTACCTGAAGGTCAAGAAAGGAGGCGGCTGCTAGAACACGGAAGGCATTATTATCATCAAGTTTAGGGTGATGTCCATACATATAAGCCAGAGCTATAGCAATTGCCTCTCCATTAACATTTTTATCATCCACATGCAGAGTCAAAATTGGAGCATTGGCTTCTTTCCAAGGACCATGAAGCATATTCCTGCAAGCAAACATTTTTTCATAACAGAAATAACAGTAAGCAAAGAGTATATGCAGTTGGTGAGTTGCAAGCCCCTTGTAACATAGATTAAAAAATGTTATAATACAAACAAGGCAAAATAAGCATGCTAAGTATCAATCTTTAGTTTCGAATTGCTCATCGATTCAACACACACACACAAGGGCAATAATCAGATGTGCGTATCAGTTAAGTTAGACCAGGATAGCTACTTATACTCTACTTGACAGAAACATGACTAAGAGGACAATTCAGTATGTATAATAGCAGATTTTCTCCTAGGGATGATATCATCCGAATCAATTTTGGTGGATGTGCAAAGTGGATCGGAGGAATTGCTTCTGCTGATCTAGCATGCTCACCATGTAGATGTGTTTGCTCGCTCTTACTTGAATAAAAATCAATAGGAACAAAAAGTTAATCAATCATTGAACCTTAAAGCTATGGTAGAACCTTGTTTTTGCTGAAGCACAATCTACGCCTTTGCACCCACTTTTACCTAAGTTATATAGTGATCCTAATCTCAAATGTTCGTTAGACCTTGTTCAAATTAGGCTATTTAATAGAGCTGCTATGCCACACTTATTTCCCAAACATGTGTAACTACACCTCATCTCACTACGTTTATCTCCAGCCTACTGAACCTTCGTTCTTTTCTTACCATTTCCAGGTTTTTCACTTTACTAACATTATGTTATGTTCCCAGCAAAACCCCACACCTTCTCTTTTTGATAAGTACAGAATTGAAGATTGAAAGACGATGGAGAACAACAGAAAACCTCCAAGACGTGTACACATGCACGCACTAAATCTCGACGTAGTCCAAATTATATAAAGTCCATCCTGTAGAAATCTAATGTCATATTCTCATGATTTAATTTTATATTTTACGTTTCTTGTGCTTTTCCGTTGTTCCTGACATCTGCGTTTGGACAAGGCCAAAACAATTACCTTTTCCCTAATGACTTAGTTAGTTCAGTCAAAGCATTGTGTCAGGGCATACATGAATTTCCCACCAGTGCCCTCATCTTCTCCACAACACCCGCCACCCGCAGCATTCACCCACCCAAAGATAATGTGTCTCGGTGTGCATATCTTTTCTATAATCAACATTCAACCATCTACCTAGGCTCGTCCGGAAAACAATGCTTTTCCTCAACAGAAACTTACATACAAACCCATGTAGGAATCAGTAACTTGTCCGAAAAACGGACAAAGTAAAAGAAAAAACTATGTAGGAATTAAGTATCAAGTTATTCCTCCAATCATCCATAGAAGTTCAGAATTGGTTCATTTGTCCCATGCACAATCCTTCTAGAACTTTAAGCAACCTGAGGTACCAACTACAGCCAAGATGTTTCAACTATCCACTTTAATTCCTGGCCAAAGAACCTACTTGATGCATACTTGCATAGTGCTACTCGTCCTAAACATTATTCAAAGAAGTAGAATCCCAAACAATGGGAGAAACTGAACGCCAAGCGCTTCAAAACACCAGAGCCTACTTTTTGAAATACTTGATTCAGGATGTACAGATCTAACTCTTTTTGTGTTAAAATTTGGCAATAGCAGCATTACTACTTATAAACTAGGCCTTACCTCACTAAACATGAAGGAGAAATTATTACTAGCTATTTGACCTGGACAGACCAAATTTTCTGAGAAAACATAGAAAAAGAAACATTTACTCCCTAGTCCCTCCCCTCCATAACTTTTGTAACCTTTTTGACTTCTAGCAAATATTGAGGATATCCAATCATTGAAATGAACTACAACTAGTAATTGCTGATCAAATACTCACTCCCATCCATTGGATCTTCCCTTTTGGCTTTTGACGAATTCGTAAGATAGATTAAAAAGCAGGTCAACATTGAAGTGAACCCAAATGGCAATCATCATTTTGCAAGTCAGGCTAGGGTACAAACAAGTGAAGTCAGCATTACATGCACTAAATACGTCCTAGGAATTCGCAAAATATCAAATGCAAAAGTCCTATAAAAACAGAGGGAGCGTAACAATGTGACGATTGTATATATGAACTCACTTAGTAACTACAAAAGTTGAAGCGAGACAATGCTTACCCATCCAAATCTTATACTAGGAATTTGCCAAAAGTCAGAAATTACCAAGCTGTGAGCGTAATTAACTATCGTTTAGCAAGTGAAGCTAATCATATATTAGGTTAGAACAAATGTGTACGCGTTCAAATTCTATCCCAGGAATTCGCAGTAAGTAGTCAGAGAGGACCAGAACTACCAAGCCAAAAGCATAAACAGACGAGCGGGACCTGAAGTAAGAGCTGCGGGAGAGTATGAGGCGGTGGAGGCTGTAGGTGGAGCCCATGGCGTGCAGTACGACGTCGGAGAAGGAGCCACCGTGGAAGCCCTCCATTTGGATGTGGTCGCAAAGGGACGTCAGGTTGCAATCCAGCGCGCGAAGCTCGCCGCTGCTCCGGTCGTTGTCCTGCGAGGCCTGCCTCGTCATTTCCATCGGGCCGTACGGCCTCTGCTGCTGCTGCTGCTGCTGCTGAGGGTACTGATGCGATGTTGGTGGTTGTGATTCCATCTCTCTCTCTCTAGAGATGTGTATGTGGTTAGCGAGAGAAAATGTAAATCGACGACGACATTATCACAGTTACGAGGAGGAAGAAGACGATGGCGTACGTATGAGGGAATTTGAGAGAGATTTTCTTTTCTTTTTCGGGAGAGGTTTATTTTCAAGCTTTATGGAATTGTTAATTGAGTTAAATTTTTTATGCAATTTTGTAGCATCTTTTTGTTAATTACGTTAATTTATATATATATATATATATATACACACGCGCGCGTGTGTACACACTTGGCATGTCTTGGCCCAAGAAAATGGGACATTGGCATGAACATAATAAATGACTAGTTTTTATCCCGTGCTTCGTACATGGGAGTAATAACTATCAAAATACTTATTAGGAGATCTCGTATTTGTATGCATTATAGCAACTACAAAATTAGTACTGATAATAAGATAATTAAAAATTTATTTTTACTTTTTCAAAGGAGTATTCCTACCGATTTTTATCGTTGAAAATAAACCTAAGAATAATTGTTAGTTTTTAGTGACAAATGAAGATGAGAAATAATGTATGTCTCTCATAACTAATAATAATTGCAGTGATAATACTAATACTAATAATAATAACCCGTTTATTGCAATAGTATTACTCTAGACTACTAAGAAAAGAGTAACAGTACATAAAAAATGATTGAAAAAAAGGAGGAGCGTAAACTATACATAGAACTTGTAATGAAATAAAATGAAGGAGATTATGGTAGTTTAAGAGAAAAACTGATGGATAATATTGTGTTTCCCAATAATAAAAAAAGATTTAAGATTAAAAAGGAATATATTGAGAATTACTTTTGTCAAAAATCTAGAATTTTATGAAATTGTAAAGATATAAATAAAATTTTTGAGTGGGACATATTGGCATAGAAGAGAGACAAATGTTAAATTTATATAATTGGTTGAATCTCAAATTGAGAATGAGAAAGAGAGAGAGAGAATCCAAATCATTATTATTAAGGTTTTAAAATAGGAAAGTCCACGTAGCATGCTAAGAGAGTATCCACGTAAGAGATGACTGGACAACATTCTCTCAACTTCTGCTTTTCATATATATATATATATATATATATATATATATATATATATATATATATATATATATATATATATATTTGACATTAGTCATTTCTCGTTCAATGAGAAATGATCTATTTGGAGATTTTGAGTGTGTTTTTTATCTTAAGTGAAAGAACCCTGTGAAGTTTGAAAGATTTTCACACCCCTTGCTTGAAGTGATGTCCAATGTTTGGTTTTTTGCTCTTAATGGCACTATAAAGAGAGCTATGCTTTGACGGACTTGAATGTCTGCGAGGTACCAAGAAATGACATGAAGCATGCGATGTGGTGTTCTCGACGTCCAAACACACTTTGTGGCTTGTTGACATAATGGGTCAAATGAGCTCTCAAATGAAAGATAATAACGTAAGGGAGGTATTGAAAATAATTTGGAAATTTTTGGACATGTATGCTATTTATTTTGAATTTCCAAAAAAAAGATCATCGAAAAATACAATGGACATTTTATAGGCAAAGCTTGGAGTTTTTTCCCTAAATAATCCATTTTTATTACTTAATTACCCATCTACTCCATTTTCAACCTTATTTACCTTTCTAACCCATTTTTGAAAATCTCACTTTCAAAGAGAGATTTTAAGTTGAGAAAACGTGGTTGCAAACCACGTTTTCAAGCAAACGTTAATCGTAGTAACATTTGCTTGAAAACGTGATTTGGAACCACGTTTTCTCAGCTTGAAATCTCTCTTTGAAAGTGAGATTTCCATTAAACATAGTAATGTTTGCTTGAAAACGTGGTTTGTAACCACGTTTTCTCAGCTTGAAATCTCTTTTTGAAAGTAAGATTTCCATATTAACGTTTGCTTGAAAAACTTGGCTTGAAATCTCTTTTTGAAAGTAAGATTTCCATATTAACGTTTACTTGAAAAACTTGGCTTGAAATCTCTCTTTGAAAGTGAGATTTTCATTAAACATAGTAACTTTTGCTTGAAAACGTGGTTTGGAACGACGTTTTCTTAGCTTGAAATCTCTATTTGAAAGTGAGATTTTCAAAAATGGGTTAGATAGGTAAATAAGGTTGAAAATAGGGTAGATGAGTAATTAAGTAATAAAAAGGGATTATTTAGGGAAAAAACTCCAAAGCTTGGGCATGTCTCGTATGGGAGATGTGCCATGGTAAACTTAGATTTGTTTGAGATAGGACATGGGCAAGGGTGACTTTGTCTGTGGGCAGCAACGACTATCAAATAGTGTTTATATAGAATGACGTATTATTAGCGTGTCATGGGTCGTGATAGATTGTTGTAAAATTGGTCAGAATATGATCGTCTCTTGTAACATTGGATTCTTTTCTTGGTCGCTTTTTCTGTTCCGCCAAGTTCTAGGCAAAGACACAACTTGACGCAAAATAATTGAATATTTTCGCATTTAACAAATAATTTACAAAAATTAAGATCTGTTGTTTGGAAGTACTTAATGGTACCAAATGCATGAATTATGGTACCTTACTCATGTGAGTATACGAACCGAGTTCGAGCCGAACAGGAACGTGTTCCAACTAATGTTCGAGCTCGGCTCATGTTCTTTTATGAGCCAGACATGGACATTTGAACTCGGCTCGAGTTCATCAATGCAAAAGTCGGGCTCGGCTCGGCTTGTTTGTCTAAAAAATCAAATCAACAGAACATTAGAGGAGGAGAAGAAGCTGAATTCAACAGAACACCACGTCGTCTTTTTCTACAGCAACCGCCGCTGTGATCTTCTTCCATGACTACCATCGTCGTCGCTGACGCCTTCTTCCACCAAAATCTTCGCATCGTTTACTTCCACCACACATCGTCTTCTTCCACCACCACCATCGTTGTCGTCTCTTTTACATTTACTAACACCATCTGCTTCATCAACCACTTGTCGTCGCCTTCATCATCAACCACTTGTCGTCGCCTTCATCATCAACCACAAAAAACTTTTAAGGAAAAGAAGTTCAGTTCTGCTTCTAAAGTCGATGGATTTTTGGATCTTCACAAGATCGGAGTCGGAGAAGAACCCTGATTTGATCTGGGGTGATGTGTGCGCCTAAGAGTGAGAAGGAAATGTGCTTGCATGAGAGTTAGAAAGAGAGGGTCTGTTCGTGTATCCGTGAAGAGGTGTGTGTATCTCCGCTGTACATGAGTGAAAGATATGGAGGGGGAAGAAGAGGAAAAGAAAATATCTGAAGAGGAGAAATGCGTCTGTGAAACATATAAAAATATGTTTAGTGTTTTCTAAATGAAAAGGAAGAGGTGTTGGGCTGAGCTTTCTAGTATGATTTGGGCTGCATGGAATGTAAGAATTGTTTGGGTATCTTATTGGGCTTGATTTTAAGTCAAATGAGTTTAAGGCATCCATGCTTTAAACATAATATTCACATATATATATATATATATATATATATATATATATATATATATATATATATATATATATATATATATGGGAGCTGATCCGTTGATAGCGCTAGCAAAATGGGGTATTTTGCTAGCGCGATCTGACCGTCCATCCTGAAAGATGGACGGTCCAGATCGCGCCTTTTTCCAAAACTGTCTCCCGTCCGCCATACAGTCTCGCGGACGGGATTTTTTACCTTTTTGCCCTTCTCCCATGTCCGCAAGACTGTCTCGCGGACGACTTTCGGTTCCTGACATGTGTCAGGAAAAAGGCGTCCGGGAGACAGTGTAGCGGACGCTCTCTAGGCTGACACATGTCAGGACCTGTCCCGTCGGTCGCCTAGAAAGTCTCATGTCAGAGCCCCGAGAACTGTCCCGTCGGTCGCCTAGAAAGTCTCCCTAATTCTCGGCCCTTTTAGCAAAATTTTTGTGGGCTTCAGATTCACTTGCTTCCATTTGCAGCACCCTTCAAGCTTCGAGTAACACTTGGGACAAGCATCACTCAAGCAAGGTAAGTTTGTGATCTTGCTACCGTTTATCTTAGTAATTTTAATTTGTTATGTTCAGTAAATATATAATTAGCAAAATGGGAGACACTTTTGAGATTATGTATATGGTATCCTAAATCGGTCTATTCGTCAAGATAATTTTGAGATAATAAGCGTATTCTATTTCTACATAGGTCTTGTTTCACAATGTCTGATTTCGTGTCGAGCTCCAGCACCCCCGTAGATGCTAGTGATCCGTATCTAGGACGAACCTTTCAAACATTGGAAGAAGCTGGAGAATGTTTTCGAGCGTATTCATTGAGGGTTGGTTTTGGCATTAGAATAAAAACTACAAGAACAAGCAGCGTATCGAAAAGGATATGCTCTCGCTTATACGAGTGTCATAGGGGCAGAAACCCAGTGCAAAATGAGACACGCGTAGGCAACGATGACAGTGATGATGACGAAATAGGGTATGCGCGGAGAAGACGGGATTGCTTTGCGCGCACGAATTGCCAGGTCAAGATGTTCGTAAGCTATAAAGCCAAACAAGATCATTGGCTTATTACCAGCCTGGAACTGGCACACAATCACCCGTTAGTAACCCCTTCTAAGGTGAGTCAGATGCATCAACACAAGAAGATGGGTAAGGTCGCGAGGAGCCTAATTCACACAATGAGCGATGCGCGGCTAGGACCTACCGACATGATTAATGTTCTTGCTGAACAGGCTGGGGGAATTCAAAATTTAAACTTTAACACGACAGACGTTCGTAACGCGGTCCGAACCCATAGACGAGCCGCGTATGACCTCAATGATGCGCAAGCGACAATGAGCCTATTGAAACGGATGCAGATGGAGGACCCGCAGTTTACCTTCGACTATAAACTTGACGACGAGCATCGAGTTAGCACAATTTTTTGGGTCGACGGTCGTTCGAGGCTAGCTTATAAGCATTTTGGGGATGTCGTGACTTTCGACACCACATACCGTACCAACAAGTACTCGATGCCGTTCGCTCCTTTCACGGGCGTCAATCATCATTATCACTCCATCCTGTTCGGGTTCGCCTTGTTAAGGGACGAGAGCGAGAGTTCTTTTGAATGGTTGTTTAGGGTGTGGCTGGAAGCAATGAACTTCAAAGCACCGACTGTTATCATCACCGATCAAGATTTGGCAATGAAGAAGGCTATTGCTACCGTCTTCCCAGATACTCGACACAACTTGTGCACTTGGCACATAAGCAACAAATACCCGGAACGTCTGCATCACATGTACGCAAAGTATCCAGACTTTAAACAGGATTTTGACAAATGCGTCCTCAAGTCATTAACGATTGAGGAATTCGAGGAGAGGTGGGAAAAGCTTGTTCGGGATTACTCATTGCAAGACAACGAGTGGCTCCAGCACTTGTACGGGCTCAAAGAGCAATGGATTGGTGTTTACACGAGAAGTCATTTTTCTGCGGGCATGAAAACGACGGGCAGGAGTGAATCTATGAATGCCACGTTCGATAGTTATGTGGGTACAACTACCAATTTGAAGAGTTTCGTCACATCTGCACAAAAAGCGGTTGCGTCGTTGTTCGTGAAAGAAAGGGCTGCAGACTTTGCAACCACGTACAAGCAAAGGAGAAGGTTGCTTGAGACCCCGCTGGAGCTGAACGGTGCCAAAGTCTATACGAAGGAGATCTTCCTGCTATACCAAGTAGAGCTGCAAAAATCGGGCCGATACAGTATATACAAGGTGGCAGAAAAGTCGTCGCGTGAGTACAAGGTTTATTCGCTCGTGAATGACCTCGTCCCTGAGAAGCTGCGCAGAATTTATACGGTGACCCACGACACATTGACGGACTCGGTGACATGTGTTTGCAAGAAGTTTGAGTTCCATGGCATCCTGTGTAGACACATTCTGCGGTTTTTCACACAGAAGAATATCAGGACAATCCCCGATAAATACGTCCTGCCACGGTGGACGAAAGGTGCAAACAGGTTGCACGGTACCATTTCCTTTCCGGAGCACCCGTATACTGACTTTGAAGAATCAGAGACGTTGCGGTATAATCATCTGGTGACGATGTTCACCCGTTTGTCCGTAAAGGGTGCTGCTACAATGGTCGGATATAAACATCTCCTCGAGGTAGCTCAGCAGCAAGAGCCCATCGTCGACCAATTGGAAGCAGCTTCAGTCAGCAATGCGGTTGACACCGAGCCTACGACGGGATCAGAAGATGACGAGCCGGGGGAGGGAGACGACAATGATATCCGGCCTTTCGATCCAATTATATCGCAAACGAAAGGCCGCAAGAGATCTACGCGGATGAAAAGCTCTATTGAGACGGCAACTCAACCAAAAAAGCTGAGAAGGTGTGCATTGTGCAACAAAATGACCGACCACGACAAGCGGAACCATTACAAGGCACTGGGGATAAGTCCAGTGCCTTTGCAAGACGGGGAAGAAGATGATGCCGAGGATGAGGACGAACAAGCCGCAGTGAAACTTTAGTGTACTGAATATTTATTGTAATAATCTTTTATGAGCCATCAAACTTGTCGGACATTTTGTAATAATCTTTTAGTAATGATTTTTTTTGTAATAACCTTTACTCTCATTTTTTTATATGTGATTTCTTACACTGTCCGCTACACTGCGCAGCACAACATTAGAAACCTAAGGTATTTAGAATACCTCTCCAACACTTAGTTTTTTTTCTTTTGGTGTTTTCTCTACGTCCGCTATACTATGTAGCGGACGGCCCAGTAGAATACCCACCTCTCCAACACTTAGTTTTTTTTTTCTTTTGGTTCTCTACGTCCGCTATACTATGTAGCGGACGGCTTGGGTTAGATGTTCGAGAGAGAGAGAGAGAGAGATGGGACGCCGTCCGCTACAATAATATATATAGCCCAATCTGATTAATATTTATAGCAGGAGAGAGTGGACGAAGGGACGCCGTCCGCTACATTGGAGAGCTCCCACAAACAGGACACTGTTGACGTCACAGATACCAAGGGGAACAGTTCTCGGGGCTCTGATAGGAGACTTTCTAGGCGACTGACGGGACAGGTCCTGACATGTGTCAGCCTAGAGGGCGTCCGCTACACTGTCTCGCGGACGCCTTTTTCCTGACACATGTCAGGAACCGAAAGTCGTCCGCGAGACAGTCTCGCGGACATGGGAGGAGAACAAAAAGGTAAAAAATTCCGTCCGCGACTGTATGGTGGACGGGAGACAGTTTTGGAAAAAGGCGCGATCTGGACCGTCCATCTTTCAGGATGGACGGTCAGATCGCGCTAGCAAAATACCCCATTTTGATAGCGCTATCAACGAATCAGCTCCCTATATATATATATATATTTGGATAATTTTCATCTTATAAATATTAAAATATGAATTTATTGTATAAACGAACTGTTCACGAATACATTCGTGAACACTTTAAAGTGTTCATATTCGGCTCGTTTAATAAACGAGTTTTAAAATGTTATTCGTACGAGTTCTTCAAAGAATGAACCACGAGACGGTTTGGTTCATTTACTGGCCTAAACGCGAGGAAGCCGACTATTAACGTTAAAAGGCCGTCCATCAGCGTCTGGTCTCCCCTGCGGCTGACGTGGGGTTATCGACACTGTACTGTACCAAGTCCGCTCTCTGTTCTTCTCCTTCCTGTCAGATAAACCCTAAACCTTAAAACCCCTTTGCGAAACGTAGCCGTTTTCGGACCGATTCACTGATCTTGGCAATTCGTTCAAGAATAGCACGTCAACTTGCTACCTGCAATTAAGAGAAGCTCTCCATTTCGGTACCTTCAACCTATCAATCTCTATTAACAGTTTCCACATTTCCTTTGACGTAGCATTTTCAAATAAACTGTCCCTTCACTTTATTTGGAAATTGTCTGGTGCACCCAGATTGGCAAATTTGATGAGTAGTAGATCTTACTTAGTGAAAGTATATAAATTTGCAGGAAAAAATGACATAAAAGTGGCTCAAATGTTCAAGAATCAAGAATGAAGACGCTATTTAGCCCCCGAGGTAAACTGGGTGCGTTGATAAGTATTTTTTTTATTCTTTTGTTGAAATCGGTTAAATAAGTTTATAACTTTAGGATTTCTTCGTCAGTTTCATAATATATGTCTTATTTGTCTTTTTGCAAATTTCGAGAATTGAACCCGCACATCTAGAGATTGAAGTGAACTTGAATAGTAATTACAGACGCGACAAGTATAGTTTGACAAATTGCAATACATCAAGCACTGTCAATGTTTACATGCTCAAATGATATCGTGGGAATTTGCAAAAGAGCAAGGGGAGCAATATTACGAAACGGAGGTGGTAATAATCACATTGGTTTGCTAATTCGTAGCTATTTGTTGCCGCAGGTACAATATTCTCCTATTCAAGATGCTCTAACATAGTGGCATCTTGTAAGAGGTTATCGTCCACATGTGATGGACCTTCTGATCTTTACAGGGGAGCTGTTTCTTCCGTGGATGGTGGCAATCAAGAGAATCAAAGAAAATTTGAAGGTATAAGACAGGGAGTTGATGCTGTTTGCAGAATTCTGGAGAGTGGTCCGTGGGGAAGTTCCCTGGAAAACGCTTTATCAGCATGTGATGGAAACCCGAATACGGATTTGGTGATAGGAGTGTTGAGGAGGCTGAAGGATGTCAATTTGGCAGTGAAATATTTTCGGTGGAGTGAGAGGAAATTTGACCAGGCACATTGTCCGGAAGCTTATAATACGCTGCTCATGGTGATGGCTAGGAGTAGAAATTTTGATGGTGTGGATCAAATATTGGAAGAAATGAGTATTGCTGGATTTGGGCCATCTAATAGCACATGTATTGAGTTAGTCGTAAGCCTTGTCAAGTCTCGGAAACTAAGAGAAGCGTTTGATCTTATTCAAGCCATGAGGAAGTTTAAGTTTCGTCCTGCTTTTTCAGCTTATACAACTCTGATTGGGGCTCTGTCCGCAGTTCCTGAAGCTGATCTCATGCTCACCCTCTTTCAACAGATGCAGGAGCTAGGTTATGAAGTGAATGTGCATTTATTCACAACTCTAATTCGTGTATTTGCCAGTCAAGGTCGGGTTGATGCTGCTCTTTCCCTGTTGGACGAGATGAAAAGCTGCTCTTTTGAGGCAGATATTGTTCTCTACAATGTCTGTATAGACTGTTTTGGCAAGGTGGGTAAGGTGGATATGGCTTGGAAATTCTTTCACGAGATGAAATCACATGGCCTTGTGCCTGATGATGTTACGTTTACTAGCATGATAGGTGTTCTTTGCAAAGCTAACAAACTGGATGAAGCCGTGGATTTATTTGAGCAGATGGATTCGAACAGGAAAGTACCATGTGCATACGCTTATAGCACAATGATCATGGGGTATGGGTTGGCTGGCAAGTTCGAGGAAGCATACAACTTACTCGAGAGACAAAGGCAAAAGGGGTGCATACCAAGTGTGATTGCATATAATTGTATTCTTACTTGCCTTGGGAAGAAGGGAAAAACGGACGAGGCTTTGAGGATCTTTGAGGAGATGAAGAAAGATGCAGTTCCCAATCTCTCGACGTATAATATTTTCATGAACATGCTTTGCAAGGCTGGGAAGCTAGACGCTGCTTTTGAAATGCGGGATACCATGAAACTAGCTGGCTTATTTCCTCATGTTACGACTGTGAACATAATGATCGACAGACTCTGCAAGGCTCAAAAGCTTGATGAAGCTTGTTCGATATTTGAAGAGATGGATCACAATGTTTGCACCCCAAACGCAATTACATTTTGTTCCCTCATAGATGGCTTGGGCAGACGTGGCAGAGTGGATGAGGCTTACAGGCTATATGAAAAGATGTTAGATTCTGATAAGATTCGAGATGCTATTGTCTATACATCCCTTATTAGGAACTTCTTCAAGGCTGGGAGAAAGGAGGATGGTCACAAAATATACAAAGAGATGGTTCGACAAGGCATTTCTCCGGATCTAACGCTCCTTAACACCTACATGAACTGCGTATTCACAGCTGGTGAAACAGAGAAGGGGAGGGCATTGTTTGAGGAAATTAAAGCTCGAAAGTTCATCCCAGATGCACGGAGCTATTCTATACTGATTCATGGCCTCATAAAAGCGGGTTTTGCACGAGAAACCTATGAGTTGTTCTATGCAATGAAGGAACAGGGATGTGTTTTGGACACCCTTGCCTATAATACCGTTATTGATGGATTCTGTAAATCAGGTAAGGTGAATAAAGCCTACCAGCTACTAGAGGAAATGAAGGTTAAGGGCCATCAACCCACTGTAGTTACTTACGGATCTGTCATTGATGGGCTTGCTAAGATTGATAGGCTTGATGAAGCCTACATGCTCTTTGAAGAAGCAAAATCACAAGGAGTAGAATTGAATGTGGTTGTGTACAGTAGTCTTGTTGATGGGTTTGGAAAGGTGGGGAGGATAGATGAAGCATACCTTATTATGGAAGAGTTGATGCAAAAAGGTTTAACAGCAAATGTGTACACATGGAATTGCTTGCTTGACGCCTTAGTGAAGGCAATGGAAATTAATGAAGCACTTGTGTGCTTTAATTCAATGAAGGACTTAAATTGCGCTCCGAACGCCATTACTTACAGCATTCTCATAAATGGTCTTTGTAGGGTTCGTAAATTCAACAAGGCCTTCGTGTTTTGGCAGGAGATGCAGAAGCAAGGATTACAACCCAATGTGATCACCTACACCACCATGATATCTGGGCTTGCAAAGGCAGGGAATGTCTTAGAGGCTATGGGGCTTTTTGAAAGGTTCAAGAAAAATGGAGGTTTACCTGATTCTGGTTGTTATAACACTATGATTGAGGGGTTGAGCATAGCCAATAAGGCAACGGAAGCATACTCGCTTTTTGAGGAAACTAGGTTGAAAGGATGTAATATCTATACAAAAACTTGCGTTATTCTTCTGGATGCATTGCATAAGGCTGAATGTCTGGAGCAAGCAGCTATCGTTGGTGCTGTGTTGAGGGAAACAGCAAAGTCTCAGCATGCCGCAAGATCCTTGTAACATTGCACTCCCCTATTTCTACATCCCGAGGGAACACTGCTGCTGCTGCTGCTTCTTCTCTTTTTCACCCTCGTACCCGCTCTTTTATAGAATGCTGTTAACTACCATCTGTAGTTATCAGATTTAGCATGCCGGGGCACTTTTTTCCGCTTCTCAAGTATGGGCAAGCTGTCTTTCCAAGTTGGATGATTATACAGGAATATGCAATCAAATCTCTTTCGTGATGGCTCTATTATGTCCATACCTTGGATGACTCTGATGGCCAGTCAGGTGTTGAATTCAGTGGCAATGTTCCTCAAATTCTTCTGGTGGACTATCTCGAGGCGGGAATATAAACCCCACAGTTCCGTCCGGAGGCTAGATTAAATCCAAGGGAGCCATGTAACCCTCATCAAAACACCAAAACCTCCTTGACAAAGATTGCCTCTGGGCATCCATCTCTGTATATTCTCAGAAGTAGCAAGGGGTCAGTTTAGCAAGGATCTCAACTTGGTGAGCGTCAGAACGTATGGAAACTCCGGACTTTCGTTATACAGTGACATTTTCTACCCATATTTAAACTTGAATGGTGCTTCCCCTGGATTCCCAGGTAGATACACATGTTGTGATGTTCACCATGGTATTTTCGGTTGGAAAAACCCAGTTTACATTTGCCTTGGCTCTCAACAAATCAGAAGCCACTGTTTTACTGAAACAGTGAATCATCCGAATTGTGTAACCCATAAATAAATCTGTCTACGTTCATGATTTTATTCTAACTTTGAACTCTCTAGTTTCGTCAATTTTGGAACCTTAATGCATAACATCTTTTCGTTTTATACTTACCATTCCCAAGTAGTTCTTGCATGACAAATTGGCCCGCTTAAAGGCCTATGATATCGACATGGCCAAATCCCAAAAGTATGATGCCACAGCCGATTTACAAGTTATAAAGTTTACGGACCGGACCTCTCTCTTAGTTATTGTCATTCGGATCCTTTTTTCTCTCCACCTCACTTACCATTGTGGTCTGTTCAGAAATGAGCTGGTGATCAACAATATGGCACGGCATTTGGTGATAGTGGTGGCGGTTTGGGGGGTGGCGATGGCGGTGGCTGTTGTAAGGGGAAAGGGTGGTGGTGGCTGTGGCGGCGGCAAGGGGAGAAGAGGATGTATGGGTAACTGGGGAATTGGTTTGTCTTTCTTTTGATCCATGGCGACCAAGAACTTCATGGAGAAAGTTGTGTGCCTCTGCGCAATACAACAATCTAACAAGCACAGGCAGTTACACAAGACAGGGTGAACCTTTGGCAAATTTCCAGGCTCGCTAGTGTGGGAAGGCTGGGGAATTCTCCGGATTGTCTTATGCGTGTAAGAGATTCAGTATTCGGTTTTCAGGCCATTGGGCTATGGTGGCAGAACTATGGTTGCAGTTTTGATGAGAACCAGTGATTTGGGGCCATACGATACGATGAGTATGCAAGATAAGATAAATGGTCAAAATACAGCCTTAACTATTATGCACGCATTCAAAGAGTTAATCGGTGTTGTGGGTGAAAGAGACGAGTGAGGTCAGTTTGTGTGATGATCGTGTCGAGAGAAATGATCGACGTGCGGGTTGCGGGGGCTTGTTTCACAAATTAATTGGTTTGCAATTAATTGACTTTGACTCTCTCAAATATTACTGCTTATAACAATAAAGCACGGGCAACATTGAAAGTCTATAAGAAATTTCATGTAAGAGCGTTCTCCTTAATTCATTATCCTTCTAAGTTCTTAGGTTAAACAATTGAGGGGGTCAAATTTGAGATGCAATCTGGGATTTTTTTCAAGTTCTTAGGTGAAATAATTGATGGATCAAATTTGAGATTGTTGCTTAGAAGGTCGATCTTGAAGGTCATAATGGTCAAAATCAAAACTAAAAACCATTAATAAGTCGTGGCAATATACTTTTTTGGCCGTGGCAATATTATCAGCCCCTTGGAATCCTTATTTTGTCCTTCCCATTTTCATTGCACGTATTAACTCTGGGTGAGGTGACAGGCTTTGATTCATCCATTAAAAGCAGTGGATTTTAGTGTAGGCATGGAAGAAAAGGTAGATTATGTAGCTTTTTTTACTTAAATTTGTTCGTTATCATTTTGTTTTCGTTTTGAAACAAAAACAAGTTTATTTACCGTTTCATCCATATATCTTCCCCGGCTTTCTTTTCAGATGATCTTGTTCAAGTTTTGATCTGAGATAATACCCTTGAATACTTTGGAATTCGACTTATAACACAAAAGGCCCCACTGTTCAAATCTATGAACCTATCATGTTAGTTAGCTAGACTTATCAGAGAATCTAGACCCTTACTTTCTTTAGTGACTAAATGTGGACCATTTGAACTCACCACCACCATCAATACTCATATCTCCCCATACTTCGGTGGTGATGTGATGGTTTTGGTGGCGATTGTGGGCGAGGATGAGAGTTTGATGATGAATGCTGGTGGGGGTGTGGTGGAGGTGGTGGGCCACTTATTTTGGTGTTGTTGAGGGCGGTGGTGGTTATAGGTGGCCAATGACGTTTGTTGACGAAGGAAGTGGGTAGTGGTGGTAGGAGAGTGATTTGGGCTACGACGGTGATCGGTGATCACAGTGGTTCAAGAATACCTTATGATTTTGTGGTGGTTGTGTAGGTCATCATCCGCCAATAGAGACGAAATGATGCAATTGATCCTTTACGGTGGCGAGGAGTGATGTTAAGATTATAAGATATCGTTACAACGATAATGTTGGTGGTTCAGAGTGATGCTATCATCTTTGGTGGCTATGCAGGTCAAAGTGGGGCCAAAAAGTTAAAACGATGTTTTTTTTTTCTCTACCTTAATTTTGCACATAACTTTTAAGTAGTTGAAAAGACGTAGTAAGGTGTTTTTTGTTTTTTTGTCGTGTGAATTTCTTTTTTGAAATAAAAAATGATAAACGTAAGATCAATATTTACATAGATTTTAGTATTTTAACTGGTGAATTTATTTGAGGGATTTGATACAAAAGATTCCAGAGCTTATCTCTAAAATTTGACCGTTACCCAAAAAAGGTTCAACCTTTCCTTCTCAGCTTTCCAGTCAGATTTTCAAATTTCAAGATGACCGTTAGCCAAACACTTTCATTACCCTTTCTTATTATCACCATGTCACTCTTACACTCCCTTCAATCCCATCCTTGAACTTAAAATCTCCCTCAAACCACAGCATTGAATTGAAGCACATCAAAATCTCACAATAATGGCGCTGAGATCTCTGGATAATGCTCTTGCAGCAACAGCCCAAGAAAGGCCTAAGAGGCACCCCAAAGTTGCCATGTCAATGCAGAAGCAATCTGAGCAAGTGCTTGGTGGTGTGAATGACGAGAATGTCGCCCCCTTGCCGCCGCCGCCACCCGCTGCCGCCGATGCCGCCGTTGATTATATTTCCTCTGAGAATCTCAAGCCCATCACTGACCCAGAGATCAAAATCCGAGTAACCCCTTTTCTCTCTTTCTCTATATGAGCAATTTTGCTTTCCTTAAATTCATGCTTTGTTTTGTTTCTAAAAGTTAGTGATTTGTTGCTAATTCACTCCTTAGCGACTAGTTGAGGTGCAGAAAAGTAGAATAGGGCGTGGTTAGATACAAAATCCCCGACCCGGAACTTAAAACGGGGGTTGGGGGGTCGGGTCGGTCGGTCTATGAGATTACTAGTGATTTTTGCACTGAAGCGGTGTTTTTTTGAACTCAAGATTTTGATTCGTTTTTTTGGGTTGTTTAGGGTCTGATTGAAGGGCTAGGATCGAAGGATTGGCTGAAGGTCTGTGAGGCACTGAATAATGCTAGGCGTTTTGCACTCTATCATTCCACTCTCTTGCTCCCCATCATGTGAGACAACTTCTTGTTAGCATTGTTCTTTGAATTGTGAAATGGGATTTCCTAATATTTGGTGTGAATGTGCATAATACAGAGACAATGTTATGGTGGTGCTAGTGAAGGCAATGAAGAACCCTAGAAGTGCTCTCTGCAAAACCTCTATCATGGCTTCCTCTGATATCTTCCAAGCCTTTGGTGATAATCTGCTCGTTTCCACCACCTCTGATGCATTTGACAACATGGTATATTGTCACCCCCCCAACCCTTCCCCCTTTTCTTAAACCAAATTTTGTGGTCATGGAGTTGATTTGATTCTACTGATGTCCATTATGGTTTATTGACTCGCGGCATACACGTTTTCTGATCAAGGGCTTGATTGTTTTTGGTGGGTCAACAGCTGCTGCAGCTACTGCTCAAGGCTTCCCAAGATAAAAAGTTTGTGTGCGAAGAAGCAGATAGAGCACTCAACACAATGGTAGTGTCCATGACTCCCTTGCCTTTGCTCCACAAGCTCCGGGCGTCTGCCAGCCATGCCAACCCGAGAATCAGGGCCAAAGCTGCAACTTCAGTCTCTCACTGCCTCTCAAAGATGGTACAAAGTATTCCAGTATCTTAACAGTGATGCATTGCTTTGGCAGAGTTCAAAAGATCAGGGCTTTGCTTTCCTACACTAACCGAGAATTCTGATATTTATGTCTTATTGATCTCAAAATTTAGGAGATAGAAGGAATGAAGGAATATGGGTTGGTCTCATTAATTCAAAAGGCTGCAGATTTGCTGAATGATAGGCTCCCCGAGGCAAGAGAAGCGGCTCGGAGTATTGTGACGTTGATGTACAAGGCACTTACGGAGAGCGAAGAAGAGAAACAAGAAGCGTGGCAAAGCTTTTGCCAGTCAAATTTGCCAGCCATTGATGCACTGGCCATTGTTAAAATCGTCCCCAAGTAGGAGAGTTTGGCGGAAGCGTTAGTAGAGTTTGGTGGAAGTGAGAGGGGGAAATTGTAGCATGGGCTGGTAGTGATATGAATATTAGTTAGCAGAAGATAGCCTTCTGCCATAAGCTTTAGTGAAGAAGAGTGTAATCGGCTTAGATTTCTGTTTCATGCAAATACCATGTTTTACTCGAGGGAAATATGCTAAGCGAACGTGTATTTTGTGTTTTTCGCTCTTGTTTTCCTTCGAGACCCTCCAAGTCCAAACACAGAACACCATACAGTAGCCAAGAAGACCTCTAATTATGAACAAGAACAACCATTATTACGAAAGCATGCGCTAGTGAGGCTAATACAAAAAAAGACCATAACAAGGACACTGAAAATGACAGACGGGATGACCATCTTCACCGTATAGCAGTCACCTAAAAACTAACAAATCCTCTACATTATTCTCTTGTCAACCAGAAGAATTTGACTGATAACAAGAGCCATAAAGGTGCAATGTATTAATGTGTGACAGATTATCATCTTGGTTGTGCAGCTTAATGCAGATTGTAGAACCCTTCTTCACACGGACACCAGCAGATTTGCAGGCATTCATTATATCCTCCATTTGCTGTCAGAGATGTCACAGGACCAAGATTAAAATCTTACAACCACACTTATTTTCTGTTGCAGATTTCAGCTTTGAATTCTCCAGTGCCTTCTCAGTTCCAGATTGGTTTTAGCTTTTGCGGATTTCAGCTTCTGAACTCTCTCAGTGCCTTCTTAGTTTCCATATGATTCTCTTTACTTCTGTATTGAGATTGCCCCATCGAGTCAGTGCTACAAGTTGTGCTGAGAATCAGACTGCAACTGGCCTTGTCGATAATTCCACTTAAAGGGTATACAATCTTCAAATGATGTGCGAAATCTCAGTTCTTGGGCTATAAATTGCGCCATGCTACGACTGATCTCTATTTAACAATCAATAATTAGTAGATGTATTCTCTAAAACTTAGATATCTGTCAGTTCAATGTTGAAATTCAGGAAGGAAATCTCACTCCGACCTGCAAACATGTAATCAGTGATGGGTACAGTCCCAGATCGATACGAACTCCCTAGAAGAGGAAAAGACCTGATGTATATCCTGAATTTGCTCCACATGATGTTAATTTGTTGGTGAGGAGGCACATTCAACTTTGTCCAACCAAAGAGCACAAGGCCATCTCGACATCAGCAAGTGGTTGCCCAACATAAAGTTGGAGTTGCCCCTTTTTCACAACAAGTACCTTCATGGCATTTGATTCCACTGCTTCCTCAAGTTCCTGAAAGGGTAGGCCTTTTAATTTTGGCAAGTGCATGAAAATCTATACAGTTTTGTGAGGCATTCCACTCAAATTATCATCAATTATAGGAGGTAAGAAAGCGCAACAAGAACAATCAACAAAGGTTCAGCGTGCCCCACAGATGTATGTCGGGCAGTGAGTCCCAACTCCCTTACTAATATTGGCATCTTAATGCAACAGGCAAAGAAAAAGTTTGAGCTGTGTGTACATCAGGTTTAGATTCTCACACTTGTGGGTAAAGGAACAATGTCGGCACTGAAGTCACCCAGATCTTCAAAGAAGGATTGCAGAAGGTAACAGAAGTTGGTGGCATCACCTCGGTCTTCAAAAGCAACAGTATGAGCTGAGTCACCATCAAATTGAGAAGTCTTTTTTAAGGTAAATAGTCCTTGTGGTCCTTCACCATCATCACCTCGACGCATGAGAACTGCCTATAGGAGACAGCAGAAGATGTGTCATTAATACAGATATCAATTAGTCTCAATTCGATTGATTCATATCAAGACTAAATGAAGAAGGTATGGTACTCTGAGAAAACTTTGTGATAGTCAAGTGTCATGATTGCAACTTTTGACTTCAGATTGGTCTCACAAAATTAAGTGAAATAGTCTCAGAGAATTCGGCCATTGCATTATCTAAAGATGATATAAACTAATAAAAGCATATATAAACCAAAACAAAATGAAAACCCTCAAGTGGTAAAGGTTGTGATGTGATCTGTAGCATTTGGAACAAGCTTTATGCTCTACGGATACACATTAATCATGAAATTTATATAAGCAAGCAAGCATCACATTCACAACTATTTGCACCTTATGAGATCATGTCTCAACAAGACACAGCACATGCAATAATAAGCCTAGTTCATTTCACCAGCATCACTAACGAACCTATTTAAGTTTTCCATGGTTTAGTTCCCGTATTTTATTTGTTTCTTATTGATGTTCAAGATTCATCCCACTGTCCTGAACAGAGAGATTCATCCCATGTATGTCCATAGAACATTCATCCCAATGTCCTGAACAGAGAGAGATGATGCTTTTCGGAAGAAAGGAGTCCATTAACATGTATAGGGTCTAATAACATACTAGAACGTAAGGTAGACTCAACCACCACATATCGGTCTTCGCGTTTGATTTCTTATTTCCATCTTTCTTGATCCCAACTTTCCTGCCCTTAGCATGGCGATTTCTCTTTGTGAAGCCTTGAGGATTCTGCGCCTCCAGCTTGTTTGATTCTCGCACTTTCACAGCTTCAAATGGAGACCTCTCATAAGTACTCTCCAGTGGATCACCTGTAAATATATAATGGAGAAAAGGTTGAAGTACAGAGTATAAAATGAAAACCCTGAAGTGAACTGACATAATTTGAAGCAGTTGGTGTGCAGGCCATATAACTCTGTCCCTCTGCTTGGCATAAGAGAAGGTAGTCACCACTACCCTTTCTCTCAAGGAATCCGAGTCTCGTTTTTATGATACAACTCCCCTTTCTTTTTCTTGTGCTTCATCAATTTTGGCCTTTCGGCGACACAATCGTAGGTGCTTGTAAGCAAACCGAGAATGAATATTTACACCGTGTCTCCATGCGCCACTCTTTAAGATACCGCATTTCTAAGAAAACGATCATTAAACACAATGGCAATGCAAAGAATGATGCCTACTATATCCACTTACCATTTTGACTGAAATGAATACAGCACTACATCTAAAACAACCAGCTACAACCATCAACTCTACTCCAATGAGACTTTCTCAAATAGTTTTAGAATTGGTTAATTGCAGAAAAAACAGACGCACACACATACAAACTAATATACAGCACCATGAAGACTGTAACTATACAGGAAAGATCATTTTAAAATAACCTCCCACCCAATGTCATTGTCCATAATAAGAAGTTTCTTATTTAATGTTGAAAGCTATGTATCTTACATCACTATAAGAAACTACAAGAACTAAAGTTAAGAGGTTCAAAGTTCAAACTGAAAAAAAGAGCAATACTAAATACAAAACTGCTGCCTTTGTTCAGCACATCCAGTCTTATGGAAGAAACTCAAATTTGCGTATAATCTAAGGACAACATAGTTTATTCCAAATCGAAAAGCAACATTAAGACACAATTGTTTTAAAGGACAGTGACGGGCTAACATTTTTACTGGAAAGGATTTTGGGAAAGTAATGTACCAATAAGGCTGCAAAAATAGAATTTTAGTGCTGCTTGTCGATTCAGAACTCACTAAAAAGCCATAGATAAGCTATATACAGTGCAGAGATAACCTCTTTGGACAGAATTATCTCCTCCTTTTGTCTTTAGCTCTCATGCTGTTGTGACTAATGGATACTAAATATTTTCTGATTATACCCTTCAGGTATTGGGCAAAGCAGGGGAATCTGCCACTGTAGTTACCATGATTTGCTTCATCATCAAACTAGTCAAACATGGCAGTAACTACCAGGAGAAATGTATAAATAATCAATCAGTAACATAAATCTACGAGATGCAGAGAGAACATTACCATTCCTTGGCTCAGGTACTTCCACTTCTATGTCCTTTCCCTGAACTTTTTGCCCTCGTTTCCCCTCCAACTTCTTCCTTCTAACCCGAGGGGATTTAGTCTCCTCCGATGGTGCCTTCTTTCCACCATCTTCCTCCAAAAGCACAGAATCACTTCCGTGTAGTTCACTTTTTGGTAGGTCTAGCTGCTGGTCTGTTCCAAATAAATCCATACCAGTACTACCAGTACTTTCGTTTCCTAACATCTTATTACCAGCCTCTGCCGAGATACTACTTTTTCTCTTAGTAACAGCACGATCACCCGAACCCTGGAAGCCCTTGGGCTTATCGCTCGGATCAGCCAACAGAGGTTTAAATTTAAACTTCTTTTCAAACATCAATGCTCCATTCACCTCTTTTGCACCCAAACCAATCTTATCAACCCCGTCTTCAACCTTACCAACGGGTGACACCGTCGACTTCTTAGAACTACTCTGCAATCTCTTCTGCAACCTTACCAAACGCCTATCCACCTCCTTTTCGATGCCACTTTTAGCAACAATGTCTTCATCATTATCATCTACACTATTCCCATTCGACTCCGCTCTCTCCTTTTCTCTCACATCCCTTGCCATGGCACGAATTTCCACAATTTTTGCTTCCAATGCAGATTCATCCACATAAACAATTCCACCTCCTTCCACCCTTAATCCTCCCTGAAACGGATTCCCACTACCATTCAACACAATTTTCGATCTTTCTTTACTATTTCCACTCCTATCCATTTCCAAAACCCTAGTTTTATCCTCAGTACCCAAGTTCCCATCTTTTTCATCAGAATCAGCTGACCCTAAGAACCAAACCGCAATAACAGTCTGAAACACAAATGCACCAACCAAGTACAACCCATATTTCAATATAGACCTGGTAGAGAAATTACCAACGCTACCCTCAATAACTCCACTGGAATTCAAGGTTTCAGTTTCAGATACCTGAAATTCTTCACTGGGGAGCTCAGGTGGTTGTTGTTGTTGATCATGTGGGGACTCGATGAGAAGAACGGGGTCTGTGGAGGGTAATTCCGGGATGAGAGGTTTCTTTAGGGTCTTGAGTATCTTCGGGCGGAGGTAGTTTTTTCTCCTGGTCTGTTTTGGTGTGTAAATGGAAGAAAGTCGTATGAGTGGTTTTCTTAGAACTGGGGCCACGGTGGCAGAAGGGAAGGGGAAGGTGACGGTGGCGGCGGCGGTGCTGTGCACACCCACCATCGATAGGGAAGAAGCAGGTCTGCAAGTTCTGCCCTTTTTCCTCCTTTTCCAAGTGAATTTTTTTTTTTAAGAATTATCGGAAATATATACATTCCTAGCCATGAAATTACAATCAGTCATACGACACTTAATACATGACAATTTCGTCCGGTAAGTAACTTAAAAAGAAATAGAAATAAATCTCAAAGTTAAATAAATTAACAACTACTTTCTTTTCTTTCTTTTTTTATTAGAGCGACTAACTAGCAAAAATAAACAGGCATAAACAAGATAAATCCTAACTAAAACAGAGAACTAGAACTAAAAGCTAAAAACAAAAATAGACCAACTAAATAGAACGAAAATTAAGATAAGAACCACAACACAACACCATTGATGAGTTATCAACCCAAGTCCCAGTCACCAGCCACCATCACTGACACGTGGCCTCGAATCCCTTGCTTCACGCTGCTGCTGAAAGCACCACCGTCGCTGGCTATTCCACCGCTGCCGAGCCCCAGAGGACAAATTTACCAAGGAAAATTCATCCAAATTCTGACATTAGTTGAGACCTGCACATCTGCAACTTCGCCGAACAAGACCCTCACCGACAGGCCAAACACCATTGGAAAAACCAACCGAAGACCCTTGCGGACCACTTACGACCATTGATTAAAAGCACCTCTGCCCGTTCCTTTAACAAATCAATCTAAAACAACAAACAACACATTAGGGCAGAAACTAGAGCTTCAATTACCACCACAAAACCTTTCTAGATTTTGGGGTGGGGGGGAACCCCTAGATGAAAATAACCCAGATCTAGACTCTTCAAACCCTATAAAACCACGGCCGCACTTCACCCAACAACCTTGATGACAAAAATTTACTTTCTACCAGCAACCACCACACCCATAAAGAGGTAGCTCCGCGACTTTGCTTTAGCGCTTCGAGGACTCCGACGACAAACCCCGCAACAAAACACCAACCCATCATCGATGTCGAAAATGCAAAACCACACTGGAGCGATAGTAATCATTGAGACAGCCACAGGTGACCAGCTCACCGAATCCATCAATCGCCCAAACAAAAAAGCCCTAACTCAAACAAATCTAGGTAGTCTACCACATCACCACCTACCGGGAAAGCCGACAGTGGTGACGGAAACGGAATTTGAGAGAGGGAGAGGGTCGGTAGAGGAGACGCCCTTATCGCACTTATCCCATCTCTCAAAGGGAAATTAGTATTAAATTAAGTGGACCTAAGATCACGTTACTTTGAGTAACAGACCGTTTCAACTAAAACGGCATGACACTCAATTCTAAGATTTATTTTTAACGTCCAAAATAATGTGTTTTCTTCCCAGATGTGAAATCTCGAAAAACGAAATACTACGGAACTTGGCTATCTTCGCAAACTTTGTGCATGTACAAGGTTGATACGCTATAAAAATATAGTTTTGGCAAAAATTAATAAGAAAATAGACATTTAGCGGTATTTTTGTAAAATGGAAGGGCTTTTTTGTCAAAAACATGAGGAAGGCCTTGGTCCCCGTGCCCTACAATACATCGGTCCTATGTTTGAATCTTTTGAAGTGCAATGCCACAAGAAATCAATTTTTTTTTAATTTTTAGATTTTGCTTTGACCTAATACCACAATATCACTAAATTAAGTAAATAAAATGAAACTTTGCTTTCGATTGCAAGGAAAGGTAAATCATTTTCTATCCCAAGTAGGCAATCTTTTAGCAAAATTTTATCCACCTTACAGTCAAATCACAGTCTATACAAGTCATCCGAAAGCATAATTTAACTCCCTCGAAAAATCTAAATTTAACTCCATGATACTACTATTTTATGTTTTAATTTTAAATTCCTATAAAAAAATTTCTATGACCAAGTAATTACTTATATACTTGCACATCATACTTTAGCACACATTAACTAATCTCTCGAAAGCTTTGACATGTTTTAATCCAAAGTAAGGGGTCGAGCTCCTAATTAAAATCTTCTCATGCTAAATTTTTAAATCAAAAGAAGCAAAAAGTGTAATTTTTTAAGAAATAATATAAATTGTGATACTTTATGATGGACATAAAAAATAAAACCGTAACTTTTTATTGTAAGAAAACTAACTTTTTTCTATTTTTTAAAAAATAGCTGAAAAGGTCTTTTTGTATATTTTTCTTTTTGGCATACAACATAGAGACACATAGCACACAAGAAGGGTTTATATGTGTACCCAAGAGAACCACCAAGTTGTATCCAAACTCCGGCCTCATCTCACCGCCAATATGCGTGAACTGTGTGTCTCTTGCTCTCAGTCACTCACCAACCCAATCATAACCTCGAACAAAACAAACACACAACAACAACAAGAAGAAGAACAAAAATCCTAGTAAAACCCAAAAAGAGACCCTAACCCTTCAAATTCCCGTGTTTGTCAAATTACTCTGTTTGTGTTCCACCTTTTTCCTTCCATGCGCAAAGGAACAGAAAACCAGTTTGGCTTTGCCTCCATGGACTTGAAGCCAACAGAAGGGACCTCTCTGTCCAGCTCAACAGGTTCTTCTCTCCCTATTAGAGCTCCCCTGACTCTTGATTCTGATTCTGATTATCAGGAAAACAGTAACACTAGCTATACTAGCAGTAGTGATAATGGGTTTGGCTCTGAGGGCTTTGTCAGTGGTGAGGAGGAGGTTGATACGGTGTCGGAGAGGCCCTATTTTGCTGACCCAGATGATGAAACCCTTGAACAGAGTAGTGTAGTTGAAATTCACACGAGTTTCTAGGCCTTTTGTGACGCACCCAGATGATGAAACCCTTGAACAGAGTAGTGTAGTTGAAATTCACACAGTTTCTAGGCCTTCTGCAACGCACCCGGATGATGAAACCCTAGGACAGAGCAGTGCAGGTGGAACTTATGCTGTTTCTAGGTCGTTGGAGACAAGCGCACATGAAGAATTTGCAGAAAATAGTAGTGTAGGTGAAAATTTTACTGTTTATAGGCCTATTGGGACAAACCTTGATGAAGAAATTGTGGAAAAGACTAATGTTGTTGAGGAATTTGTCGTTTCTAGGCCTTTGGTGTCTGCTACTTATGAGGATACTGTAGGGAGAAGCATGGGTAGCAGAGTTTTATCGCTACCAAAGATGGGTGTGCCTATTGCAATGTTGTCGGGGTACAGCGATGATGATTCTGCGGGCAGTGAGGTTGTGGAAGATGATGGGTTTTCCGGTGTTGTTAGGGTTCCTGGTAGGGGAATCACAGGAGAGTTCGGTAATGCACCTAAAGTTAAGATATCTGAGGTAGAAATTGATGTTGTTGAGGACGTAGATTTTGGGGAAGTTGCATATGGGGATTTGGGTATTTACGAAGAGGAGGGTATTGTCATAAAGGAATCTGTTGAAGAAACTTTATTAGCTGAATTGGATGAAATGAACTGTCCTGATGTTACGGAAGAACCAGATGTCAAGTCTTTGGTGGTGAGTCAAAAATATGTTCCGTTTGGGAATGCGGAGATGGATGAGGATGTGAAGTATCCTGTTGAAGAAGTTCAAGCACCTGAATTTGTGGAACAGAATATTTGGTTAGATGAAAAGAGTATGGCGGTGGCTTGTGAAGAGGATAAGGAAATCTTGGATGGTGATAAAGTAAGCACCGTGATTGATTACACTCTTCATTCCAACCACATTGAAGCAGATAAGGATGTTGGTTCAAGTAAGGAAGCTGATTTAGTTGTTAATGGCATGGATTTGCAAGGAACCTTTGTCATTGATTTGGATGAGACAACTGATCATGCCAATGTGAAAAATGGGATACAGAGTAAGGAATGTTCCAAAGCCTTAGAACCTTGTGAAACACCGGGAAAAATTACTGAAGGCAATGTCATGGAGGAAAATGTTCTTGAACCAGCATCACTAGGTTCCAATTTGGACCCTGAAGTATTAGTAGAAAGCATAGATGAAGTTGAAGCTGGTCCAGATAAATTAGCTGAAGAGGACAGCGGTGTGGTTTCTTATAAGAATACAGCAAACCAATTTACTGGTGAAAAGACTTCTGGGAGTGGGCCGTGGAGATTAGCTGCGGAGTCTGACGAGGAAAGTGAGAGACACGAATTGTTGGATTCTGAAGCATCAGCATTGCTTTTGAAAGCTGCCAAAGATGCATCACAGAATGATGGTTCCAGTGTAAGACCTAATTTTGAATTAGACAATGACACTCTTCAAGTTCCTGCAGAGCTTGTGGCTACAGATGAAATTGAGGAAATCTTAAGTGAAGAAGAAAAGAAGAAGCTTGAGAAGATACAACAGATAAGGATTACATATTTGAGGCTTGTGCAGAGACTAGGGCGGTCTATTCACGATTCTATAGTTGAACAGGTTCTGCAACGACTGTTCCTTGCTGCAGGGAAGCCTTCTAGTCGAGCATTCGACCTTGAATTTGCCAAAAGGGCTGCTATGGAGGTTGAAGCGAAGGATAAGAGTGATTTGAACTTTTCTCTGAACATCTTGGTTATCGGGAAAACTGGAGTAGGTAAAAGTGCAATAATAAATTCCATATTTGGTGAAGAAAGAACCACCATCAGCGCATTTGAACACGCCACAACCACAGTTAAAGAGATAGTGGGGACCATTGATGGAGTTAAAGTTCAGCTATTAGATACACCCGGTCTTAGGTCTTGCGTGACAGAATCCCGTTTCAACCTCAAAACTTTGTCTTCTGTGAAGAAAAAAATGAAGAAATTTCCACCTGATGTTATCCTCTATGTTGATCGGCTAGATTCACATATTAGGGATCGTGATGAGCTACCATTGCTAAAGTCAATCACTAATTCTCTCGGTTCATCAACATGGCGTAATGCGGTTTTTACTTTGACCCATGCCTCCTCTATTCCCCCAGAGGGACCTTCTGGCCCTCCATTTGATTATGAGGTGTTTGTTACTCAGAGAGCACGTGTTATTAACCGGCTGATTAGCCACACGGTTGGCGAGCTGGGCGTGACTATTCCAGTGTCCCTTGTTGAAAACCATCCTTCGTGTAAAAAGCACGGAAATGGAGAATTAGTGCTCCCAAATGGAGAAACTTGGAAAACCCAGCTACTTCTTTTATGTTACTCCAAGAAGATCTTATCTGAAGCTCATTCGGTGATGGAAACTCAGGATTTATTGAACCATAGACAGCTCCTTGGCTCCCATATGCATTCTCCGTCTCTTCCCTACTTCTTGTCTTCTCTTTTGCAGTCCTATTTTCATCCAAAACTTCCTTCTGATCAAGGTGGCGAGAATGTTGGATCTGACATTGATTTGGGATCGCTTTCTGATTCTGACCTGGAAGATGAAGACGAGTATGACCAACTCCCACCATTCAAGCCTCTGAAGATATCTCAGCTTGATAAGCTTAGTAGGGATCAACAGAAAGCTTATTACAAGGAGTACGATTACCGCGTGAAGCTCCTTCAGAAAAAGCAATTAAGGGAAATCAAAAGGATGAGAAAGTTGAAAAAGAAAAGGGAAGATGACGCAAAAGATTATGGCTGCATGGAAGAAGATGGAAACCCCGAAAGTGCTAGTCCAGATGTTGTAGCAGTTCCCTTACCTGACAAGCCACTCCCATCTTCATTTGACGGAGATGATCCTATTTATAGATACAGATCATTAGAACCCACATCCCAGCTTCATATACTGCCAATTATGGACAGCCATGGGTGGGACCATGATTGTGGGTATGATGGTGTGAACTTGGATGACAGTCTTGCAATTGCTGGGAGATTTCCAGCCGTAGTTTCTGTTCACATGAAAAAAGATAAGAAAGACTTTAATGTTCACTTAGATTCCTCAGTTTCAGCGAAGCTTGGGGAAAATGGGTCAATCATGGGAGGGCTCGACATTGAAACCCATGAGAATCAGATTGTGTACATCCTGAAGGGTGAAACAAAACTTGTGAATTTCAAAAGGAATAGAGCAGCTGCTGGGGTATCCATGTCATTGATAGGCAAAAATGTAATTACTGGAGTCAAAGTTGAAGACGAGATTGCTGTCACAAAGCGATTGGTATTGGTTGGTTGCACTGGAGCAGTACGTTTTCAGGGGGATGCAGCGTATGGAGCCAACTTGGAAGTGCGTCTCAAGGAAAAGGATTTCCCTATCGGGCAGGACCAAGCTGCATTAGATCTGTCTTTAGTTCATTGGAAAGGTGACCTTTTATGGGGATGCGACTTAAAGTCTCAGTTTTCAGTAGGAAGGAGTACTAAAATGGCTATTCTTACTGGATTAAACAGACAGCTAAATGGACAGATCACTGTAAGGATGAGCAGCTCAGAACAACTCCAAATTTCTCTGTTGGGCCTTCTTCCAATTGCTAAAACTATTTTGAAGAATCTCTTTCCCCCGGCTGAACGGTACACGTTCCACTAGATATTATTTCCTGTTGTCCCGGGAATCATTATTAGGAGTGACGAACCTTGGCATAGACATAGCCTTTCAGTCTGCAATGATTGTAGGTCTTTCAGTTTACCCTAATTTATTTATGAACAGTAAAATATGTGAGACTGAATGTTAATCTTTATATTATGAGTTTACATTTCTTCCTTGGTTTCTGTATCACACTTAATGAACTGATTTGAACCCTTTCGTGCGTGGCTGCCACCTATCATTTAGACTTCGAACTACTTGTTGGAAGAGTGCAAATTACTACAGTAAACGGTCTGAAATCTAAGTAACTTGTATCATATCTGGTGTCAGGAAACAATTGTTTCGTCCATCCCTTAGAAAAGGATGCCTTTGACTTTGTAGTATGCTTATTGTTTCATCGTATTGCTCTGTATCATGTTCTTTGAACTTCATTTCAAATCTGCTTGTACTATGCTGATTGCGCTGGACCTCAATGAGAAATAATTGGTATTGGTTGGTAGCACACTAGTGGTGCAATTTGAGGGTAATGCAGCACATGGAGCCAGTTCGGAGGTACATCCCAAAGAAAGGACTTTCCGATTGGGCAAAAGCAACCTGCACTAGCTCCTTCTTTGGTGCGTTTGAGAGGTGAGCTTAAAATCTCAGTTTTCGGTAGGAAGAAGTACTAAAATGGCTATTCACTTGAGGGCAACTCAGAACAACTTCAAATTCCTCTAGGGGGCTTCTTCCAATTGCTCGAATGATGGTCAAGAATCCCTTTTATGAACCGTGGAACCGTACACGATACACTAGTTTTGATTTTTCCTTTGTGTGGAGGTGATAGTCTTCTGAAGTGATGAATCATCTCAATAGGCCTTTTTTTTTGTGTTACTCTGAGCTTTAATATGTGGACAAGTTATTTGCATTGCAGTGTTGTTGTGAGAGGGCTTTTGTTTTTCCCAAACAACTATGGCAAATTGTCTGAAAGCTTGATAGTTAGACTCAGTTAGAGTGCTAGATTTGTCACTTATGCTTGATGATTTATATATTTATATATAAGCCAAGGAATGCAGCTATGTGATGATGTTTTAGCAACCAAGTTGCTGAGAGAATCTTAGAATCTGATTCCCCCATTTCAGAACCGCTAGATTTTCTCTCAGCATTCTTGTTGCTAAAGCAGCATCCATAGCAGCATCCGAGCAGTTTTGCAGCGAAAAGCAGCAGCACTGGAAGTGGAAGGGATTAAGCGAGAACTCATTCGTTGCAATTTTGCCATCTCTTGACATCCCCCTCCCGGATTTCATCTGCAGCTTGTTGGCTCCACATGTTGGGACGCTGCAAGATTCAGGCAGCCCTTTCAAACGAACGTGATGCTTGAATAGTATCGTGTGAATTACAGAGGGTCTTATGAACTACGTATGGAAGTCAACATTTGAGAGTCGATGCAGAACAAAATGTTTGATTGTATCGGACCATTTGCTGGTTTTCACATTTACACAGCCTAATGGTAATCTTCAAGCTTGACCTTTGTCCTGTTTTTCTGCACAATCATGTCTAACTGCAAATTAGCTGAGCTGAGAAACAGCAGCAACCGAGAGAGTGGAGGCTTAACATACTGCCTTTGCGGATCAAAATACGTCGGCAACCCCGTCAAAGGGGATAGCATAAATCAAAAGGGAAATTTTAGCTGGATAATTACAACTCCACATATAGCGACAATTACGATAACTAAATATTTTTTGTAACTTTTATATAGTGATGCTAAGAAGATAGTTACAACTCTCCATACAGTAACAATTAATAGTCAATAAATATTTTTAATAGCTTTTATTTAATAAGCTAAAAAATATTGTTGAGGATTGTTGCTGAAAGTGATAGCAGAAAAGTCATTAACAATGCTTAGCGACTATTTCTTATCACTATACAAAAAGGTATTTCTATCATTCTACAATACTGTTAGCTGGAAAAAAAATTTCTAATTATAAATCACTACCATAACATATCTCTAAAAAGTTGTATTAAGTTTGAACCGGTTATTGGATTACCGTGTTAAGTTGAACTCTTGCTGGCCGCGATCTTTAGGGGGATCAAGTGTATTTAGCCTTTCTTTTACATATATCTCCCTCAATATGGCCGTTAATAGAAAATGTCGTTAAATACATTTTAGCGACAAAAGATCGTCGCTATAGACCTTAACAACATGGACAAAACTCACCTTGTTTGTTCTGTTTGACTATAATTAAGTATGATTTAGGGTTTAGGGTGGCAAGCCAGCCGCACATATATAAGATCAGAAGAGAGATTCACCAGACGAAACTCTTCTCCATTCTCCTGGGTAACTTCCCCAGCTCACAATGTCCAACGGTGTCAACCTTCCTGAAGACATTGTCGAGGACATACTGACTCGACTCCCGGCGACATCTCTCGGCCGATTCAGGTGCGTTTCTAAGCCATGGCGCGCCCGAATATCTCACCCTCTGTTTGTTAAGACCCACCTCTCTCGGAGCAACCATCGCAAGAGAGTCCTTGTCCGCTCCGATTGTGGGTATCTTTACTCCTTCAACTTCGACAACAACGTTGTTGGGATCGCAAAAATACTCAATTTCCTGGCCGATGCTTCAGCCTACTTTGGAGGCTCTTGCAACGGCTTGGTGTTGATCGTCGATGATGTCAGTAGATCACTGCTTTTGTTCAACCCAACCACTCAAGAATCCAGCGAATTACCCGCCTCGACTTTCCAGAATCCTCCCCGGCATACTTACGGCGTCCACTATGGACTTGGTTATGATTCAGGTACAGATGATTACAAGGTTGTTAAAGTGATTTATGACAGGAAGTCGAGAAACATTCTTGTTGACATATATGAGACAAAAAGCGGATGCTGGAGGGGCCTTAAAAATTTAAGTTACCCTTACTTTGGGCGGGTGTGGGGGGAAGATGGGATCTTTGCAAATGGGTCTCTTCACTGGTTAGCTGGACCCGAGGCGATCATCGCTTTTGATTTAGCGGAAGAGAAATTCAGCCTGATGCCATTACCTAGTGGTTGCATGCCCTATCGTAGAGGTCAACTTGTGGTTTTAGATGGGTGCGTTGGCACCATATGCTGGAGTGAAGAAGACGACGGCGGCATTTGGTTGATGAAAGAGCACGGCGCGGCAGGCTCTTGGATTAGATTCCCTCTTCCAAGGAAAGGGTGTGAAGGAGTACCGGTGGTACAGGGGCTATGGTCACTCGGGGATGGGAAAATACTGTTAAATGACTACCTGACGAGGTACTTTTGGTACAATGTGCAAGAGAGAAGATCAAGGGAGATGAGGCTTTGTGGCCTTCCACAGGGCGAATGTTATTACCATCCTAACTTTCATCGACCTCTTGGTGCTTTCGTGGAGAGCCTCGTCTCACCTCACACATGGAGAAAATTGGCTTAGGGTGCCTAGATATTTGCTTAGATGTGAAGAATTCAACAAAGATGATATGGTAACGGAAGTAGGCTGCTTAGGGTTCCTAGCTATTTGCTTAGATGTGTGATTTTCAGAAAGCTTTCTGTGATTCTTTCCATAAACTTGGGTAGCCCTTCCAAATGATAATTACCTGATCTTAGGATAGTGTGGTATGAATTACAACATATTGATACTGTCGTATGATAAGCTAATGGGAATCAAAGAAAATGCTCAATAAATGTGCAGTTCGATGAACACCAGTTATGAAGATCACCCTCGTGTGTCGATTGTTCCATCTCGTACTAGAGATCAAGAGAGTTTTCTGATTTTTTAACCTAGCTAACACAATCTGATTATAATTTCCAGGTTTGATCCTTGTCCAGTTTCTACAGCCATCCAACTACAAATAAGTTGAGGTGAGAAACAACAGCAAACCATTGAAGTAGAGGCCAAAAGTACAACTTCAGCAGAAATCCAGTAGAACAAAGGGCAGTGCAAAGTAAACTACTGCAATGTTTCATAAAACCCCACAAGCAGCAGAACAAGCCACATTTGGGAACTCTAGGTCCTTTTAAATTCGATAAACCCAAGTTGAGTTACCAATCTCTAAGCTCGAGTTCTAATAGAATGGGTTTAACAATGTGTAACGTACATTGAACTTTCCTCACGTGTAAGCCCCACATTGCTTTGGTAAATCAAGGTATACCGCTACCAAACACAGCGATAAACAATGAGAGATATATGAACGGGCCAAATTCAAGCGAGAAGAGTTTTGAGTCCAAGACATTGAGTTACCACTTGCTTTAGAAGCCTAGACCATTGGAGATTGAGCTCAACAACATAGATCAACATTTACTACTTTGTCAACCCTAGCTATGTGGGTCACATGAATAACTTACATTGATCATGTCCACGGCTTGTCTCCATTATAACTGTCCCCGACAAATAGGGTGTTGAACCATTGCCCAAGGGGATAAGAACTGAGGAAGCATTACATTGATCGGGTAAAAGGAAAAGTCGAGCAAGCTGTTCAGAGTGTAAATGTTACAGAGAAAATGTACACTAAAATGACAAACATGAGGTCTGTTAGACTCGTCGTGCTGCATTTAGCCGGGGCCAACTTTAGGAATGTCATAATGCTCGCTCATGTTTGCTAGATACTGGTTAAAATCTGCGATGCTGTCACGGTGTGATTTATTTGCTGTTTTGCCCGGCTTGTGGATGTCAGTTCTCTGCCTCTGCTCAATATAACATGTCTCCGCGGGGTTGAGACTGGTTAGTGGTTACGTGAGGGGCAGCATTTCCTTCTCCACTGGATTTGCTGTTAATGTTGATATCTTCCTGATCGAGATCGGCCAAATTACCGTGCTTCCACCTCCAACAGGTACAGAAAACAAATTTCAAAAACATCCTATAAGAACAGAAACCAAAGCACGTCATCTAACACATTGCCCAATTGGAAGTTCAACCTAATTGTTAGTTGAACTCACAATGAACGTTTATAGAACTTGTAGGACTAGATTTATATTCATTCTGAGAAGGTCGTATGGTCAGATTATTAAAAACTAATGATCCTGCAGTGTATTATTCTGCTGGACCACCACAACGGCGGCCCTTTCCAGTGTCTAGGACATGTGAAGTCTACAAGCATTGCAAGTCAAATCTGGTGTATGTTGACAGTCCAAAAATGTCAATCGGCAATGGCTTCTCAGCTGCATATAATTATAGCAGCAGACTGGATGGTGCGGCATTCTCAGCACAGACAAGTATCTGGAGAAATAACCATCTTTACATAGCATAAATATCAGATAGCTCAAATCTATTTAATGTTTCGTACCTAGTTCCATAGAAACTATGGTGAATGCAGAAGAAGGCATCTATGTATCCATACAGATATTGCTAAACATATGTGAGTTCTAAGCACATAGTAAAAGTAGGCAAAAAAAGATCTAACAGAGCTTTAGAGAGAGAAACTTTACTTTCTCTCTAGACTTTCTCTAGGGTTGTAATGGTGCTTGCGAGTTACTGATCAGCGAACCAGTAAACTCAACAATATCATGCGGCCTTCCATTGTTAGAAGGTCAGAAAGATTACGGGGGCCACCTAAAGATTCATATGCCGAGGAGTTCGTTGGAAATTTATGGACGAAAACTCATGTACAGGGGAAACCAATCAAGGTGACACTGGGGTCGCCTCATGCAAAGGATGTTAAGGATCTCTGTCCAGGAATGACAATTCCAAGTTCTGATTCAGATGAAGATCAATTAGAGTTACATGATCGTATTTCCGAACTAATGAAAGAAAATCATGCCCTAAAACAGAATGCTATGGGAAGATTGTCGCCTTTGATTTGGTGGAAGAGAGACTTTGCGAAATGCCAGTACCTTGTGATTGTGTGCCCGTTTGTATTGGTGCTGAACTTGTGGACTTAGATGGGTGTCTTAGCATCATACGCAGGAGTGAAGACGTCAACAACGTTTGGGTGATGAAGGAGTACGGCGCGACAGGCTCTTGGACTAGATCCACAACGAGCAAATTGCGCGTGTTGTGCTCAGTCGGGGATGGGAAAATACTGTTGAACGACTACCTGACGAGGTACTTTTGGTGCAATGTGCAAGACACAAGATCAACAGAGATGATGCTTTATGGCCTTCCACAGGGAAGAAGGTATGGCTATCATCGACCTCTCGGTACTTTCGTGGAGAGCCTTGTCTCCCCTAACAGTAGCAACGCAAATGGCATAAGAAGATTGAAGTCAAAAAGAAGAGATCAGAAGAGTGAGAGACTGGCATTGCTACTATAGTTTGTTATTCTGTATGGGGGGGAATTCAACGTAGATGATATGGTAATTGAAGTAGACTGCTTAGGGTGCCTAGCTATTTGCTTAGATGTGTGAATTTCAGAAAGCTTTCTGGTCTTCCTCCATAAACTTGAGTAGCCCTGCTAAGTGATAATTACCTGACCTTAGGATAAGGATAGCGTGGTATGAGTCGTAACATATTGATATAGTCTTATGATATGCTAATGGAAGTCAAAGAAAATGTTCAGTAAATGTGCAGCTCGATGAACACGCGATGCTTCTTGCATGTGTCGATTGTTCCATATCATACTAGAGATCAAAGTTAGGGTTTTCCAATTTTTAAACCTAGCTAACAAGATCAATGTCCAAGTTTGATCCTTGTCCAGTTTCTTTACTGAACTACAAATCAGTTGAGTTGAGAAACAGCGAACAGTTGGAAGTATAGACCTAAAGTACTTCTTCGGCAGAAACCCTGTAGAACAAAAGGCATTGCAAAGTAAACGATTGCAATGGTTTCATAAAACCCCAAAAGCAGATCATAGTCTTCGAGAGAAGAAGCCACCTTTACCAACTTTAGGACCTTGTAAATTGGATGAGCCCAAGTTAGCAATCTCTAAGCTCGAGTTCTAAGCGAATGCGTTGTTAGCAAATGCATTTAACAACGTATAGCACACTTTGAACTTTTCCTCAAGTCTAAGCTCCACATAGCTTCGGTAAATCAAGGTACCAATGATATATATATATATATATATATATATATATATATATATATATATATATATATATATATATATATATATATATATATATATATATATATATAGGGAGCTGATCCATTGATAGCGCTAGCAAAATAGGAGAAGTTGCTAGCGCGATCTGGCCGTCCATCCCAAAAGATGGACGGCCCAGATCTTTTTTTTTGCGTTTTTTTAAGTACGTCCGCTACATTATGTAGCGGACAATTTTTTGCATTTTTTTGACAATAATACCCTCCGAGTCCGTCCGCTACATAATGTAGCGGACAAGTTTTCAGATTTTTTTTCTCTTGCTGTCATTAATGTTCTGACTTTTTTTTTTCTCTCTCTCCCGTCCGCTACATAATGTAGCGGACAAGTTTTCAGATTTTTTTTTCTCTTTCTGTCATTAATGTTCTGACTTTTTTTTTTCTCTTTCTGTCATTAATGTTCTGACTTTTTTTTTCTCTCTCTCCCGTCCGCTACATAATATAGCGGACAAGTTTTCAGACTTTTTTTCTCTTTCTGTCATTAATGTTCTGACTTCTTTTTTTCTTTTTCTCTCTCTTGTCCGCTACATAATGTAGCGGACAAGTTTTTAGACTTTTTTCTCATATCTTTTTCTCTCTCTCTCTCTCTCTCTCCCCCTTCATTAATGCTCTGACTCTTCTCTCTCTCCTTTCTCTTCTTTTTGATCTCTCTCTTTTCTTCTCTTTCGTCCTCTCCCCTCATTTCCTCTCTCTCTCTCTCTCTCTCTCTCTCTGGGCAGACTCCAATGTTTTGGTCAAGATGAGGAATGGGTTTCTGCAAATAAATTTCCACCTGAAACAACATAGTCACTATTAGCATTGGCTTCATCAGGGTTGTCTAGTGTGAGGTATTTGGATATCAGGATCGATGTTCTATTTTGTTTAGCTAATTTTCATCATTGGGTTCTTGTGCAGGAGCCATCTCAGGCCTTGTGGGATGAGGTTAATGCTGCTGAGGTGTCCTCTCTTTCATCAAAAGAACTACGAAATCAGGTGCCAGACAATACAGCTTGCAGCTCTGCCGAAACTCATATCTCGGAAGAACAAAGAGTTCACATAGAAGCGAATAGGTTAAGGGCGTTAGTAAGGGCTGCTGCGAGAGCCCGGTCTTTCATGTCAGCTTGATTTTGCTGGGCTTTAAAGCATGAACAGATCTCCAATGTCTTTCTCGGGACAGCTTCTATTGCATGCAAGTTTAGCGTTTCCTTTTTATGTTTCTTTTTATGTCTGGGTTTCTGCAAATAGCTTTCTTCTCTGAGCTAGGATCACATGTCCGGAAAGAAAAGAGAAAGAGAGTAGGTGACAGAAAAATGATGACAAAAGGAGAGAGAAACAACTTAGAAAATTGAAAAGAAAGAAAAGAGAAAGAGACTAAAGTCAGAAAGGTGACAGAAAAATGACCACAAAAGGAGAGAGAAAGAGAAAGAGAAAAAAAAGTCTGAAAACTTGTCCGCTACATTATGTAGCGGACGGGAGAGAGAGAAAAAAAAAGTCAGAACATTAATGACAGAAAGAGAAAAAAATCTGAAAACTTGTCCGCTACATTATGTAGCGGACGGACTCGGAGGGTATTATTGTCAAAAAAATGCAAAAAATTGTCCGCTACATAATGTAGCGGACGTACTTAAAAAAACGCAAAAAAAAGATCTGGGCCGTCCATCTTTTGGGATGGACGGCCAGATCGCGCTAGCAACTTCTCCTATTTTGCTAGCGCTATCAATGGATCAGCTCCCATATATATATATATATATATATATATGAGAGCTGATCCGTTAAGAGCGCTAGCAAAATAGAAGATTATGCCAACGCGATCTGGCCGTTCACGCCGCGATCTGTGGACGGTCCAGATCTTTTTTTTACGTTTTTTTAAGTCCGTCCGCTATATTATGTAGCGAACGATTTTTTGATAAAAATACCCTCAAACCCATCCGCTACATTATGTAGCGGACGGACTTTTCTGACATTTTTTTCTCTTTCTCTCATTAATGCTTTGACTTTTCTCTCTCTCTCCCCCCTTTCTCTCTCTCCTTTCATCCGCTATATTATGTAGCAGACAAGTTTTCCAACATTTTTTCTCTCTCCTTTCATCCGCTACATTATGTAGCGGATGAATATTAATTTTCTAAAAAGACCCGATGTGTCAGATCTGGAAAAGAGACAACTCTTTTCATTTCCTCATCTCTCATCCTCTCCATCTTCTCCCTCTCCCTCGTACCCATTCTCTGAAGATGGCAGATCTGCTATCATGGCGGAGAGAGGCACCGGAGGAGAGGAAGCTTCGACGACAGTATCGGCGGGCCCGCGGCGGACATCCCACGCTTGTCTTGCATGGCCCCGTCTTACTGTGGTGCATCGTCGCCTTCTTCTGCGGCCGCGACGAGCTCTTAATCACAAGACTGAAATCGCCAGAGCCGCTGTCCACTCTTGGAGGCTCTTCCTTTGTCGCACCGCCGCCGGTTCTCAACGGCGAGAGGGAGGTAGGCTGTGGTACGACATAGATTTTGGTGCCATTAATTGCTGAGACCGACATTTCCGTAACGAGATTTGCAAAATTAGTGAGTAAAATCGGAGGGTAGACGGTCGGTGGAGACACTAATTGAAGGCGGCGACGGCGGCTGTTGCGGTGGTGGGTATCTATTTTGTCTGTGTTGTCTTGGTGAATTTGTGTTGTATACAGAGACGGATTAGGTGAATCTCCTCCTCTTCTGCCGCTGTACCCATCGGCTCCTCATCGGCCTAGCTGTGCCTGCCTACGCCTCTGGTTGCTTCGGCGAAGTCCACGCCAGCAAAGACTCGGTGAGGGACGAACTAGGTGAATCTGTGTTGTCGCGAAGTCCAAGGTTGCGGTAGTTTGCCTTTCAATTCCTCGATGTTGGGTTCTAAGTTTACACGAGTTATTAGATCTTATAGATCTACTGATTGTGGTTCTAAAGATGAAATTATTGATAATTCGATTATGTATTGCTACTAATTATTACTGTGATTGGTCTTGTTGTTTGGATCTGTGGTTTCATTGGAGAGAGAGAGAAAGAGAGAAAGACGCACAGAGATGGATATGGATATGTTTAGTCTTGTTGTTTGGATCTGTAAAAAGAGCCAATAATTCTGCAGAGAAGTCCAAGGTCGGTCTATTCATTGTCGAGTGCATATTGTCCGCTACATAATGTAACGGATGAGAGAAAGGGGGAGAGAGAGAGAGAGAGAGAGAGAGAGAGAGAGAGTCAGAGCATTAATGAGATAAAGAGAAAAAAAATGTCAGAAAAGTCCGTCCGCTACATAATATAACAGATGAGCTGGAAGGTATTTTTGTCAAAAAATCGTCCGCTACATAATATAGCGGATGAACTTTAAAAAACGTAAAAAAAAGATATGGATCGTCCACAGATTGTGCGTGGACGGCCAGATCGCGTTTGCAAGATCTTCTATTTTGATAGCGCTCTCAACAGATCAGCTCCATATATATATATATATATATATATATATATATATATATATATATATATATATAAACGGGCCAAATTCAGCAAGAAGAGTTGAATTTAAGATATCGAGTTACCACTTGTTTTAAAGGCTTAGACCATTGGAGAATGAGCTCCACGGCATAGATCCGCATTTACTACTGTCTACCATGGCTATCAGCATCACATGAATAACTTGCACTTGATCATGTCCACGCCATGTTTTTTTGCTAAAAAATTTGTCTTTGGCCGACATAAGTGTTGAACCATTTCATTCATCGGGTGGAAAATAGCAAAAGTCGAGCAGCAAACTGTTCATAGTGTATATTTCACAAACAAGAAGTACTCGAATGACAAAGACGAGGTCTGTAATTAAGACGTCAGACTCGTCCTGCTGCATTTAGCCAGGGCCAACTTTAGGAATGTCATAATGCTCGCTCATGTTTGCTAGATACTGGTTGAAATCTGAAATGCGGTCACGGTGTGATTTATTTGCTGTTTTGGCCAGCTTGTGGATGTCAATTCTCTGCCTCTGCTCCATATAACGTCTCTCGGCCGGGGTGAGACTGGTTACGTGAGGGGCAGCATTTCCGTCTCCACCGGATTTGCTGTCAATGTTGATATCTTCCTGGTCAGGATCAGTCAAAATTCCCGTGCTTCCACCTACAACAGGTACAGAATTTTTTTTCAAAAACCTCCTAAAAGAACAGAACCAAATCACGTCATCTAACACATCGCCCAATTGTAAGTTCAACCTAATTGTTTGTTGAACTTACAATGAATGTTAATAAAACTCGTATTAAATTTCTCTTCATTCTGAAAAGGTCGCACGGTCACATTTTTAAAAAATGATAATCCAGTGCATTTTTCTGCTGGACCACCAGAACAGCCTTTCCGGTGTCTAGAACATGTGAAGTCTATAAGCATTGCTAGTCAAATCTGGTGTACATTGACACTCCAAAAATGCCAACACCACCTTTTATTACCCTTCAGCGGTGCGACAAACACGTCAGCACCCAACAACAGGAAGTGCGAATATACAGCTTCGGGAAGTTACTCAACTGAAAAGTCAACAGGAAGTGCTAAGATACAGCTTCAGGGAGTTACTCAACCGAAGAATAATCCAACATAAGAATTCTCCCTTGGATTGAAGAATAATCCAGCAAAAAGCAAATTTGAAGCAGTCAGAGAAATAATGTGTTTCTTATAAAATTTTATGAAATGATTTGAGAAATACAGAGTCCAAGTTGCTCAAATGCTAAGTTATAAGAAAGTACAAAAACTTCTCTGGACTAATCTGTGGGAAGCCGAGTTTGGGGTGACTAGGCCCACAATGGTAAATGGTGGGGTGGCGAATAAGTTTTGTTTTATTTAGGGCCTTTGCCCCCAAACATATGGAAAAAGAAAGGGACAAGAACTTATTAATGTTCTATTTTTAAATACTTTGCTTTTTGATCAGTTGATATTAAACTGTTCTTTTATTTTTTGCACTAGAGTTAGGATGGCAAGATAACCAATTAGCCATGTTACCAGTTCAGATTGCAAATGCCAAAAAGATCAACATTCATTTGCACTAAGAAAAGCTCATTTCCTTTCTGTAGTCATTGCAACTGTATAGACAACTTCTCCCTACTTAAGCTCTTTTTCCTAGACATTATTTTAGGTCCAACAATAAAATCTCCGGCATAATTCAAGTGGAGCCCATTTAAACTACAGTGAATGTAGAGGAAGACATCTATGTATCCATACAGATATTGCTAAAGATATGCGAGTTCCATAGTTCCTGAAGGCAAGACAAACTGACCTGCTGAAAGCTCATCGCCTGTTACTTGAGATATTTGATCAGACAGCTTATTTTGTTTCTTCTTCTTCTTCATTCCACCAGCCTTCACATCCAGGGCCTTCCCCTTAAGTTTCAGCTTCCCACCAACAACATTGTCAAATGAAGACATGTCCCCTGTCATAATCATTCAAAACTGTAGTTATGTTGGAAGAAAATGTTGACTGTTCTAAGCAATTAATAAGAATTCTTAATAATTCCAAAAGCCAATAGACAGGATACTGTACATTATCAGGGAGGTGTAAAGTTGAAATGGTAAATCATAGAAAGCACTGGGAGGAGGAAGAAGAGAGGGAGAACAAGAAAGAGCAGATGGGCAACAGGGGTGTGTGTGTGTGTGTAAATATATATACACACACACACACACACACATACAGAGAGAGAGAGAGAGAGAGAGAGAGAGAGATGGCTTTGCTGCTATAGAGGGTGAAAGGGTGAGGATCTTTTGGCTAATGTGGCATGGAATGAGGAAGTCGAACAGACGAACACTTTGTGCTTCAGAGAGAGAGCAATGGATTTTCTCATTAGATTTAGGGGAAAAGGGGTGGGGGGTGATCAGTTCAATCATAAAAGATCTCGAGATATGTGACTACAAAAGGCAAACTAATCTCAAATGCATTTGCAGGGAGATCAACTTCAACTAACCAAATGCTCAACTCCAGAAGAAAAAAAATGATTCACCACCATTTGAAGCTTAACTCAATCCAAAAGTTGGTTTAATAGTTTCACTGAAGCTTCATAAATTCTAGAATTGATTGGGTTGCTTTGATTGTAGATCAAGTCAAAAAAATAGTATCAAGGGTCGTGCCTAGTTTCTTTTGTCCTTATTAAAACATATGCACCTACAGACACAAGTTTTTAGTCAAACCGGTTGGCATGTTGTACACCAGTAACTATTCATAATTTCCGAATCTGAAAATCGATTACCTATCTCAATCTTTTTTAGTTTCAAAAGTGATACAACCTCACCCCTAGAAGAATATGCTGAAATCTACGTCAATCTATGACAATAAGGTCGTTCGCCGTAGCTGTTTATATGAAATGTATGGTCCTGGTCATCGTTTTGGACTTCTGGTCCGTGTGGTTCAAAGTCTTTTATAGACCAAGAACCAAACCATATATTGTCAGGAATACTATAGTATTTGTTAATGGAGAATTCTAAACCATATACGTATCTTATACAATGCACAAACATATAAAGTAAATAAAACGCGGGATCATTTATTTGGGATGGTGATTTCATTTCAGCTTCAAACAATTGATAGTTGGAATTGTTTCTTGTGTTTGCTTGATTAAAATCTTTGACGTGTATTGTGATGTGAATGAAGGAACATGAACCGTGTAGTTCAGTTTAGGATGGCTTCATTAACAGACTGATTAGGATTCCAATTTGGAATTGTTTACAGAAGGTTCTGATTCTCGTATCGTAAGGGTACCACACCAAGAATGTGCTCACCCTTACAACAAGCGAAAGATATTCCAATATTCCATAGACACGCGGTCCAATGCACCGACCTACGATTCACACAATTATGCGGTTTCCGTGATCAGTATACCTAGACAGTGACTCCATAGCTATTCTCAACAATTGAAGCGAAGGACTTCCTCGCAAGAAGTCCAAGCTGCTGGGTTCATCATTATCTTATCCGTCTAGAAATGACATATAGTACTCCCTCCATTCCACAATTTTCCTCTCATTGACCTTTGGCAACTTCCTATAATAGAAATCCAATGTACATCCATTGACTTAGCTCAAAGCTTTGCCCTACTTTGGCTAGTTCAAATTTATGTTCGTATATTGGAATTCAAACCCAAAAACCCACAAAAAAGTCAAAGGGACAAATATTATGAAACAGAGGAAGTAAAACATTCCAAACACGAGAATGAGCATAAAGTTACCAACAGCGCAAACATTCAATTTTGATTGATTTTGTAAAAGCTTCATCTTTTGACTTTAACAAATTAACAGAAGCTTATATGGGTTAGAAAAGGAACCATTTAACCCAATAAAATCAAAATTGATAGCAAAAATCCTTTCAAAAAAGTAATCAAGTAGAAACATTAGGTGTTACTGCGAATTAAGCCACTAATGCTACTATCATACATGACAATTATGTTAAAGCTTGTCATTTTTTGTGAATTTCTATGACAGATTTACCACCATGCAAACTCTAATAGCAATAAGAGGTTAAATCAGTATCGCTTGACAAGTCAAGCTTGGGTAAAAAAAAATGACTGGAGTCAGCCTATACATGTACTAAACATATCCTACGAATTCGCAAAAACTCAAATGGAGAAAATCAAATAGAACGAGAATTGTCGATAAAACCCCTATAATTACGTAATTAACAGAGCAGAACATTAGGCTACAATAATGAGATTAAGAATTTGGATAAACCATAGATTAACTAATGGAACTGAAAGGGGGGGGGGGGGTGCAAAAAATATATCAAAGTATAAATAAGTTTAGTGAAAAAAACTGAGTGCACTTTTTCTTTCTGGGAATAAAAAATCTTAATAGTAAAATCTTAAGGTTGGTACTCAAGCACTTTTTTCGAGCGTACTCCAATTTATTGGAATATAATCTTAATATCTCAATATACAAAGTTCTCAACACAACATCACATAGCTAAATAACAGTACATTCCAAGCTAAAGATCAACCTCCCAATTGTGTATCTCCTACTAAGGTTGGTACTCGAGTACTTTCTTACCTTAAGGCTTTCTGGACAGTGGCACACAAAAGTGATGAATTTTCTATGTTTGTTTAGAGGTCTACAACTATAGGATTCAATTTGCACTGGTGGGATTATTGGATATGTACAATTTTGGAGGGGCTATTGAGGCTATTGAAGTTTCTTCTGGCCTTGCGATAACAATCAAGGGAAGAGAGGCCGGCCGTTTTGGAGCGTACTCCAATTTGAAGCCAAGGTTTTGCTCTGTGAACTCTAGAGAGGATGGATTCCTTATACACCTGAAGATTGCTTATTGACTATAAGCATTCCAACCGGCAAAAGTTCTTGGGAACTTACTGTTTCTTATTAAGTTTCACTCTGCTGCTTAAGGCCTCTGATCAATGTGATTTTTCGACAGATATTTAGAAGCTAAAAAGCAAGTGGATTATATGTAAAGTAGAATTTATGACTCAATTTGAATTAGCAGTAGCTCTAGTGTGCTTTGCACTTCTTCTGACGTGATATTGGTTGAACAATTTATTGACCTTAATTTGATGACAACTGAAGGTAATCAAACCATAACCATAAGACCAGTATTCTTCTATTAATGGTTAGGTACTCGAGTGTGTTTTCACCTCTGCTCCTGTGTGGTTGTTTTGGCTGAGAGCAAATCAGGCCCTCGCCTTCCTCATATTGTTGTAGCAAACTTGAGCTAACAATAACTGGTTCTTCTCTTCATGATGTCTACACGTATTAGATCAATATACTAGAGTTGCACAATCAAAGGGATGTTCACAACACACAATTTACTCAAATTCTATTTAGAAATGAGAAATTCAGAATGCATTATGCATATGTTCATGTAAGTATGTAACATAAACCCAAATCAATTAGGAGCCAGATTGACAGAATTGCAGACTGCGTACCTCAAATCAAGAGAGAGAGAAGCCCTACCTTGAAGAAATCAGATTGAGCCCCCGCCTCAAATCAGATTGGGAGAATTGCAGAAATCTCGACCAATTTCCGGTCAGCTACTGCCGTCGCCGTCGGTGAGTTGACTGCCGGCTGGATGAGAGTGAGAGAGTAGGGCAGAGACAGAGAGAGGCGATGGAGCTCGGATCGGAGGGGAGTCGGGCACTGGCAGATAGAGAGAAAGCAGGGCGGCGTCGAAAAAAACGATTTTTAAAGAGTGCAGGGGCATGGGAGAGATGAGAGTTCGAAAGGAAACGAAAATTAAAAAGATAAGTAAATTACATTTCAACCCCTGAGTGTAAGGAATAATAGACTTAGTGCCCCTTATACTTCAGAAATTAAATTCAAGCCCCTTACAGTTTGGATTTTGATATTAGTCAGCCAGGTTAAAAACACTGAGAAATTTACCAGATTACTTACTTGAGTTTAATCCATCTGGAGAGTTGATATCGACACTCTATTTTTTTCTACTTGAACTTCACTTTTGTTATAAAAGATTAAAAGAACTGTCGATAAAGAGTTTGGTGAATAAAGAGAAGTCAGAAGTGTAAACGGTCTACGGTAGGCTTTGAATCTCTTTCGCTTTTACATTCTTTCAAAGATTTACTGCCAGACAAAAATAAGAAGAGCTTTTAAAGCTAGCTTGCATACCATTTTTGATTAAACATATATAGTTCGGACAAAAGTTACACCCATTTTATCAAATTCACTCTGATTGTCAGTCTTCGCTCTTGGATCCCTGTTCCCATCTGCTCGAGGGAAAGATGGTTTAAGGAACATAACCGAAATAAACCATATTTCACATGGTAAGTTAAGGAACACTTGGCAACCAGGTTCTCAAAAATAGTGGCCATACTGCCCCATGTTCTAATGTTTGAAAATGCCAATATCCTTCATCAGATTCAACATGTTTTCCTTTTTGTTTTTCGGTTTAGGTAATGTCTATACAGAACCATATATAAGAGCAGTCCATAGGCAACAAAAATAATTTCAGCTCCTCCTAGACAGAAAGGAAACTATACTGGGAATTCCTTATGCTGACAAACACTCCAACTCTCGGGGGAGCGAAATACGTTCTTCCACTGCACAACTTTTGGTACCAGCATGTCTTCCATTTGCTTAACAGGATGGCAATTGGAACTTGGCTGTGCTTGAAGACAACACTTTTTCAGGCCGGCCATAGTTGATAGACGGTGCCGGTAAGCAAGCTTCCTTATCTTGGCTTGAAAAAGACTTACCTTAGGCCATCAGAACAAGAAACTTGACCACTTGCTCCCAAGGCAGCTGATTAGCAGGTAGCAATAGTGAATAGTCTGAAGAAACAGGTTTCTGAAAACATCTTGGAGTTGGTTTGGAAGAAGTAGAGAACAGATGGTCTAGAGTCTCCGATTCATCACATTATATAGCACAAGTGTCTTCACCTCTCACCACCCAACGCTTGAGTCTGTCCTTAATGCGAAGCCAGTTTTCACAAGCCAACCAGTATGAAGGAACATCTGGGAATGCTACCATTATGCCAAGGTTCAACATATTACTTGCGCTTCTCAGGGTGCAAAGGCCGCTAGAGCTCATCAGAGTTCTTTATTCGAATCTTATTGCCAAAACCTATCACGTAAACAGGAATATCATATTCAGTTCAGCTAAATAGATGGTGAACCAACAGCCAATGCTGGAAGGGACTCTACCTATAAACTCATAGCAAAAATATATGAATAACAGGTAGGAGGCTATGAGCAGGAGCCAACATCCTGGCTCAAAGGAAAACACAAGATTCGATTAAATTTCATGACTTCCCACCAACACACAAGGATAATAAGCATGCCATAACCTATGTAACAGACCATATTATATACTCGTCACTGCCCTTGCCATTTCCCAAAAGCGAGCTCTTGTCAAGTTAGCCATTTACAGCAGCCTGTCTCTGGGAACCATACCATGCCCCAAGTGATCGAAGATATAAATTTGGAGCATAGCATATTTAGCAGAAGCAAGTTTAGAGTAATAAACAGCGTAGCAGTCTTTCTGAAACCATTTTTACATGTATACGATCCACACAGAAAGGCTTTCAAAAGAAAAGCATAATTCAATCAGTTCGTTGCCAGAGTAGTCCCCATGAGTACGAACATACACTACATATCCCAGAAAATAGGCCGTAAAGAGCTACATTCCCAGCCTTGATATGATGTGAAACCTGAAAAAGTATCAGTGAACCAAAAGGTTCTGTACAATTAGAAGCCTTGGAGTACAGCAAGATTCCTCAAAGGGCCATACTGTATGCTCCAGAAGATCATAACATAGAAAACAGTCAACTTTCAAACTCAGAATTGAACTCAATGAACCCATAAAAAAAGATACTGACAGAGTTTGCATTATTGAGCTTCTCAGAGTATGAGGTTAGTTACTTGAGCTTAGATGTCGATTCTGACAAAATGTTAGACAAGATGTATATGCATAACATCACGAACACGTAGTAAACAGAGAGTAAAACTAAGATCCATTTCTATCACGCCATCCCTCCAGTCAACTTAATATAAACAAAGATTCATTCTTCAAAACCGAGTAATGTAGCGGAATTACGCCATTATTCGCACTGTAAGAACGTAGAACAACTGAAGACAACAAATGGTATCATGAAGTTTGTCCATAAAACGCGTCATGTGATTATGATTACTAAAGCAAGAAGAACAGCAACTTAATCAAGAAGTGATCTAACAAGAATACCCAGATGATCCCTTAAAGTGAATCTGGCCAGTATCGGTCCTCTCAAGTTTCTGGATGTAGCAGCCAGCAGGGAAGATGTTACCTTCAAGACCACATGCTTTACGCATAAAGATAATGTCAAAGACAGCCGTACGATTTCCTTGATGTATATGCTTTTTGATGGTTCTAGAAAAAATAAAGCAGGTACATGGATCCTTTTCCATGGATACAATGAACATTGGCTAAAAGAGGTGCACATTTTAGCAATTAAACTCAAAGTTTCCAACCTCTAACCTATGACAAGACTTTAGCACCTCAAATGTAATGCAGCTTATCATCAATATTCAACTTCCTAAGATTCACTAGTCATGTAAATTCTACAAGCTCTCGATTATTATGACAAGACTAATGATTACTGAAATTCAACACACACAAAAGCATATTCGACTGTGTTACCTGTAGATGCTGCGAACTTCACATTCCACCTGGTGCGATTTTTAGTCCGTCAACCTGCAATTGGGTGAAACAAGGCTTTGCACAAAACTTCCCCCAGCTTCAAAATGTATCCAGCAAGCCATGAACAACGATATCCCTAAATCTCCGCTCCTTCACGTTGTACACAGCCAGTTTATCCTCATCTATCACTAGCAGCTCTTCGCCACCCTCAATAAAATCTAAAGGCACGGTAGAGAACACATTAGGTCCAACAATCGAAAGCTTTGACCAAGACTCAGTCACGCCATACTCCTTCATAACCCACATATCAAGTTGGACATTAGACCTCGAATCCACCGAACAAAGACGCCCTCCAATGACGGCGAGTGATAAATGGTGTATCCTGCTAATGTCAGCATCGGTAGGTGGTGCCACTTCCTTAAATTCCTCATCAGCCAAATCAAAAGCAGCAATAGCGGTCGAATACACACCCATTAACAAACACCCCCGTTGATAGCGCTGGGACAGCATGGTCATAAGGGGAATTTCGCACCCTCTTCCAAGAATTTTTTTTCAGCGTGTAGACATTAACAAACATGTCAACACAATCAGGCTCACGCTCATTATCAGTATCATAGTACGAAAGTGTAACAACTTTATAATCATCACTGCACAAATCATACCCAAATCCGTACATGATGAAGCAGGCAAATGGGTCAAGCGCAAATGGGGAAACTGGCAACCTCCTACATTCTCGGGTACTTAGGTTTATCAAAAACACTGTGCCCTCTTCGTTGCTAACCAGGGTCAGCCCATCGCAAGAACCCCATAACTGGGACCATGACTCGGGCGGGTCGAAACGGAGATTACTTGCAGACCCGTACGCGTGATGGTTGTTTGTGGAGCTCGATGGAGTGAAGGCGGTCAGGGTGGCATAGGAGGAGGACGGCAGTTTGGTGATTTTTCTGGATGTTGAGGTGCTTCTGGATGAAGTGGGGGTCGGTCAAGAGAGTTAACCATGGCTTTGAGACGGACCTAAATCGGCCGAGAGGCTTTGGCGGGAGACGGGAGAGTAAGTCGGCGACGATCTCATCGGGGAGCTTGGCACCGTTCGACATCTGGTTTAAATCAGATTAATTTTTAATTTTTTTATTGACTAAATTTAATATATATATATATATATATATATATATATATATATATATATATTTTATTGATCGTTAACATATCTGATTTAGTTCGAACTACGGGAGGTTAAAGTTTCAAAATTAAGCACAAATGGACTCTAATAGTTATTTACAATGATAGTTCACATGTCAAGTGAATGATTTTAGAACTTTTAGCGTACGATTTTGACTTTTGAATCTTGCTTGTTGACCTTGAAATGGAGTCAGTAGATAAAAAAAAAAAAACAGGTTCGATCCCCCACCCATCCAATGCTAAAATCTTTTGTTGTTGGAGCTGTAAACATAAATGACATTGATTATCATGTTTAGTAATTACTTGCCTATTGTTAAAATTTATTTTGCCGTATTCAAAACTTCGTTAAAGTTGTTCTGCAAGGTGGGCATCGAATAAAAAATAAAAAGAGGGACTATTTTAGGGTAATTCTTAATTTATGATTTTAAAGATACTTTACTCGTTAAAATATATTTTTAGCGTTGAAAGTTATTAAAAGTTCCTAACAAAATGAATTTGCCAATGATTAACCACAACTATGAAGAACTAAATTTAACTCTACCATATTCTAATCCTCTTAGACTAAATTGCATCAACTATTCAATCTCTTCTTTTGAACTCCTACACCTTACCTTCCAACGCTATTCACGTGTAAGTTGTTCGCCTTCATGTAAAAACAAGGAAAGTAAATGAGAGAATTCCACAAAATTTGTAAAATAAGAACCAAATGTCAAAGTTACATAAGTATTTACTTTTTTGCTAATCTTTAGGGTAAACATCTATAATCTTTAGAGAGAGATGATGAATAAAGAATCTATTGTTCCACATCAAATGAAGCAAGTAACGACACAAGTTGCTTTTCTGACCAACAGAATCAACTGCATTGTGCAATCGGCTGTAACGCTGTAGTGAGCTAGTCTTGAAATTTAAATTTTCAACTACTATTTTGGCAAAATCCAGTTAACCGCATTGGTTGTATAGTTAAATGCATTTGTTGTTTGGAGCATTTAATTGCCAAATCTTTCTATAGTGAATATATGTTATATCATCCACAAAAAACATAATTTGCGACTTCATCATATACAATGAAAATCACTTTCTATGTGTTTATTCATTAGAAAAACATAAAGACTCATATAATGTTCATGATTTGACATCATTAAATAGAGCATCTTTGTGAACGCTTCTTTAGTTGAGACAGAGAATTCTTCAAGTCATCAGTTCTTTTATCTTTCTATTGTACCAGAGTTTCATTTGTACTCCGTTTGTTTACACATAATTGATCGTCGTAAAAGAAATGATCAAGGCTTGAGTTTGCCAAAATTTTGGTGATCTTTATAAATTTAAGGCTTGTGCTTAATGTTGAGATATATCACCAATTACTTGTGAATGTTTTAATTTTAACCCGGAAGAAGATGGTCGCTATTGCATTCTAATACTCTTGTAAGAGACTTTCTTGAATAGGTAGATGTAGATTTGGGAGTAGTTGAAGTCAAACTATTTAAGTGTATTTGTCAAGTATATTTAAATCAATCTATTTACTTATTATTTTATAATTATTCGAGATTATGCTATTAGCATATTCTTTGAGATATTCATTGGTTTGTGGAGAGACATGATTGCATTTAGCTTAAATTCTTCACAAATTTTCAATAACCCCCCCCCCTACCGGCGCTAGGATTGTTTATTGGTTTCATGCTTGAATTCCTGGCAGGATGTTAGTTTGGTTTGGTCAATGTATTCCCAACCAAGTTTTTACTATCTGAGCAGTCTTAAGGAGTGGACTTCAAACCCCGCATAAAGTTAAGTTTTGAGCCATAGTTCAGATTGATCCATCTGCAAACCAACAGAGTACATCAAATCAGATATGCGCACAAATAAAGGTAACTTTTTAGCTAGGGTTTGTCTCGTACTGTTGATTTTGTTCCTTGTCTAGGATCACAATGATGGCCAACAATCATTCTATCTTATACAAGCTTGTTTTAAAACTTATATGAGGGTTAAACTCGTTAATTACGTGAATAAACACTAATTATTTGTTAAATTATATTGTTTCTTGGACATTAAATTTGGTCACCAGACACACTTTAACAAGCAAGATGAATTATTATTGATCTAAACTCTCAACCACACGTCTGTTGACCATGTTTCACGCATCAACGTAGGCTCGACTAAATTTCGAAGTTAATACTGACATAACGTTTAGAATTGATTATACTGTATGAATTGTGTCTTTCATGTAAGCACTTTAACGACAAATCTTAACACCGCTAACGAAATGTTATTAATTATGTGAAGCATCCCATTAAGGTTGCTTGCCGTATAAAGAGAACGTTTTGCAGCAAGCGGGTTGCAGCCAAAATATTTGCTTGCAAGTTGCAAAACAGAAGAGTCGGGTGTGTGCAAAGGAAATTGCTATTGTCACTCTATTTGAGCGGAAAATGCAGAAATACGGTCAGCGAGTGTTGTGACTCGCCTCATTTATCCACTAGCTATTCAAATGCACGCCATCCCCTAATTTCTCCACTGCTTGGAACCAGTTCAAAAATGGCGATGCAAGCGTCTACTTACAGGGTAGGTTACACATATCCAAACGTATATACGTGCAGATTGCGCCAGTTTCTACACTGTAATGCTTTCACGAATCATAAAGCTGTTTAATTCGAGCTGAACTTCTGCTATTTTTTTTAGCTACTCGCCTCGGTGCTAGTTTCGGTTCTATGTGCTTGTGGAATGTGCGGACATTAGACTAGGCATTTAAGCTGCCTTTAACGTGTTTGATAGGGTCCGGATAAGGTTTTACTGCCGGTTTTGATATTGGTATAGAATTTTGGCGTGATTTAGGTTTTTAAGTTGGATTATGAGTCGTCCCATTGGTCATTGCAGGTATGAATGAATTTTATATTGACGATAAAGTTTCAATTTGCCCAGTCTGAATTGCTTGTAATGAAGAAGAAATGGTGGTTGTTTCGTAATTTTGGAGATTTGGTCACACCTACATGGATGACTAAGCACGGTGCTCTAGTTTTGGTTGGGGGAAATGATTGGGAGAAGGGATTTGTTGAGGTAAAAGTGCAGGGTCTATCTTGACGGAAGAATTGGAGTTGAAGAGGAACTTATTAATGGGAACCAGTAGCAGACAGAAGTGTGGAGCATGGATGCCTTGTCTGTTTAAGTGACTAAGGAAGGATTGCTGAGTACTGCAATATGCTCTGAGGAGGAATTATGTATCTGCATTAGATGGTTGGGGAGAACTTCCACAGGGCGAATAGGTAGTTGCAGCACTAGCTGTGTGCAATGGTGGCAAGTCTCCTAGACCTGATGATATGTACAATATTTGTTATACCAATTAAGTAGAGGCAGATCTGTCAGGGACTTAAACCAATCAATTTATAGGAATTGCATAGGAATTTAAACCAATCACATTGAGACGTTATACTACAGTCTTAGCTTTTCTCTTCTTTTTTTTTCTTCTTGGGGTGGTGGATGCTATGCTTACAGAAAAGCTCGAGATCAATAAGCATCACATGCAAGATAAACTTCAAGAAGGCCTATGATCGTGTTAATCGGGTTTCTCTGTTATCTATGCTTTGAACTCGATGAGATGAGGGAAGGAATGCCGGAGATGAGCGAAGGTTGAATGCTCAACTCGTCTTGCAGCTATTCTTTGATGTAGGGTGGCAGTTGGGATCATTTCCCTTGTCTTGTCGAAGGCCTTCAAATGCTTATTAGTTTTGAAAGGAGGCTAGCGGCATTAGCTGGTTTAAAGGGCTGGTATCTTTTGCTGAGGTGCTGTTGGGCTCTTTCCCGCAGTGTGCGTTGCCGAAATTGCAGATGCTTCCTTACTAGTTGAAAGTGAATGGCTGCTCTAAAATATGTCGACTTTGGATAATTTCAGGGTACGGAACCATGTGGAACGAGGGTCAGGAGACTGTGGTCCAACTACTTATTCACTATGACATGGCATGACGGTTGTGGTATATATAGTTTGCTTTGTTTGGTGATTGATGGATTTTTCTGGTCAGGTGCTAGACTGAATAGTAACTTGAGAGTTGAGACTGATTGGAACTGGTACCTTTCTGTTTGATGTGATCTCTTTGGCAGGAAAGCCTCGATTTGTCGTCCAAAGTACTGGATCTTCCGAAAGCTATGTTGTTTTCTTCCACGAGTTATTTTTCTTTAGATTAAAGAAGCCCTCTGGAGCTGTTACCATTTTTGGTATTTTCAGATTTTAGGATACTTTCCAATTTTGAAGCGTTTTCTATTCTCTTGCCTCCATAGACGTTCTAATAGGTGGCATTTGGGGTTTCAGATTGTTAACTCTTCTTATGAGGGTTAGTTTCTGGGGCCCTTTTCTTTTTTCATATAATGGTTTTGGTGCAGTATAATTCATGTAACAAACACAGTTAAATTTTGTATAGAACAAATTCACTCTTTTGCTTAGCGTCTGAATTGTAATGACTGTTTAGACACCGAGTTGCAGTGTCATTCTAGACCGGTGCAGTATAATTCATGTAACAAACACAGTTAAATTTTTTATAGAACAAATTCACTCTTTTGCTTAGCGTCTGGATTGTAATGACTGTTTAGACACCGAGTTGCCGTGTCATTCTAGACCCATCTGATTCGCTGAGCCTGTATGATGTGTCTAATGCATATAGGTTCTGTCCTTGCGAAGTCACTCATCTTTCAGGAAGGCTCCCTCTACTGCCATTTTTGATTTCAGAAGAAGCTCTTCGGACAGAGTCTTATCTCTCCTATGTATAACATACTATTCTACTCTTTCGAGCACTGAATTTTGCTCATCAAAGCGGAGATCTCGTGGACCTGTTATGGCAGCAAAAAAGGCAACTGAAGGTATTCTCTTAGACAGAACTCAACAGCAAAACCTTCAGGCATAACGTGACATATGGTGCTCATAATATATTCAGCCTTAAAAAAGTTCTGATAGAACATTTCCTGTTTTTGCCCTCTTGTTTTCCAAAGGCAACTTTGCTATAAAATTGATATGCTTAAAATTGTTTAGGGGCAAAGCAGGAAGATGGGAAGTATAAGCATACGGTTGATCTGCCTACAACAAAATTTGGCATGAGGGCGAACTCCACAGTAAGGGAGCCTGAAATTCAGAAAATTTGGGATGAAAAACAGGTGTTTAAGAAAGTTGTGGAGAGAAATTCTGGGGTAAGTTCTTTGGATCAGCTTGGATTAGTTGTAGTTCTTTTAGCTGACCATGAATTGCCTCAATAGGGAAGTTTTATACTTCATGATGGCCCTCCTTATGCAAATGGTGATTTACACATGGGACATGCCTTGAACAAGATTTTGAAGGACATTATTAATCGATACAAGGTATGCTTTGCATACTACTTTCTACTGCACTTGTCATTTTTGTTCTTAGTTTATATGCTTTTCATACTATTTTCTATTGAACTTGTCATTTTTGTTCTTAGTTTATGTTTGACGCTCAAAGTTGATTGCTAAGCGATCTGATAAATGAATACCCCGTGAACATTTAGAACCAAGGATCAAATATCTAGCATTGTATATGTCTTCGAATGCATAGTGATTGGGGGCGGTTCCCTTTTGACTGAATTTGCAAAAGACGCTGCTTTTGAGTATGAGACGACAACACATATATACCAAATGCAAAGAGGACTGCAACGACAACATGGTACTTTTCATGTTGGTAATTTCACGAGCCTTTTCTTTGTCAAGCAACTTCGGTGGCTGGTCTTACAAAGATGTATTATTCGAGCTCATATGAAGTTTATATTTATAAACAATCCTGGTGCGACAAGAAAAAAATGAAGCAGCAAAATCTGAGACTCGCATCTTTTTTTATAAAAGCCAATTGCGAACATCGCTGAATGTTTAAGCATCCTAGAAACCAGCAATAGGGTCACCGGATTGCCATGTTGTGGTCTGAGGAAGTGCATATCGGTGCAAATATAGTATTTTAATCCTTTAAGAAACTCCAGAAAAGTTAGGGCGTAGAAGCTTCCCATTTGTACCACACGAACACCATATTAGACCTATCCTACAGCACGCTTGTTACTCGTAAGAGAAGCTCAAACTCAGAATCTACGTTCTTAGCCTGGTACAGACATCAAGGAAGCGCTAGAAATATTTTTCATTGATAGGACTTTTGGGAAAAACTCTGGAGTGGTTAAGTCAAGTTCGTAAAGACGCTGCTCATTTCCTTCCTTTAATAGAGGCCTCCTTTTTTCTCAGTCGCTCAACAAAGGACATTCTTGTAAAACTAGCGACCAACTCCATGATATTGCATGTATACCCTTAATGACATTGGGACAAGAGAGGGAAAAAAAAAGAAAATTTAAACACCGCAAGAAAAGTGATGCACAAAATTGAAAGTAACAATCACCCACAAATATGTATCCGATGAAGGGTTTTGGAACAGTTTAATGCGCAACAATTGACGTTTTGACATATGATGGAGCTGCAAAGTTAGCAGATTCGTAAGTTTTAAACAGAGACATGACTTTTGATCCTTGATTGTGGAGAACGTTAGAAAGATGACACTTAAGAGCTCACATGGATGATTTTCTACTTCAAATGCTTTATGGTGCTATTAAGCATTGACCAGGATGGTTAAATTAGAAAATTTTGAGTCTTGTGAGATTGTAGGCCTGGCCTACAGATAGAGATATTCTAGTTCCGGGAAATTAGCTTAATTTTATACCTGGAGTCCTGGACTTGAACTTTGTAATTTTTGGTTGTCCCCCTTGCCCCGTCTGCTAGGCTGCCACAAAAACTCCCTATTAAAAGAAATTATCCTTCATAGGCACTGAGTTTTTACTTCATATCTGTTTTGGTAAGGCAACAAAACAAAGTTACAACCATCACCAGAGGAACTCCAAAAATAGACGAAACGAAAGTAACTAAACAAAGGAAGACATCTGGTAAATAAGACACCAATCACAACACCTCCCACCTAAGTAAAGATATTTCGGTTTAAACTCCAAGTGGTTTAGGCTGGTCAAGCTAATGAAAGCAGAACCACGGACTTGAACCATATAATGTGCGTTAAGGAGGAGAATTTAAAGGCTATTAGTGAAAGAGATGAGATTGATGAGAGATGATGAAGCTAGTTCCAAGGCCATCAAACTATTTGGTTTAGAATGTTGGTTAGCAAAGACTTAACACATGCCTAAGATAGTAACTGAATGAGAATGATTTTTTGGACGAGCGACCTCACAAGGGCAATATTTGCAAGAAGATGAGTGGGGATTAAACAATTGAGAAAAGGTGAAGGGAATATCGCTTTAGAAAAGTTTATTGAGGAGAAGCCACTCATGTCAAGTTGACTAGGGGGTGAGCACTGTTTGTTTTGTGGGTCAAACCACAAATCAACTCTTACCCCTCCGTTTGAAAATATTAAACCGAACTGAACCAAACACCATCAGTTTGGACAGTTCTGTTTAGTCGGTCTAAACGGTTCGGTTTGGATCGGTTTGTGCCCATGTCCCTTTACACACCTACTATTGGATCTAAATATTATTTAATTTGAAGTAATTTTTTTCCTCTAAATTGCACATAATTTTTTTTACACTCAATATCTAAGTGCTCGTGTCAACATAAGATATAAGTATTATTCCATGTATATGTTACAAAAAAACTCAATTATACCTTTGTCATTGATGTACGAGAAAGAATGAGCAAGTATACAAGAGATATTGATCACTAGAGTTTAGTGTTACAATTGCTCTCATTGTTTTCTTTTCTTTTACTTTTCAAAGTTTTGTTTATCTGGATTTGTTCAGTACCAAGTCTGTGAAAATTTTTAGTGAATGTCATGAAAAATATGTTAATATATCATAGGTCGGTTTTCAAAAAAGTAAACCGTGAACCAAACCGAACCGAGGTCGGTTTGAAAAATATGAAACTGAACCGCTAAGGGTTTGGATGGTTCAGATTGGATTTGATCGGTTTGGGTAGTTCAGATCGGTTTGAATTGTTTTGTGCCCATCCTTAAAGTTGATCGGTATATCATGGAGCTTGAGGAAGAATTGGTTGCTAAATATGCTAGAGAACATTTTTTTTCTAAGGGAGAATGAAAGGATAGGTTTCGTGTAGTTTGCCCTAATTTCGTTTGGGAGAAAGGCATACACTAGGAGCCATGCTCAGAGTCTAGTCACTCCGGTTGGATAGTTACTATATTCATTAGCTATGTTTTTAAACAAAAGTCGTCTTATGATATTTATAGTTTGAGCAATTATTATGGTCTTCATGGATGGCCTCCTAGACGGCCTCCATTCTCTAGTGTTTCTTTTTCTTCTTCTTTTTTTGTCAATCTCTTTTTACTTCTGAGCTGTCATAATAACATTTGAAATCCATATTTTTTAGGGTAAATTACACTCAGCACCCCTGAGGTTTATCCTAAACTACACACGGCTCCCCTTAAGTATTTTTTTAACTCCCCGCCTCCTATAGCTTGTCATTGTGTTACATAAGACTCATTTCCGTTAGGACACCGTCAGAAAAAATTAGGGCAACATTGATTTATTACGATATACAGAAAATACTTTTATGTCTTCCTCCTCTCTCCCACCAAAAAAAGCCAAGCTACCGCTGCTACTGATGACATCCGCCATCACTGTCGCCGGCCAGCCACTGCCCACACACACATAGGCATATACATACAGAGAAATTCGTGGAGAAAAAGGATAGAAGCAAGGCAGAGAGAGAAACAGAGGGGGACGGAAATGGAGAGAGCAGGGGAAGAGAGAACACGATGCATCACGGACGCCTCTCTCTCTCATCACCATAGATAATAACATTGGATTGAATCGATCTGCATTTCACTTGTGTGAGAGATTCATCGGGAAAGAAACCCTATTTTTGATGCAATCTCCTCATTCCCAAAGTACACGACCTAAGCTAAATTCCCGATGAGAGATTCATCGGGAAAAGCACTGTTTACAGAGCCAAATCCAAAACCCGCTGGATGACGACGGCACCTTGTTCGGCGTCTCGTCGCGTCCGGAGGAGTCGATCTTCACCTGGATGACAATTGACAATGGCTCCTCGTTCGGCGTCTCGTCTCGGCCAAAGGAGTCGATCGTCGCCGCAAACCTGTCGTTCGATCGGCGACGGCGCCGCCGCCACTAAGGACATCCACATCGATCCCCTCACCTCCCTCTCCATCCGCATCTTCCTCCCAACACACCTGCCTCGGCTCTGATCTCAACTCTAAAGCCGCTAGGGTTAGGGCAGGGACGAAGGGATCAAATCCGGATTTCGGCCCATTGCGAAAGATCAGAGTTCCAGCCTCCACCTTTCCTTGGCAGTAATATGATCCCTGCACGTGTGTGTGAGAGAGGGGGTAAATTGACTTGTTTATCAGGGGTATGACCATCCTTTCATTAATTTTGTTAACTCTGTTAACGGAAAAATAAAAATGCGTAGCTTAGTGTAATAAAAATACTTAGGCGGAGCCTTGTGTAGTTTAGGGCAAACCTTAGGGGTGCCATGTGTAATTTACCCTATTTTTTAAGCATGATTTTATACATATTCTGAAAACCCCCAGTTTCTTTTTTTATATTTGTGCTGTCCTATCATGATAACCTATTGAGTTTTATTATATTCCTGAACTGTTCAAATTTTTAGAACTTTATGCTTGGGCCACTAACTTTAAGTTAAAAACGGACACCACCAAGGACTAATGCCTTTTCACTCCAGTTTTTAATATTTCTTCTGCTAAGGATTGACTTGACACTGTCATTTTTCTTTCAAAACTAATGTACTTAGCTTCAGAGTTCAAACGCCTGACACTGTCATAGATTAAGGCCACACTGTGGTAGAACAGAAGAAATTTGACGTAATTGAGCTGATTTTTAACCTTTACTACTTAGCCTTTATTGTCAGACGTTTTAATTTATGTGTTTACCAACACAACAGAAAAAAAAATGGGAAGAAGGAAGCAAAATAAGTTTTTCTTTGCAATTTCTTTTACTTTACTTTATTGGAGTTTGTCTTTTCTGCATCTTAAATGGTCTTCCTTTAGCGCATGCGTCTCCATGTTTTTTATGATATTTTGGACCACTGTGCAAATGAATCTATTGTTCCTTCAAAGCTACATATAAAACTACAGGTTCTCATTTTCTTCACCCTTTAATCTTCATTCTTTTGCTTTTTCGCAGCTTCTTCAAAACTGTAAAGTTGATTATGTTCCTGGTTGGGATTGCCACGGCCTACCAATTGAGTTGAAAGGTAATTGTTAAACTATTTTGCTGGTTTGGTCAATTTTGCCTCCATCATTGATAGGTTCTGTAGTACATTATGTTGTTCTGTGCTTACAATTATGCGCAGAAAGCAAAATGCTCAAGTTTGGCCATAGTCTAAAAGCTAGATAATCTCACTTACCGAAGTTGGGCTGGTATTTATCTCGAGCTATTGTTATCTCTCTGACTCTTGATCCTGACATATGTATAAAAATGAAGCTCAATGAGGTTTATGTAAGGTAATGAACCTGTTTCCGTTGCAACCATTTGGCCCCTCAACTTTGTGCACCAAAACTAAGAGCGGGAAATTCACATGTAACCACATATAGGAGATCTTTTTCAAAGTGGCTGGGGTATGTTTTCCTTTTGAGTAGGTTTTTGGTTGTTAGACATTGCTTTATGTTGTCTTTTGAAACCCCTCTTTTAGTGGTGTGAATTTTTCCAAGCAAGAATGCTCGTCATTCTCATGCTTAGTGTTACTGTTGAAGCAGTTCATCCTGGGGACACTCAAAATATGTCTGGATTTCTCTTCAAAGATGGTCTCTGGAAAACCTATTTTATTTCTCTTCTAGGGCTGACCTGCGCAGCGAAGAGGTGGATTAATTGATTGAAACATGAGGAATAGCTTTAAAGACGTTTGCTTTGTTCAAAAAGTAACTCAGACAATTATGCTGAAGAGGAAATCTAGAAAATTACAAAGTAGAGCTAGAGAAACAGAGAATTTCACACTTCATATAGTTGGGTATAAGACATCTTTTTTGGTGTAGGACTTAACACTAACCCTCCTCCATTTCTTTGTCCATCCAAAAAACGCACACACAAAAAGAAAAAGAGTTGTGTGACTTGTACTCGGCAACTCCAATGAAATATGACCTTAATTCCAATTGTCTATGAAAAGGATAAAGATCTTGCTTATGTGAGAATTTACCTGCATTGACCATGTTGATAATCAGATCTCCCTCCACATCATTATCAACACCTCTCTAGCTGAATAAACCATTTTTACCTCTCATTCGTCTCCCTCTTTTTGCTCGCATAGAGGCTGAATAACCAATTTTATCTCTCACGTTCTCCATCTTTTTGCATGAATATACAGCCACTATATAACAAATCCACCACCACGACTTCTGGAATATGTAAGATTGGATACACCATGCCCGCCTTTCCCCTGAAAATTTGAGCCCTCAAGCTTTTTAAGATTGAGCAAAGATTGAGTAGTTGCCAGATTAAGGTTGTTCCAGATTTGGCGTCTCAAAGAAGTTGATTAAAAGTTCACTTAAGAAGCTTTATTTTGCTGTTTTTTTGTACATGATACTCGTTACAAGTAACAATATTTAGTTCTTGTCGTCCCAAAAGGGGCCTAACTTTGATGTGGTTGATTATCATCAGTTTGTGTCTGACTAGGTTCTTAACTTTGTTTTTTGCTTTTAAATTGGCTTTCCTGGTTTTAAAATCTTCAGTGTTGCAATCATTGGACCAAGATGCTAGAAAGGGGCTTACACCGTTAAAATTAAGAGCAAAGGCTGCCAAGTTTGCTAAAAACACTGTGAAGACACAAATGGCGTCATTTAAGGTTATCCTGAAGTTTTCTTTTGTAACTTTTCATAGATATTGGGCTAACCCTACATGTTCTGCTGGGGTGGGGGTTGCAGTTACCCCCCACAAATTCAAAAAGAACCTTTCTTTTTAAAACACCGCTTTGAGATGGAAAAATGGTCAATACAGCTGCAAAATGTTGTTGAAGGCTAGAGCTGGCCTGAATTCTCAATATACTTGGGCACTTTTTGAAATGTATGAGTGTAAAATGAAATCATCGATGAGGGTTTTCTTGCATCAAAATCAATATGTACCTTTTCCAGCCTTTTTAAAGTCAATTAATGACCATAACTACTATTGTCCAGAGTTGTAGAACCAAACTATATTCTTCTCTGAAATTCAAGTTAATGTTGACGTTTTTTATTCTCTTTAATGAAAGTCTGTGAGTGCTAAGCGTATTGTTAAATGTCTACAGAGATACGGAGTATGGGGAGACTGGGATTATCCTTATTTAACTCTTGATCCAGAATATGAAGCTGCTCAGGTAGATATATAGCATTTCGCGTAGTCTCTTTCTTGGCACCTTCCTGTAAAAGAATCATAACAATTTGAATGACTTGAATGGCAACTCATGTCGTTTGCATTTCCTGAACATAGACGTGATTTTCTGGTCGCCTCCTAGCACTTTCTTGGTGCTCTGATTTTTTTTTCCCTATTTATATTTGCTTAGCTCCCGCTCTGGATTTTTTTTGTTAATACAGTAATCACTTATCGAAAAATTAAGTAGTTTTCTCCTACACTTCTCCTGTACATGGGTTGCGGTGTTGCGTCCCATTTTGGACGTTCTTGTTGCCATCAACTGGAAGTTTTTATTGTTTCAATAATTTTTTTCCCTTATATGTATTGTTTTTTTAATGCTCTTGAGGTAGAAATTCTTACAACAGCTTGACTAGCCAATTCAAGAACAGTTGCATATAACTCATGTTTTGCACAATGGGTCAAAGGAATCTGTCTTTATCATGCTAACCGTCTTCTTTTGTATCATGTTGCTGCTAGATTGAAGTCTTTGGCCAGATGGTCTTTCAGGGTTATATCTTTAGAGGCAGAAAACCAGTCCACTGGAGTCCTTCATCACGTACGGCACTTGCTGAGGCTGAGTTGGAGGTAAATCAATATTCAAGTTTTTTTTCTTTTTCTGAACAATCTATTTGGGAGTACCTAGTATGTATCATGAAAGTTGCTAGAGTTTTGAGTGGTTAAAAATGGTGAAACTGAATTTAATTCAATTACATCCTTTCTAATTGCCAGTGACCCAATAAATTGATGTCTTTTAGTAATACTCATGATGTTGAGCTAGCATTTGCAAATAAATACAAATGTTTAGGGCTGAAAATGATTAACTTATTCAAATCTCTCTCTGTTTCTTTTATAAAGGTTTTAAATTCTGCCTGGACTTTCTTAATGGAAGAGTAGTTCTTCAGTTTGAAACTTAGGCCTACTTTTAATTTCCATATTGAAGGGCTTGACAAGCATTGATCATTGTCCTTGTTCAATGGTTTAAATGTGCGGAAAGTTCAAGAATTGTGTTTGGGGGCTGCATGGGTGGTATCTTTGACTCTGATATTTTTCCTACTGAAGGAGCCAACAAAAGGTTGAGAAGAATTCTGGAATTATCTCGAGAAGAATGTATCTGCCTTAAAAAATCATCGCACTACCGAATTGTGGTTTTGATAAATTATTGTTAAACGTAGCTAGTATGAAAGTTGTGGTACATATCGAGCCATTATGTTTTATCTTTCTTCCCCTTCTTCTCTTACTTGCTTTGAAGTTTATATGCAGTATCCAGATGGGCACGTTTCAAAGAGCATATATGCCATCTTCAGATTAGTCAGTTCCCCAACTTCTGGTGGCATACTAGATGAATTTATCCTCAATTTGTGCTTGGCCATATGGACTACAACTCCCTGGACTATTCCAGCAAATGCTGGTAAGTGTTTTACAATGCTTAAGTTAATACTTATCATTAAGTCAAGTTTCCTACTTCAGGGCTTGTATGTCTTCTACAAGTTTTTTGTATACTCTTACTCTCTCTTGCCTGGCCCCCACCTGTTTAGTTCTCATGCTAGTATTGTCATAGTTAAATTTGCATGAGAAATTGATATAGATCAGCCTTCTAAGTGTAAAGCACAAGGAAATATCTAACTATCTAGGCTTTGTATAGAACATATGTTACTCACATCTGAGAAGTATTGATAAAGTATTTTACAAGTTGCCATTACTGGGCATAAGGACTATGACTTCTGTTTCCATAAACCTGCTTTTTTGTAGTCATTCATTGTCATGGTACTGAGCATTTTTTGTTCTACAGAACCAAAAAAAACCTTTTTTTTTTCCCGGATGTTGAAGCAGAATTGCTACAAATGGAAATTCAGAAAGTAAATTTGAGCATGAGGACAATGTGAACAGACAGGTGGGAAGCATCCGCAAAAGAATGAGTTTTCTTGTAAGGGCTCGGCAAAGCCACAATTGGTGCATCCAGATTACAAATTTTGTCCTTTCCTAAATTTCATCCTTCCAAATAGAGGGGCGTACAGCGGTACACTTACATAAGTATACATACTTCCCCAACAAGTCTTGTGGCAATCCAGTGTTGCTATTTTGCCCCATTAACAGCAGTTTAGCTTTTGGGAGAATTGATTTAATTCCAGCTTTCTGTGACAACACTCTTTTCTTTTTGTCATGTGCTAGAAGCCTACAACTCATGATGCTGGATGTTTTTTATCTAGCTACTTGAGCCACTGTATGATTTGACCGCTCCAATTGCCAGAGTAATAGACGCTGTCGCCAAAGCAAAATGTAATGTAAAATTTTGATGGACAAAAAATGCCCTTCTTGGTTAAAAGTTCCAATTGTCTTCCTCGTTTTTTCGTATATCCTCCTACTGAGGGCGAATAGTATTGGCTGAAGAGGGAAACAGAGGGTGAAGAGAAGGGAATAGAAATCTAGACCAGGAAAGGTGTTTTGGTCAATCAGAATCTTGATAGTATAACTTGCTTTGGCAAAAGCCTCTGTTGCTCTGGCAACACGGGCTACCTATATTTTTAAGCTTTCAAGGGAAGTAACTATTTCTCGTGGTCTTAGAAATTTGATGCTTGAAGGTCCTGAATTCGTGTCATTTTGAATGCATTTGAATTATTATGTTATCTCTGATCTGCCACTCCTTGGGTCAGAAGGGGTTGTATATGAGTGAGGACGTGAGATTTGATATGAGCTAGGCTTGGTTATAGTCCTATAAGTGCTGCAGTAGTACTTTGCTACCAAATGTGGCACGTACTGTGTGTGCACGCGCGATTGATGCTTTAAAAAAGTTTCTATATCTGGGAGTGTGTGACTAACTCTCTTTAGTTTTCAGCCGTTGCAGTGAATGCTAAGCTTGAATATGCCGTTGTTGAAGTGCACTCACCTTCGCCAGATGTTTCTAATTCTTCTGCTGACGGGAAGAAGCTTGGCAATGTTTTCAAGGAGCATGAAAAGCCCTTTTTGATCATAGCCTCTGAACTTGTGTCAACATTAGAAGCGAAGTGGGGCGTGAAGCTTGTTGTAAAGAAAATACTACTGGGTTCAGATCTTGAACACTGCAGGTTATAGGCAGCGATGCATACTGATCATTTCATGTTTTCTGAGACGACTTCATGCTTTGCGATTCTGCTGACATCGTTGACCTTCATTTATGTTGTTTTTTTTCCCTCAAAAGCATGCATAAAAATGTACGATCCTTTGATAGCAGTTATGCATCTTCTTACATGTGGCTTTCCAAACTGCTTCAGGTACACTCACCCAGTTGATAGAAGAGAATGCCCTGTTGTCTTAGGAGGAGATTACATCACAACAGAATCAGGAACTGGACTGGTCCATACAGCCCCTGGTCATGGTCAGGAAGATTACATCACTGGCTTGAAATATAGTTTGCCTATTCTTTCTCCTGTTGACGATGATGGAAAGTTCACTGAAGAAGTTGGAAAATTTAGTGGGCTAGATGTACTTGGGGATGGTAATGTTGCTGTTATTGAGTACCTTGACGAAAACTCGTCGATTATTATGGTAGAGCCCTACAGTAAGTTCCTCTTCACAACTCGAAATTGAGGATTTATTCAGCTTCTTATGTACTATATTTTAAGATGATCAGGTACGGAACATTTTCTGATTTGAAACCAATTGTGTTCTCTGTCATGCAGAGCATAAGTATCCTTATGATTGGCGAACAAAAAAGCCAACAATATTTAGGGCTACTGCTCAATGGTTTGCATCTGTAGAAGGATTTCGTAAGGCTGCCATGGATGCAATTAACCAAGTAACCTGGGTTCCTTCTCAGGTACTTTACTGTTTCAGATTACATGTTCGTCATTATTTTATTTTATTGTTTTGAACATGGACTTTTGTAAAGCATTAGTTCTTATGTTTTTTGGTAAGTATAAGCATTAGTTCTTTTGAATGTGATAATATGTGGTTGATTGCCTTACATGCCTTCAGTTTAATTTTTACCTTCTTTGTAGTTCCAAACAGAAAAGCGAGGTAATGCAAACATACTCTATAGTAGACTCGGAAAAGTATACTGGACACATACTAATCAAAACACTCATTCCAAGGACTGCTCTTCAAATATTCTCCCCAAGACTCTACAAAAGAATCCACTGGCTGTGACTCCATGTTTAAACAGTACTAAGCAAGAATTTAAACTGATGCTTATTGTCTGCCAGCTGTATTTCGTAGGGCTTATACAATATACAATGGAACAAAATATATCAAAATGATCCCTCTTAAAGACTGCTTTTCAAATGTCCTCCCCAAAACTCTACAAAGGAATCCACTTGCTGTCACTCCATGTTAAAGCAGTACTGAGCAAGAATGTAAACTGATGCTTATCACATGTTTGATTATCGTCTGCCAGCTGTACTCCAGAAGGCGTATATCATTGTTTTTATTTGGCAAGGTTTTATTTAGTTTTGTCTTTTGATTTTCTTGTCAACATTTCAAACCCCAGATTGGCATAAGTCTTCTTTTAACAGTGAAAAGCATGATGCCCGTTATGACATGCGCATATTTAACCTTTAGGCTTTGCTCGCCTCAATCTCACTTTTGCTTGCAATTATGTAATCCCTGCTTGATTACAGCATTTGGCGGTAGAGATAATAAATTATGCACATTACCTACTTGTTTGGATCTTTGATGAAGTGCCGTGAGACTTAAAGCATGTCAGTTGAGGTTGGAGAGAAAACTGCATTTTCTAGTCATTATAATCTTCATCAGCCGCCGCCAATCAGTTTGGGACAAAGGCTTAGATGATGGTGATATCATCTTTCATCAATTATATATAGTTCATTATCCCCATAGTCATTACAATGAAGACAATTGCAAGTTTTCTTATGCATGACACTTCTGTTGTTCTATCAGAGTTTGTGTCATAAACTTGTAATTAAGCAGGGCTACTTTGTAACCAATCTCTTGTGCGATGTTCTAAAGGATGTAGTCATAGGAAACATTGTTGACCATTCTCAATAATAATGTAAGTGAGCCATGTGTTTCGTTCATATCGAGCCTATTCTCTATAAACACTGTTGACCATTCTTCAGGCTGAAAACAGAATCTCTGCAATGACTTCTAGCCGCTCTGATTGGTGCATATCACGACAAAGAACTTGGGGTGTCCCCATTCCGGTTTTTTATCATGTTGATACAAAGGAGCCTCTAATGAACAAGGAGACTATTGATCATATTAAGTGTAAGTGTCTCCTCATACCAGCATTGTTTCTAAGATTTACTTTTCTTCTGGCTGATGAGTTGCTTAGTATAAGTTAAAGAGCACCACTATCTCAACTAGTTACCATATTTTGTTATAGACGTGATTATGTACTCTCTATTATCTTTTCTTTTTCTCTTTCACTAATGTGAGTTCTAATACAGAGACAAGTATCTAAGCTTATTTGATTCCTTATGCTGTTGATATCTATTTTTGGCAGCTATAATTGCCCAGAAGGGTAGTGATGCATGGTGGTACATGACAGTGGAGGAATTACTTCCTGATACATATCGCGATAAAGCATCAAATTACGAAAAGGGCACTGATACAATGGATGTTTGGTTTGACTCAGGTATCATCGGTGAAGGACATGCAGTTTTTCCCCTCTCAATTGGCATAGTGTGTGTCATATGGACACTAATTTTAAGTCATTAAATTAGTGAAGGAAATTTTTATCTTATGGAAAGTCTAAAGCGCCCCCTTATTCCAGCCTATCTTAAAGAGAAGAAAACAAACCTTTTGAGTTCCCTCTTTGGTTCGTGGTCTTGGTCTATAAAGCAAATTGATAAAAAAACCAGTGTAAACTTATTTTATACACTTTTACAGTCAGCACATGTTTTAGACCTCATATTTTGCAAACGAGTGTAGAAATATATAGATTAATCTCCAACACTCTTCACGTGCAAACCATGCTCACCTGCAGCAAGATAATGAAATTTAACATAGTTCACATGAGAACAGAATTGCAATCTGGACCAGCATAATATGTAGTAATAGCAGGCCAAAACATATGACACTGGGGCTGAAGGCTACCAAAGCGCTCTTTTATATACCTAGAAGTTTTAACTGAAAAACCCCGAAGTGAGGCTGTACCAGCCGTGCAAGAACAACATAAGGACCCAAAACAGGCAATGGATTTGTGGCCAAGGGAACTAATTGCTCCTAGAGCTTAAGTTGGTCGAGAATGGACCCCGCAATGTTCGTTCTCCTCTGCCACTAATGATAAAGATTCTTTAGTTTCATCCACAAGAGTTGTGTTAGATAGTGAAATTTCTCACTGTCAGTGGTGCTTTTACTTAAATTAATGAATTTAATCATCTATTGGTCTATTTTTCTCCTCTTACAAACGGAATGTTTTGGCCTTTGGGAAATTACTTTGCTGTAGCCGAGTATACATATTTTACAGAGTATCATTAAATGTGCTTAAACCATCTTTATTTTCTTGTGTCTGTAAGTAGCCACAATTCTTGTCATCTTGATTTATTTTTCACCTTTAGCCATCACTCTTCTAGCAGGGAAAAGTACTTCATTAGCTATTGGTGCCACAACATCATTTTCTGAAAGTTGTCCCTCATACTTCAGTATTTTATAGTTCTAAATGTTGGATATTGACGCATGATATTTCACAGGCTCATCTTGGGCTGCTGTTTTGGAGAAAAGAAAAGGCCTTTCAGGTCCTGCAGATTTGTATGTCGAAGGAACAGACCAGCACCGCGGGTGGTTCCAGAGCTCTTTACTAACAAGTGTAGCTACAAAAGGTAATGAGAATGTCCTATGTTTAACTGTTTGTGGTTCAACTTTTTATCAGTATGCATTGTGTATTTTGACAGTTTATATACTATGTTTGTGTTCACTTCTTACACTTCCGGCAATCCCAGCCTCTTTGCGTCCGAGGAACTGAACTCGAAAGACTCGTGAAGTGACTCTTAATGCTGATGAATCATGCATAATAATGCATTCCTCCCATGACCACAGAGTACATTAATGAAAAGACATGGTGATATGATGATGACTGCATATCATACAAGAGATGCACCTGCTATATTACCTAGTTACTTAAATTTTATACATTTATTGCATTTTATCCTGGATCAAATAAGAAAGTTAAGACTGAATTTTTTTGTTCTGGAAGTTTTCAACGAGAAGGCTTACAAGGAATCAGCAATGGTATTAGCTCCATGTAATTGGAGCCATGTTATAGTTGTAAAAGTTGATAATAGGATAAATTTGTCTCATTAATTGTTAAAGGTTATTGTAGTGCCTAGATATAATTTTTTGTTATTTGATTCATAGTGCTTAGGAATTTAGGGGAATATTTGGAGTAGGATGGTGCTGAGAGGACCTTAGCAAGGCGTCTTCCATTTTACTTACAATTGCTAGTTTTAGGGAGGTAATGGTGGTGCGTATCTTCTTGTCTGATGCATATTTGCTTCTTGGGATCCTCCTTCCGGAAGAAAGCTTCATGTTTGGGAGTTGGAATCAAGCGTCTTTTGTTAGACTGGGTGGCTCTATTTTCCATGCAATTTTTAGTACTATTTGTTGTCTATGTAGGTAGTTGCCTCTCTCCCAGTAAGGCAGTTCAGCCATCTTCGCTTTTCTCAGGTTCGTTATTTTTCTGGAATTAATGTGGGGAAAGAAGGAAGACTGATGATATATGGTGTTTCATGTTGCATTGGATGAACAGCGAAGGAAGTGAGAACATAATCAGTTTTGTGAGCACTAGCTGGGTTATGCCCCATCTGGTTGTGAAATTTTCTTGAGGAGTTGGTCTCTCAACAAGAAGAGGAAAAGAAATAAGCCTTCGGGAATTTATTCCAACTTCTACTGCATTTGGTGGGGGAGGCCTATGGGAGTTTTGAGGGAGAGGAATACTCAATACTCAGTAGAGGGGTTTGGGGATGAGAAGGCATTACTAATCACTATGAAAGCCTTTCTCAAGTTATTGGGCGGTTTGGTGCTGTGTTTATTACTTGTTAAGCATGATATACATTGTTGGGGCGATTTTTTTACAGCTTAAGCTTTTAGAGCAAATGATAACCTAACATGGTATCAGAGCTCTCCTTGCGCAAGGTCTTGGGGTCGGTTCTTTCCGCTTGTGTATTTGGTCCCTCCAATGTACTAGTGCACATTGTACTCTATTTATTTGTGCACTTGGCTGCACTGCACCTTGATCTATCTAACACTGATTTGACTCCCCATGTGCAATTGAGGACTTGCACGTGAGGGGGAGTGTGAAGTGTAAGATACAGTTGGGCCCATTCTCTAAGAGCTTAAGGTTTTAGAGCAGATGGTAACTTAACGGTACTAAATAAGTAAAAAAGAAAGACTTGAATCCAGTCCATCACTTTCAACACAGAAAATTTGATGTGTTTGCTTACAGCAACAAGAACTCGTAAGGAAGTGGTCATGGAGGTTTGCTGTTAGGTGAAGGAGCTGTCAGGAAAAATCTAGCATGATGGTTTTTTTTTTTGAAAGAGTGAGGCCCCCTTTTAGTGATAAACCTTTGTTTTTTGGTTTGCATGACATGTACAGGCTTGTAAAGGTTCTAAAAAGGACACCTCTGTAGAAATCGTTTCTCAGTAAGTTGGGGTCCCTGGACTAGAATTAGTGAGTGCTAATATACTTGAGAACAAATGCAATGCCTTCTTGGACTTGAGATGCTATGGACCCACTTTTATCGGCTATATATTTCTCTGTCACTTTGTTAGCTGCCAATCTACTCGTTTGTGTGGGATAAATTAAGACGTCATTTATATCCGTCCACATCTAACTTTGCAGGAAAGGCTCCGTATTCCGGTGTAATAACTCATGGATTCGTACTGGATGAGAGAGGGTTAAAGATGAGCAAGTCTTTGGGAAATGTTGTAGATCCAAATACAGTGATCGAAGGAGGAAAAAACTCAAAGGTTAGCCACTGGTCGATTAAGTTTACTTGTAATATCATACATTAAGACCATCTCTCTGTATTCTCTTGGCAGGAAGCACCTTCTTATGGAGCTGATGTACTGAGACTTTGGGTTTCAAGTGTAGATTATACAGGTGATGTGTTGATTGGGCCCCAGGTCCTCCGACAGATGTCAGACATATATAGGAAGCTGCGAGGAACATTACGATTTCTCTTGGCAAATCTTCATGATTGGGAAGTATGTTCTGGCTTTCTATAACAATTTTTAGGGAAAGCATTCTATTTTGCTTGCCTCTCTGTAATAGTGATGTATCTAGATATACGAGTCTCTGTCTCTACCACACAAAATAAAACGTTGTGTGGCGATAAATTTATCGTCTGACTCTTCCTTTAGAAAATTTTAGTGGTTCTTGTTGGTCAGGTTTGATAGTAATTGATGCTAGTTTTCTGTTTTCATTTTCATACTATCGTCTGAAAAAAAGGAATCATTTAACTGAAATTGATATCTGCATTGTCGTTTTATTCATCTACATGGTTCTTTTTGTAGGTTGATAATGCCATCCAGTACAATGATCTTCCCTTGATTGATCAGCATGCACTGTTTCAACTCGAAAACATCGTGAAAAACATCAGAGAGAACTATGAAAATTATCAATTCTTCAAAATTTTCCAGGTTTGTGTTTTATCTTTCAATTATCTAAAGGTTTAGTTGAGTTCTGGAATGCAAATGTCTATCACTCTCATCTCCTTTATCGCCATCGTTCCAGCAAAAACGGCATTATGTTTCGCTTCCAGTTGGTCTGTGTATGAGGATCCATCGGAAGCAACCTTTCGCTTAATGCTTCACCTGTTTGCTACAATCAGCAGCTAGAAATTCCACGGAACATTGTCCAGGAGGAACTGTTGGACCATATGTTCCTCTTGCTGTTTTGGCTGAAGAAACATAGCCTTTAATTCTTCATGAAAAACTAATAAACAATTTTACCTGCTGATTTGTGGCGACACAGCTTTTGTCCGCATTAAGCTGACCACAGATTTGCTTCATCAAGCCCATGGAACTATACATCGTATATTACCTGAACGAGTGTATCCTCGGTCTGAGAATTTATAATTCAGCTAAACTTCACATTATAAATTCCTAATCTCTGTATATGGATATGTAGCATGGGTAGGTGAGAATGCAATCTAAACATCTAGTGAAGAACTCCCAAGTTCATACAATTGAAACACTCTCAAGTTCATACTATTCATGTGTGATACTTGGTGCATTGTTCATTGCAGCGCTGCTGTCATTGTCCACATACTCAGGGGTTTCATTATGGCACCAAGTAATTTAAGTAGACAATTTTTTTAGATGACAATTTTGCTTAGGGCAAATGAAATTAAATGATCCCCATCTTGTCTTTTACCCTGTCTCAGATAATTCAGCGGTTCGTGATTGTTGATCTCTCAAACTTCTACTTTGATGTGGCCAAAGACCGACTTTACGTTGGGTAATTTGACCTCCTTCCCCCCATTCCCCTATCCCCTTCCACTTGCATATATATGATTATCATTCGCAGCTATGCTTTTCTCTGGCACACCACAAAGCAGCTCTGTGTGTAAGTGCAACTTCTCAATGACCAAATAATTAATTTTGAAGACCAAGAGAGAATTTCCATTGTAATTTAGTTTGTATTGCTCTGCTCTCCCCAATTTACTTTGGATACCACATATCCAAATGGTATTTGTTTCTTCTGCATATACGTAATTCCTGATTAAGAAGGCAAATTAGTAGCAGTCTAGAGCTTGAGAAGATTGGCCAAGCAGACAGTTATTTTCACACTTCACAAATTTGCTGATGAAAAGCTCTTTTTGGTGATCTGGAGTCCTCCATTTCTCTCTTAGTGTGCGTGTGTGCATAACGTTGTAGTCGCTTTAATTAATTCTTCTATAAGCTTCTAGGCCTATCTCTAGTATGTCAAGTACTTCAACGTTAAAAAATTTTCTTGTGTATGTTGTTAGTGGTATAATGTGGCTAGAACTTTCCAACGAAATGTTTATCAATTTGGATTTCATATGAACCACATTCAGGGTTCTCCGATTGATTGTTTCTAAGTCACTGTAAGGAAAGTACATTCGCAAGATGTCATAGATTCTCTCTCTAATATGATGTCAAGTACTTCAACAGTCTGCCAAGAAATATTTCTAATGTTTTTTTTTTATATTACCACATTGCTACAACCTTCCAATCAATATGTTTAGCAGTTTGGATTTTATCTGAAGCTACATTCGATATTCTTCGAATCATTGTTACTAAGATATGGTAAACAATCGCAAGATGTCTTAGACTATAAGCTGGTCCCAATCATCATTTGAATATTCTCTCTGGTCTTTCTTCGTAACTTAGTGTGGGACCACCTTCTATATACACAAAAATGTCTTAGCTTGAACTTGACCTTGGACCTTGTAATTAAACTTTGCAGCCTCAAAACTGTAGCCAATTGTGACCCAGTTTGAATTGACTTCTATATCGTTTCTTTTTCAGTGGCACGACAAGTTTTACGAGGAGATGTTGTCAGACAGTTCTCGCAGCACATCTACTTTCCATTGTGAGGATAATTGCTCCAATACTGCCTCATTTGGCCGAGGATGTATGGCAGCATCTTCCTTTTCAGTATACTACTGAAGATGGTAATGCTGCCGAATTCGTTTTTGAGTCAAGATGGCCATCAGTGAACGAGCAATGGCTAGCTTTTCCTTCGGAAGAAGTTGATTTCTGGGGTAAAGTTCTCGAGGTAATAAGTCGCTATTTCAGGTGACGAGTAAAACCTTAGTTGCACAAAGCGGGGGCGGGGGCGGGGGCGGGAGCGGGGGCGGGGAAGCGTAAGCACCAAGAAGAATCTGAGGTTGGGAGCGGCTTGAATAAATAAATGCGTAAAGAGTATTATCATTTGTTTAGCATAGTTTACATAGATAGCAACAACAGACAAGGAGACTTTAAGGACTTGAAGGAAGAGAGAAACAAGGAATTGAGTTGAAAAGAGCTTGATTTTCATGTATTCTCTCACTTGTTCCATGCATCTCTATCCAACTAGCGGGATTGAGTTCCCATCTTAGTTTGGGACGAGATCCCATGGAGCTCCTAACTTAGGATCGCAAAAGCGAGTTTCCGAGAGAGAAACGTCACCATATTAGGAGTTTCCTACAACTAAGAGTAAAACTACCTAAATGAGGGCTCGTATAATCCGACTGAATGTTGTTTATGGAATGTTTCATCATATTTATAATGCACGCTAAGGTAATAGTCCCTGGATCACTTTAGAAATCAAATTTAAGTGGTAGGATACATAATAACTTCGGTTTATGTAAAAGGCTTCCAGCTGGCATTATTTAGTTGAGTTAGTATTTTCAAAGCCTTACTTCGATCCTCTGTGACCTTTTGTACATTTCCTTGCACAGTAAAGATGATTAGTTTTGATAGTCTTCTCCTACTGAATTTAGTGACAAAAGAATAGTGTAACTATTAGGATTTTTGCTGGCAGTTGGGATATAATCTGAACATGCACCTCTCACTGGCTCTTGCTCACTCACTTTAGATTCTTGACCTACTACTCAGTTCTCACATCTTTGAGTTGTGAAGATTATTGTTTAATTGCACATAATTGTCAGAAGTTAAGGTACGTGTAAAATTTGGCATTCATATACTGCCCTTCTGCAAGGGTAAGTACGTTTATCTACTTTTGCATTTTAGTGAGAATTGCTAATTTATAAACTTGTTTGTGAAACACGGCATCTGATTCTAATTAAGCTACTTTGATCAGCTGAGAACCGAGGTGAATAAAGCCCTTGAGGAAGCTCGTACTGGGAAATTGATTGGTTCCAGTTTAGAGGCAAAGGTCTATCTCCAAACTTCTGATGATAGCCTGGCTGCAAGGTTAAAGGAAATGTGTCAAGCCCACAATGACCCAGGCGCATTGCACCGCATATTCATCACCTCTCAGGTATGTTGGTTTCTAATACCAAATTTAATCCCTGTTTGTCAGTATAGTTATCCAGTGTTATGAGCATTTTTGTTGTCTCAGAACTGTAAGATTCACATTATATTCAGGTATAAACTAGCTCGACTGCTTTTGATCGACATCTTGAAGCATTTGCTGTCAGGCCTTTTAATACAGAACGTTTCTTGTATTCTGATGTGAAAATAGGTTTATATAAAAAGTTTAGCGGTCTTTTTCACTTGAAATTTAATTGGCAGCACTTTGTAATTAAAATTGGGTCAAAATATCTAGGGATGCCTAACTGAGCACGCCACCATGGAGTTTGCAGACCTGGTAGTTGGCCTACTTATTTGTGTTAGCTTACATCACAAAGCCCATGCTTAGTCAGTCCTACTTATCAACCTTCGTAGGTCACATCTGCATTTGTTTTTGCTATGAATTTTCAAAGTAATTGCTCTTCTCTAAGGAAGATAGATCATAGAATCCGCTTAAATGTTAATATGCAGGTAGAAGTTCTTTCCTCATTGGAGAATGAACAGATTAAGAATATACCTTATGGGGGAGAATACCTCATTCAAGGAGAGAACAAAGTCTGGATTGGAGTGTCACGTGCGGAGGGCTCAAAATGCGAAAGATGCTGGAATTTCTCGCCTCAAGTCGGCTCTTTTGCTGAGCACCCCTCGCTTTGCAGCCGCTGTTTTAATGTCATTGGTGGTGAAGCACTTCCTGCCCTGGCGACAGTCAGCTGACACGGTAACATTTGGCCAAGATTTACCAACCAAGTTTCTCCTTTTCTTCATGTACTTAGGAGACTTATTTGGTTCCAAGGCTTAATTATTAGTACCTTTGGAAGAAGAGAAGACCTATCAGTTTGCAAGATGGTAGGTTCAAAAGTTTTGCTGAATTGAGGACTGGAAATAGTTCCTTAACGAAAGAAGAGAATGTATAGCTGCCAATAGAGGTTCTGCAAGACGAATGTATATCTACTAGTGGTGCTAGTTGACAGTGTGGGGGCGGGCCAAAAGTGTCAATGTCTTATTATTGGTCTGGTCATGTTATAGATTCTCACGAATGGAAATAAATTGTAAAGAAAAAACCATAAATACCATCTACAGCCCTCCCCCCCTTCTTAATTATTGGTGAATGAATAGCAGTTGCACTTCTCGAATACCAAAATTGTTTTCTATTTTGTAACTGGGATTTTCTCGAGTAGTATGTAAGTTGATATGCTAGTACACAGTTAATGTGGGCTATTTTCTTAAGTGGTTATGTATAAGCACTTGGCTGATGGTCAGTTATGGGCTAGGGCTAGAGTTTGTTATGATTCCCCTACTGTTGATTTCATAGTTATAGCTTTGCGAATCGAGGTCAATATGGCATAGTAGCTGTAATGAGTACCTTATAGATCCCTTCCTTAGAGGTGTGCTTCCCTCATATGAGGGATTGAACTTCTGACCACCGACGTCGGGCACGTGAGCTGGACGAAGTTTTGTATCAGCTGGTTGATAAGTTTGGCCACCGATGTACTCGTACGTTTTGATCTTAGGGAGGTGGCAATTCCAGAACCCCTACGCTTGGGGGCGCTGGCTGGATGCTTGTCTATGGCTTGCCGGGGAAAGAAGAGAACTGAAGTTCATTCTGACGTGGAGATTTTGGTCATTGAGAAACGCGGAAAGGTAGAAATCTTCTTGGCCGTGCTTGTTATGTCCTGTCAAATTTCATCAATCGTGATCATTTGCTGGAGCCGCTGCGCGTTTTGGAGAACGGTAAATCCTGCTACTGTGTCATGGACAATCACTCGAGTCCAGCCATCGGAGATCGACCAAGGTAAGAATATTCACTCACATTGTGTGATAGATCATCACAGGTTTTACCTTCTCCTCTATGATGTGTCTTCTAAAGTTAGTACTGTGGGGAAACATGGAATCATCTTCCCAGGACTTTTGCTGTTTCCGCACTTTTCTATTTGAGTGAGTGTTGCTGGGGTGCCTGAAGACGTACCGTTTGTACCTTGTTTTGGTAATGTGCCAAGCTAATGTGGCAAGGGTGCAATTCAAGAGAAGCCACATCAAAATAACTAAACAAATATTGAATTAGAAAAGCAGTGTCTGAAGTGAATTTTAACTGTCTTGGCATTGGTACAAGGAGGCAAATCTAGACCGCTGAAACAATTAGAGCCAAAAGCAAGGAAATGAAGAAATTTCCACCAATACTGGATAGCTCTTTAGCGGCAATGGAGTTACCTGAAGAACCTGAAAGCCAAATACAAGACATGGTTATACCTTTTTCTTTTTGGGTTAGTAGTAGAAACATTTCATTCATATAAGGTTTTACAAAACCGTCCTGGCTGGTTAAACTTAATTACACAGCAGTGAATGAGGGCGGGTAACTGGAAATAAGATTGAAATCACTATATATAGTTAGGAATTGGAAATCAAGGGTGACCATTACAACTTAGAGTGGGTTAGGCTTTTTGGGGGTGGGGTTGGAGTTGGGGGTTATGCACTACACTAAATTTGTATGAAAGTAAGAATTTTTTGTTCGTTAAAACTCCCGTTTGACAAGGCCTTGAGTGTAAGCCGTTACACATTTGGTACTCTTAATTTCTCACTGCATTGTGCTTGTGCACCATATAATGGAATTGTTATATGCAGAGGCAGACCTCATGCATGACCCCCGTGCACGGCCACCTCCTAAATGTTGGATTTTTTTTATATTTTTTTGTGCTTTAAATTTCTGTACCACCGGCCGCCTTAGTCTCTATCTTTGTCTTTTCTTTACTCCATTTTTATTTTGTCTAATTACAAATGCAAGGATTACCAAGAAAAAACGAATAGAATAAGGTTAATATTTTTTTTAGTTTAAGTTCTTATAGTATGTTAACTTATAAATACACTATTATCCTTGTATAATTAATTATCACATTAGTAATACATATTTACTTGTAAGAGTTAAGCTTCTTTCATGAAAGATTAGTAATTTATTGTTGACTAACCTTACCGAGTTAAGTAAATCATTATGAATGGTATCATTGTAGATTAAATAAATCATAACTTATATGAACTTGAACCTTACGAAGTCTTATATGCTAACAGTTAATTTTTTTTTTATCAATTTTGGTCTCCGAAATTAATTAGACTTCTTGGATCCGCCCTTGGTGATATGATTTTATTGCGCTCTATAATTAAGTTCAGATTTAGTCACGAATAATTGTGGCCTGTGGGATGATCCAAAGATGACGTACGTAGTGGGCGAGATAAGTTAAAATTGGTAAATTTACTGCGATCGCAGAATTTGAACGGCAAGATGATTAGACTATGGTATGCAAATTTCAATTCCCCGTGAGTAAAAATTGAGCGGAATACAATATCCATACAATTTAAAAACAAGTGAAGTAAAAATAAAACAGAATTACAAACTCAAAATTGATAAATTATCCATACATGATATTCTGGGTATACAAGATAATATTACTACAAGCTAGGAAGCCTACATTAATGCAAGGCCATAACTATATATGCAGTACTGAAAGACCTCTTGTCCAATATATAAATCTTGAATGCAGACACATGCAACCAGGATCCGTAAAGATACATCAAATCCCAAAATCAGTAACACATAAACAAGATCAATCAGGCCTTAAGACTGCATAACACAAAAGCCCTGAATTGCAACACATGCACATGAAAACCCTAAATTCCAATACATGCCTCAGAAAAGGAAAACATCAAACCAGCTATTTTCATTTCAATCATGTTTCGTGGTGGACGGACGGTGGAAGAGGGTGGTGATTTAAGGGAGGGATGATACATGTTAAAGGATTCTTGTAAAGCATTTTATATATTGATACATTCCAAGGGTAAAATTTGTCCAAAAAGGCATTGAAAGGCGGGCGGTGAGAATAGCCTGTATCGATCGAACCCTAGAATCGATGATACAAAACTAAAATCAATCAGGCATTAGAATGCATGACACGACCACCCTAAATTCCAACGCTCGCAAACCCTAAAACAACCGATAAAAAAGTTTAACTTTGATTACCGTGGTGATTGCAGACAGAAGTATCAGCCTTCGAACCACAAGCCTTAGGGAGCAGCAAAGCCTGGTCTCGGCTTACATTGAAGCTCTCCATGATGACATTGTTGTTCAAGCCATCGCAGATGCATTGGAGGTCATCAGAAATGGCCTTCTTCAGTGGAGCACAACACGCGTTCGTCACGGTCAAGGGCGCCGGGAAGAAGGGCTTGCATGGAAGGAGCCTAGACATGCAAGTCTCTGCCCCCCACTGGGGAACCACCATGGAGACCCAAGAAGATGTTATGAGCAACAATGTCATGAGCACCTTGGCACCCATTGTTCCCCAATGAGAAACTCACAAATGATTTCTGAGGAAGAGAGGGATGAGGATACATGTGCCAGTATTTATAGCCAAGGAGTTGCAGAATTTACCCCATAAACATTGCATGCCAACTGATATGAACCTGGAAATCGATCTGTTTTTGTTAGTTGTCACAATGACTGACCCACAAAAAAAAAATATATTACAGGCAAGCAACTTAATTTCCGGAACAAAAAAATGACAATTTCTCATTATTTCCTGGTACAAATATTTTTACCATATATGTTGATAGGTCATGAATATCGGAACTGATTGTTAGCTGTTCAAGAATTCTTACTTGGGCAGTTGACAATTTACATCCATACATAGCGTTTTGATCTAAGATTTCGATTTGGAGGGATCTGGATGAGCCTACAAAGATTAGCAAAGATTTACACGACCAGATGGTGACTCGCCGGATTTTAGAAAATTCTATTTTATTAGTTTGTCTGATGCAAATCAACGAAGTTGATTAAAATTTCCCTCCTATTATGATGAACTCCATGTCTACTAGAAGGTGATGACTATTAAACAAAAGGCACATGACTCCTATGCACGCAAAAAGCTTGTTCTTGATTCATATTTTTCATCTTTTGAAAGGTTTTAGAAAGTTGAAATAGTTAAAGCTTCACCTTACCTGGAAGCTAAAGCCTGCTCCAGTGGCATCCTCCATGGGAGCTAATCTCATCGATGGAAGGTCCTTTACTTGGTTTGAAATGATGCAGTACTGTGTTGGTATAGTTTCCAAAATCCAGGGAAGAACCCTGGAACTGCCGCAGCTTCAAAATATTCATAAGAAACTTTCTGAGATGGCCTTTCTTCCAAAGGGTACTCTGTCAAACTGACGCCGGATCCAATCAACTGATCATTAGATGACACAACGCAGAACCTTGGGACTTGCATTCTGTAGCAATATGCAAAACCTCGGGAAGAGTATCTAAGTGCTTCCCTTCACTCCGATATGGTCGATGATGCTTTCTCCCAACCAGAGGGCGGATCCGGCACGGGGCGCGGGGAACCGAGAATTTTGTCGCCAACGGTTAACTTCATAACATCTTACCCAGTTCTGTTGTGTGCCTGACATGGCGCCGCTTAGGGAATTCTAAAGCAGTAAACCTAGGGATCGATCAAGATGGGGCCTTTCAAGTGAAGAGAGCTCTTCAATGGGCTCAACCAGAAAACTGTGCTTAGATCAAGAATCGGTCTCAAGGTGGTGGTTCGTATTCTTCTTCGTAACAAAGAAGTCAGGAAGGTGGTAAAGGAGATTTTTGGGCGCGTCAAAGCCATGCACAGCTCGGGCTGATATTGGTAAGTTAGGATTCTTACAATCCAAACAGTAAGGGAGCCTAAGCTGGGCCATGTAACTCTTGTAGCGCTTGAATTCGCTTGAAAAAATTCAAGCGCTACGGGTAAATGAGCACGTTACGGAGTGGTACGAAACGTTGTGATGTTGTTTATATTTAAGGTAAACTTTTAATATGTTTTTAATTATACTTTTGAGAAGAATATCGTTATTATTATCGTAATTGTATTGCAATTCTTTATATATCAATAATTAATGGTCGTCAAATGCTTTTATTTAGCGTCACTAAAAGTTAACGATAACCAAGACTCGTTTTATAGGAAGGTGTAACTATCTTCGAACAACACATCCAGTAGCAGCCAAACTTTTCTACTTTTAGTGAGCCTATATTATAGGGATATATCAGGATAGACTTTTGGAAATCCTCTTCCTTTTCTTTTTTTTTTAATAACTTTCGGCGGAGTTGGGCTAATAGGATGAGGGTCAAACTCTAGCGCACTTGAGCAGTGCAGACCCATAAAAAGACCAAATCCAGGCACATTTTGGGGGCATTTGCAGCTGTCTATTTTGGGTGAATAATTAATTGTGAAAATATATTTTTCCTTCACTATGGAAAATATCTCATTGGTCGACCTGTAAGGCCGTCATGCTCCTCTCACGTGATCAAAATGAAGAGACTTGACAGAGCTTTGCCCTTAAACACATCCCTATAATCTTGGCGGGGAACGGGTAATCACTCATTAATCACGTAGGTCCTCCCTCCTCACCACCCTCTACAAACTATCCAATTACCACTCTTCGGATAATAAACTTACTTAGCCGCTTCTGTTTTACCCTTAAAGTTTCTTCGATTCTTTTTTGTTACTCATAGGCTTTGATTCTCCAATACCATCATTTAAGGCAGCAAATTTTCGAGAAATTCGAATCATAATCATTTGATTATTCAAAAAATCGAGCAGAAGGTTTCTTCACGTTGCTATACTTCACCTTCAATGCCATTTTGGCTGCGGCAGTTACTGATACCAAAATGTGGGTTTTTTTACAGGCACGTTCGTTCATGGTTGCAGCATATACTGAAAGAACATGCCTATATAAAACCATTTTTTAGTATCAGTCTGCACAGCCAAAATCTAGAGTCACTTCAGCTTTTCTGGTTTACTGAGGTGGCTTCCGGGTTTTGCCGATGGAGGGGGGTGGCGGCAGACACCGAATTTCCCCAGTAGCAGGCAGCTTCAGAGACTTCGGAGACTGTCAACGATGGAGGTAGCAACGGTCGACAGTGGCTGCCAAAAGTTTTCCATGGCGTTTGGCGTCAGCAACTGCTAGGGTTGGCTGGAGGAATCTCTGACAGCGACTGTTGGAGACGACTGATGGCAGAGAGTTGCAGAGGTTGTTGACGTCAACAGCAAAGGAGGTCGGCGGTAGCTACAACTTTTGTGTGTGTGTGTGTGTGTGTGTGAGAGAGAGAGAGAGAGAGAGAGAGGAAACAAGTAAAAGGATTGAGTTCTCAAAAATATATTTGGGTTCAGTTGGGACCGAAAAAAGGTTTTAAATAGCCTCATCTGCCCCATCCCCATTTGCCTAGCATCCATTTAGGACTTCCCCAAAGAGGTACCTTGTCGGGCAGAACCGCACTCCAATTATGCTCCCAAATTTCCGTCCCTCCTCAAAATGTATTTAAAGGAGCAAAGAGCCATTGCCAAATGAGAAAGGGTCTTGAATCGACCATGTTTATACTTCAGCATGCTTACCGCTCTTCCAGGAGAGTAAACTTTTTTCGAAAACACTCTCGTTATTAGTCTGGTTGTACAGGATTACTGTGCAACTACTCAAGCAGTTACCAGTGCAATCATGTTGATACAATTTACAGGTACCTAAGATACGGACCGAGGGCAAAGGGCCAGTTGTGGAACTGCCAGCACTAAACTAGAAGCACTCTGATATCACTGGAATAATACCGGACCTCCTCGTGCATGCGGTTGGGGATGGGGATGGGGGTAGGGGTGGAGGGCCGGGGTAGAGGGGTTAAAAAAGCACCTGTGTTGATACTCTAGCTTCGGCACTTTAGCGAAGACAAGCATTCTGATGTTACATAGGAGAATGTCAAACTTCCTCGTGCACTCCAGAATTTAGATGAAGTACTCGAAATATCAATGGAGCTCAGCCCCAGAATTCATCAAAGGTTGCTGCATCAACTCTGATCCATCTTCGTCCTGTGAAAGTATCTGTATATCCTGGATCAAGAGGTAAGCCAATTCATCACTTGCAATTTAAAGCGATAACAACAGGAAAATAGTCAGTAAAGGAAAAAAAACTATCAAGAAAATTCTTGATAGACTCGAAAAGTTTACTTGTTCCAGTGCCAATGAAAAACCCAGTATGCCCAATGTGGGCCATCAAGAGATGTATGATGACTCTGTCTAAAACGTTTTCATCAAAGTCGCTGGACACTTGAATGTGGTGAAAGAATGTCCAAGAGTTACCCTTCTGTAAATTGGGCTTTAAACTTTAACTAGTTGTTTATCACCTTGTGTCATGCCCATCATAAGCGTGTCACTTGTACCAACCAACAAAAAAAAAAGTTTTACACTAGCGTTTGTGGCTTGTGCAACCTTACACACCACCTATCCCCCAAACATTCTGAACTTGTAACACGTCCTAAGACAATCTTTTGTCTATTTCTGTGGGGGTGGAGTTGTAAGTTTACAGTCTAAGAAATGCAAGACAAACTGAGTTGCAGAAAACAACTTTCTGCTGCCCCTGAAGTAGCACGCCATCTCAGTATCATTATAAAGATATATGCAGAAAAAGATTTTTGACTTGTAGTCCTAACATTGGGAAGATATCAGAGAAGGAAAACAATCCATTAGATCATAACTTTCTGGATGGATTACTACCTGTGTTTGTAGTAGCTGATGTGGTTGCTGATCTTGGGCCATTGAATAGGCTTGTGGTTGAGACATCCGATAATAGGGCTCTTTCAGATCAAATTTGCAAGACGATGATTGGAGAATTCCTCCTTGTTCAGCTCCAGGGCCCCACATTTTAGCTATTCAGGTTATTTACAACATGTTAGATTACTAGGAAACATGCCAGCAAAGAGATAGGAACCATAACACCAACCTGACATCGTCAAATGGATAGTGTAGCTCTGAGCATTGTGCGCAATCATGTGAAGTCGACCACTTATTTCTTGTCCTGGCATAACATAAATGGGTTGAGAGAGGACACAGCGTAGTTGGTACCAGTGGGTTGTAGGCGCACCAGGAGCAGTGGTCAGCCACCTTGGCACAGTGCTGTTGATAAAGCAGCTTGACATTAGCAATATAATATCCGGAGTCCAAACTTCAAAATACACAGGATCTAAAAGTTACGCAAACCTAAGCACAGAAATTTGATGCATTACTACTAAGCATTAAAACATACCTCCCATTGAACAGTACATCAAACCAGCATGCCAACCCATGAATTCTAGTACCAACAGAGGATATAAATTTCAAAGGGATGTCAATTTCATACAGATCTTCTTCCTGTAGATTAAATTGGAAAAGGATTACAACCAGAAGCATATGCTTGAGACACAGGAAAGAATGGAATGCAAACAACTTTTTTCAGTAGTGGTAAGTGAAGTGTCTCATAACAGAGTGCATAATGCATGAAACTTGACCTCTTTTTCTTTTTGCTTTGCGTGCATGCGTGCGTGTGTTTTTTGTAGTGTGGGGGGATGAAACTGCATAAAAATTTCTACAATTATAAAGCAGAAATTCTGTGTAGCAGATACTAGGTGCATATATAGCCCGACATTTGACTTTCTTTCAAAGGTTAGATGCCATGTGGGATACTTTCACTGGATATTACCAGTTCAAGGTGAGGTTGTTGTGGGGGTCAAGATTGGGCTTTGTTTTGCCATTCTGCTCTTCAAGGCCAATAATTTCTTTAACTACAAGATATCATATCCTGTTCCATTTTTCTGATGAGTTTTAGCAAATATTGTTATAGTTGTCATATCCAGATATGTATGACGTATCGTGTCATATTGCATATCATAAGATACATACAGATCAATTTTTTAAGCCATAGAAGATATTAGTAAAACAGATGCTGAAAAATAAATCACCTTGCATCATAAATCTAGTCAAAACCTACATTTTCTAGCTCAAAAGGTGATACCAAATTTCGACATAAAACCCCAAAAGCCGAAATGCAAAATCACGCCTAGTGAATGTACCGTATCATATCGTGCATTGCAAGATATGTATCGTACTCCATGATTCGTATCATAAGAATGGGTGCCACTTTTAACATCTCAGAAATGTGTAAATTTTCCTTCTCTATCTTGTCTTGTCTGACAATATTTATTTTGCCATCTTCATTTTCTTTCCATACAAAAGAACCATTTTGTATTGTTTTCAGTGTTCCCCATTCCCTTGCTTGGTACAGATACTTGTTGAACCACCTTCAAATGCTTGTTGAACCATTTTTGCTGTCTACCACTCCTTTCACTAAAAAGGCCATCAAAATAGCAATCCTAGCTCGCAACTGCAGAAGATAGAAATAAAATACAAGAATGCTCCCTATACCCAGAATACAAATGTGCTTTCTTCGCCATGGCTTCCATCAGAAGTAATCTGATGGAGTTCATGGTTGAAACAGAACATCCATTAGATGGCATACATCAAATTAATCACTCTTGAAGCATGAAGGGCACACTTACTACTAAGATGTACCGGTTCTAAAATATTCAGAAAATGTAGGACTTCGTGCAGCACAAGAAACTAAGTACGAACACAACACTACTACTCACAAGAAAGGGCTAGCATAGATATAAATGTCTTTCAGTTTGTCTAATAAGAGATATTCCTCACAAAGATCACCCAAGAAGGGATATCATAAAAAGTGGAGTATCTGTGTCTCACAGACTACAGAAAGTACAGTATTCAGCAGGGAGGATGTAAGGCTACCTTTACAGAACTGAAGTTTATAACATGAGATATTGCTGGAGCCACCAATAGCCTTGGGTCAAAAGCATCCACCACCGGCTGTTTATATAGTAAAGCTTATAGTTAGAGCACATAATACAGAAAGATTAGCTCTTCTTTGATAAGATCTGTATACAATATGCATAATGTATATACTGCCAAAAGGGGATGCAGTTCAAATTGAAATCAACGTAGATAATATCAACTTTATACTCTTTATCGTGAAGAAGGAAAAAAAAAGATCTATCACCCATAAGAACAAGCTTTTTTTTTTTGTTTTTTTGATAAGGAAAAAGGAGGGCAACACGCACCAAAAAAGTCCAGTTAGTTGAAAGATTGGTCATCATTCTACTAAGAGACTGGTCTATTCTATTAAGAGAATTCTCTCTCCAAGAATACTACATAGGAGCATTTTCTTGTTTCTAGTATGGGAGAGCTGTTTGAAGTTCTTTATTTCGCTAAAACCTTCACAGTTAGTATGCACGGTAGGTTGCTTCTTTACTTGCCAGACTCTATGAATTGGCACCGGAGCATCTGAGGGAAACTTGTTCCCCAGTGATGTTCTCTCTCCTAGTTCTCAAAGGCATACATGGAGTACTATGGGGCTCAATAAGGATATGGTTCTGCTTTGAATACATGGCAACATATATGAACTGGTTTTCATCTTCAAGGTTTTTGAACTGTATCAAGGACAAATGATACATTTACACAGTCAAAGCAATTCACGCAAAGGACTCTTGTTTTGTGTGGCTATTTGGAGTGTAAACACTAGACAAAATAGCTAACTTTAGGAGAACAGATACTTGGGAGCCTGCTCGTATATGTCTTTCACGAAGACCACTGCAACCAATGTTGCCAGATAGAAGCCCACACACCTTCTACGATCTTCTCAACCAAGTAAAGACCATTTTCTAATAAAGCAGGCAAATTATATGATAGCCAAACAATGCATTGAGTTATGCACTGTTAGGATGCAGATATAACTATGTGCAGTGACTTTAACATATGTCAGAAGACAACTTGTAGGAATAACTTCAGAGGGAAATCCAACAAGAAGCCTGGACCACTAACAGGAGAGTGTGTATCTTCTACCAGAGCAAAGGGAATAATATTGCAATATTGCCTACCCTTTTCATGCTTCAACAAGAAGTAATGCCATGGAAGAAAATACCAAGTACAAGAGAAATGACTAATGATTGATACACCATTCTATTTATTTGACATAATTAAGCATATGTAACCAAAAGCTATATAAAACATAGTTACAAACTATAAGCACACAGAAGATTGCAAACATATTGGAGACACAACAATTTTACTACCTGAGAAAAGTATCCTTGAAATGCAGTTCCATGTAAGGGCGTCAAATCAACACCGTAATAATTCTGTTGCTGCCAAAAGAGGGCCTGGATGGAGTAATAACAAATTAGAACTCTGCTAAAAAAGCTCTATAATGTGCATTTATAAATGGATCAATTAGCGAATGCAAATATATACGTCAAGACAGGAGTAGCCCCCAAAAAAAAAATTATTATAGCTTTGCTGCAGAAAATCGTACTGCAGCTCAGTTAAATTCTCTATTTTTCTCTCAACAAAGCTAAACATAGGATTCTTCGTTTGAGGAAGAAGTATGAAACGGTAAGGATGCGTACAATTGACCCCCTCCTGAAGCCCCTTGTGATGGTGGGAGCCTCACCTCAGGCTGTCCTTTTATCAGTGATCGTGAATCGTGATATAGATATACATACACTTCACCTAGTTTTGAAGTTCTGCCAAATAGTTGAGGCAAGTGTTTTTAAACTTCCTCGCTGCGTCATTTGATTATTCATTTTCAAAGTCATTGCTAGAAAGAGCCTCAACAAGGTAAAAAGTCAACGAAGAAGCACGCCATGCCATAAAATATTGTTGAACCTCAAAATAAATATAAATCTTGATATCAAGAAAATGTGATGGTTTTTGTTTAAAGGATACAAGGTAAGGAAGATGTGATGTTGGGCATTTCTGATTTTCTGACCAATCAATGGGCCTTCGATGCCCCTGCTATGTCATCTCATGGGAAAAACCTTCACCACCTGTCCGCCGCTCTTTCATCTCTTTAGACTTTATATATACTCTTTCTACCCTCTGTCCATCACCAGAGATAATCCCTTTTCTCCTCAATTTCCATAACAATAAACGCAATAACATATTTATGAATATATACGTTATTAAAAGAAATGAACGGCTTCGTAACCCACATTCCCAATTAACAGACATATGGACTATTTGGTGCTACGCTATAGCTCCTTTGATAATTTTAGTGGGGATCTGAGGGTTGCTGGCACGCCTGTTTAATGGCCATGTAAGATCGATTAAGCCACACGGGAGAAATGGGTCTACGGAAGATTATTATTCAGAGTCGAGGTGGAAACAAGACAATTATAGTTCTTTGATGGGGGGAGAGAGGTAAGAAAGGTGAAATAAGACGACGCAATAGCAGAGAAAGTTGAATTTTGCAAGTATACAGTATCTTGATTGCATTTGCATTTCACATATACCTGCACTATAGCACTCTTTCAATGTCTTTAAGTGGGGAAGTTTTAGATCTCTTCGCACTTTTGTTTGTTCATTCGATTCTTAACCGATGGATAGATAATATTGTTTCCTAGAAAAGGGAGGCCAAGACTAATCTCTCAAGGACATTGAATAACATTAACTAGATAATACGCATACACTCAAATGTATGTATATAGTATGGAGGAGTACACACACCCACTCTCTCACAGACAAAATATTATGTATGCATGTATGTATGTGTGTGTGTGTGAATAGAGAGAGAGAGATAGAAAGAGAGAAGCAACTGCATACCTTATTTGCAATTTCGACATACAAAAATTCATCGCTGAATGGCGCCATATGTATTCTATAAGGCAAACAGAGAAAGAAGAAAAGAAACAAAGTTCAAGTAAAGGATAGTTGTAGAGGAACAACCCCCCCACCCGCAACCCCAACTTGCTTTGAAAGAAAGGGAATATACACATGCACAGAGAAATTCTTACTGCACCAATTGGATAAAAACTTATGGCATCCTGCAGTGCGAGCCAAGCCACCTCGTATGTGTGCATGAAAACCAAAATAAAGGGAGAAAAGGGCCAAAAAAAAAAAGATAGACACGGCAATGACAGCAGCGGAATACTGGAATATGTGCTCCGTGCATCAAACGGCTCCTTTATGTGACAGAAACCAACTCCAAGGATCAACCTCAAGAAATCTCAAGGATTATAACTTCCCAGAATACACTTGTCACATAGACCTCGTGATACCACGACAATTAGCTAAATATCAACTTTTGCTTTACAACTATGAAAAATGATTTGTAGGCTAAGTATGACAATCAAAGAGAGTTGCTACATAGTTCTGTCATGGTGAAGCAAAAGTATAATCAAAGAACAAAAAGGAAATGACAACGAATCCTAAAGGACTGCAAAATCAAGTGATAAGAGTGAACTATATCCAGTGTTAAGTCTTTAACTTCATTGCCATCAATCGGAAGACCAATAGCAGAATCTGATTATAAAATTAACATCCAAAAGGCTCTAAACAATGTGCCGGGATTCTTAAAGGAAAAAAAAATGAGACAATTACCTTCCCACTGTAGGAAACATTTTTCCGTTAGGAACAAGAAAACGATCTCTTGCAATCACGTAGGATTCGAGCATTCTTTCATTGACTAACAAGGTGCCTGTAAAAAATAAAGAGGAAATCACTTATTGAATAAGATGCTTTTCAATGCATATCCATCGCAACCAACATTAGCCTCGGTAGCCTCAAAGTAAGGCATAAGCCATGGACAGTTTGTTTGAAAGCAAGTATCTAGTTTGCCTTGTGTCAAATAAGCTATGCGAGAACCTCCTAGAAGTGAGACGTGCTTCTTTACAAGTCGAATGCCTATTAATATAGTAACCGAAGTTCATTCTGATAAAGATTGAGCAGGGTCTCCTTCTGAGAAGAGTCTACTTCAAGATACAACGTTTATTTGGGGGCAATAAGAATGTGCAGAACGTTGCAGTAATGTAATCAGGCTATCGAGCTACGGCATATGCTACCTGTGAGTTGTTCCAAAAATTGTCACATTGATTTTGATGGCCCATCCAATGTTTTAGGACCAATACGAGGTGATAACTTGTTTAACGTGACAAAGTAAAAGAGATCTATATCAGCAAGCTATGTGAAGATATTAACTATGCCTGTAAGAAACTGGGCATGTTTAACATTTAAGTTCTTAAGCATAAGGGGGGAGTGACCTTTCAATTAACACAATAACACCTTTATCCCTTCATTTCGTAAAACAGGCCACATCCTCATGGTTCCCAGCCAACTTCAGAACCACTGGCACCTGGCAAGTATCTCAGAATATGAACTAATTGGATTTTAAAGGACCTTGGCAATATCCAAAGTCTACTCAACCAGGAAAACAACACCTTTTTCCTCGGGGTTTAAACAAGTCAACCATAGAAGAACAACAAAAGCCGAAGGCAAAGACATTGAGGCAGTGTTGAAGTTTAACAATTGCAGAAAATACCGCCACCATAAATGTTTGACATAACAGCAGAGTCCATTAACTGGAGGAAAAAAAAAGCAAGTATTTTGAAGTACTCGTACCCATTGGCTCAGATATCATAATATCCGCTTTCTCGGGCAAATCAATTTCTTCAACTTTGCCTTTGACTACCTAAAGCAGTACCATCAAAGAGTAAGACAAGGATCCAGTGCTGAGGTCGGCAACTAGGTTGACTTCAAACAAACAAATGCTTACCGTAATTCTTTGACCTAGCAATGGGTTCCCAGCAATAAGCTTGCAAGCATATTCTGCCATTTCTGATGCTTCCACGGCGTAAACATGTTTTGCGCCGGCCTAATATCACATGGAGATAGAGAAAGAGAGATAACAAAGACATTATCAAAAAGAACCAGGAGTATAAACTATAAACTATGTAGAAACTGTTGGAACCTGAGCAGCAAATAACGACAGAATGCCACTTCCAGCACCAACATCAACCACCACGCGACCAACAAAATCTGCACGGTTCTCAATGACTGCAGCGTAATATGTTCCTGAAAATAAAACATTTGTCGTGTCAATAGCAAAACTATAGATCTTTGCTGTAACGTTCACTGCAAGTACAAAATACATTAGCAACACAAAGTAATAAGCCTAGACGACATAAACATAGCGAGCTTCTAAATAACAAAGTCTGAAGGCGGATACAATAGACAAACTTGAGATGCCTAATAGGGTACCTGTCCTCACATAATCCTGTAACATATTTTGCTGATGTAGCAGTTGCCCGTAGTAATGGAAATACATCTTAGCGGAAGATGCTTCTATTTTATCATCAAACTTGCTTTTAGAAGCCGGTTCTCTTCCATTTGGCAACTCTGATTCTGGTAAGAAAACAAGCAGCAATTAGGTCCCCCAAGCCAATTAGGTTAACAGGTTTAGATTCACAATTTGATGACTCGTCTTTTATTATCTACATGTCACACCGAGTTCTTACATGTAACAAAGAGTTATATGAGATGAGAAAGCAAAATTATGATAACTTTACAACAATGCAATTCCCTCTCGGGTATGGAAATGAAAACACCACCTCGAGCAACGGCTTCCTTCTTCCGTTCCTCAAATGCACAATGGAAGGCGCTACTTTCCGTCTCCCTTCTGAACTGAATTGTGATTCCCCGTGCAAAGGATTTCTGGTACAGAAATACATATGTTACCAGGCACACACGCATGCAGAGCCCCCAAACCCCCACACACGCACAACGCAAGCATAAACGCATATGGAACAAAAACACACAAATTATACCAAAACAATACCTCTTTGCTGGCTTCAAAACCCTCAGACATGCATACTGAATGAACACGGCCTATCTTGAAAAGCTGAAAAACCCCAAAAATCAATTCTTTTAGCAGAGTGGCTAGAGTAGCCAACCAGATTCAACCTCTCATAAAGTTCCTGTCTTTACAAGAGATACGCAATTCCATACCCACTAAATTGTCACATCCAAACATCATCGTAAAATACAGCAAAAGAATTACATTAAACTACAAATGTACAATGCACAAATTTCTCTCTTTTCCTTCGTTTTCTTGCCCTGCAAATTCCCAAGCTACAAAACACTTCCTTAGATCATAGGCTCAGTGCGGTAACCAAACCAAGCCTTCTTGCATGAATTGTAATACTAATGCAAAATACATACAATGCACATATTTCTCTTTTCTCTTTTCCCTTCCCAAACACAGTCTCAAACCAAACAAGATTTAACCTGAGTGGTACGAAGGTCAAAACTAATGGCCTCCTTCGGGTCGGACTCTAGGTCAAATCGGAGCTCCGAGAAGCCGCAAAATTGGGCCGAACCGTGAGAAGCGGGTGGTGTCGATGAAGTAGACGGCAGCTGAGAAATCGACTCTAACCGAAACCCTAGCTCCTTCTCACTTTGCCCTACCGGAATCTCCATTGTTAAACCCTTGCACAAATAAATTAAAGATTGAACTGAAATTAGGGTTTCAGGCTGGACTGGAGAGTAGGAGCACCGCAGGTAGCTCTTTTGCCTCTTTATATATATATATATGGTGGTGTGGACTCTGGATCCTCCTCTGTAACCGAGAGCGTCGCGAAATGTAATGGCTGTAATTTTTTTAGCAAGAGCGACAAATTACTTTTAGTAATTAAATTTTAATCCATTTTGGAAGATACTTGCACTCAAAAGTGGTGCAACCCGTACGTGCGAGTTTGTGAAGGAATAAAGAGTCTGTAAGGAACATAATGATACGTTAGATTGAGTTAGTGTGAGATCGTAGATTGTACACAATGAATAAACAAAGGTTGTATGCCACTATATTCCAAGATTAAAGATAAATGGGCATTTCTCATTTCTAAATGAATACAAGCTTCAACGTAACGAACGTGAGGAATGTCATCCAAGCCAAGCAGAACCTAATGAGAAAACTTATTATGGCACGCAACAAGTGTGCCAAAATGCCTGACGGAATACACCAAACCAATATCAACGGCTCCGATCCTAAGCACGGCTGGATTCCATATTATGCTTAACGAGACACGTAGAGAGGTATTGCATTGGGGTGTCGATGAGACCCGCCTTCGGCCCACATCAACCAGGCCGACAGACCCATGAGAAACGACGAGCCCATTGAAGCGAGGTGTATGAGCCGCAGAGGTGGGAACCAATATGGTTTTAGGCAGAGCATTAAATTTTCGACCCGAACCAAAGATGAAAATATTTGTCGTTCTTAAGAATAGAGGGACAATAAGCAATGTGATCAGTGACCGGAAGGCGCGCTTGGACATATCCATTTTCTTCCGTTGTATTGTCTTGATGGTAGTTATGTCGGTAGTGGTAGTCGTAATGGAACTAGTGATCATGATTGAGTTGATGCGGGAGGTGTTTGGAAGCCATAGACAAATGGAAGGAGATTAAAGCTGACTGAGAAAAGGGATAAGCCTCTATCACCATGGTGAAGTCATGGAGCATATATAGGATGTGCTTATTATAGGATGCCAGGTGTAAATCTCAAAAGGATTACATGAATCTGACTTTAACAGCTTACCTAATAAGAATTTTGGTTTAATATTTCAGAGATTATGTAAAACTGATTATGTGTTATCTTTTAGGACCATGACTCTCTGAAATATTATAAATATTGTAGAGCTTTTATGGACTTTTAACTTTGTGTTGTCGTCACACCATCAGTAGAATAGTTAGAATTCAAAAGTCATAATATATCTTTGTAGAAATTTTAATAACGAAACCGTCAACATTTAAGGTCACAATATATTTACTACTGTACAACAACAACAACAAAAACCCACCTAATTCTGTAATCTTACGCTTGAATTCACAGCCATGACATTGACTGTACTAGGCAAAGCCCGTAAAAATGTTGCACTCCCTTTACTTGGAACAATTTTTTTTGGGTTTCCTTCTTCACTTTAGTTGTCCAACACTTTGGCTATCTTGGACAACTATGAGATATGTTTGGTTCATAACACAGTTACCGGCATTGTTTAGAAATCTGTATGTATTGTTGGTCTTTAAATATTACTGAATTAGTGTTTGTCAATGATAAATATTTTACGTCCCGTTTATAGTAAAAAGTTGCGATTTAACATAAGCAGGTGAGAGTTTGCTTTCCATATAATCATAAAAAAGAATATGATCGAATAAGCGCCATGGCATTTTATGACTTTAAAAGGAAATTTAGCGGCAAATACAGACCGCTAAAAAGTTGTGGGGTGATCTCGTCATTGGCCATTAGGAATGGCAATGGGGCGGGTCGGATGCAGATCTAATAAGATCCGCACCCTTGAAATCCCACCCCGCCCCGCACAGGGTTATATACCCTCAAGTCCATATCCGACCCTAAAATGTTTTAGAAAACCATCCCCCCCCCCCCCCCCGCGCCATGTCCTTATGCCCTTCAAAACTGGCACTAGATCACAGCAGCGATCAGATGTCAGCAATCATGGCAGTAGATCACGGTAGCCCAATTACTGAGATGGCAGCAACGGCAACAACGGATTGCTGATGATCGACACGATCATCACAGGCGGCAGCGACGGCTTGGTGTCTGATGGCTCGCTGTTGCGTCCGTCGCAGACGGTGCCGTTAGATCAATCAATGGTCAGTCGCCGACTGAGCGAAGGAGAGGCCGGGAGAGAAGAAGGAGGCGCGATGGAGGCCCATCACCTTTGTCGGCAGATGAAAATTAGGGTTGGTGCGGCGCCGCGGCACCTTTGATTTCGGGCAGAGAGTGAGAGATTGATTGGAAATGAAAATTAGGGTTGGGAATGAGAATGATAATTGATATGGACATATTATATAGGTGTGAGATGAACTGTTAGGATTAAAGATGAATAAGGTTAAATACCGGGTGCAGGAGCGGGTCGCAGGGCGGGGCGATTTGGACTAAATATTATACCCGTTTCTAACCGTTGCGGATTAAAAAAAATCATACCCGCCCTATGGCCCGATTAAAGTCAAAAAGACCCGCTATTATAGGAGCTGGGCGGGGGGGCGGGGCGGGAATCCCCGGTTTCGGGTCTTATTGCCGTCCCTATTGTTCTATTGTTGGCCATCACTATTTGCTCTATACATCACCGAAATTCCTTTGGCTGTGGAGCTCTGTACACTGCAACTGAGACCTTCAAAGCCATCGTCAGCCAAAAAAATGGTAATTTCATATATTTCTTATAGTCTTTTGTACCCTAACCAATCTCGTCAGTCTCCAGTATCTATATATGTCAATTTGATGCACTTCAATATGTTGGTTCTTACGAAATTAGGGTTTTTGAGTAACTTCACTTACATTTCTACTAGATCTAAGCGGATAATAGTTAAGTTCCTCATTTGGAATCATTATGTCTGTCTCATTGTTGCAAATGCTTAATTCTGTTATTTGTGTTGATTGATCACTGCAATTGCAGCAAATGCTTAATTCTGTTTGGTGTTGATTTATCGCTGCAACTGGGTAATGGGATATGATAGTTTTGGGCATTGACTAAGGAATGCCCGTTTCTAAATGTTAGTGCCTCCGACTGATTTTTTCCATTTGACTCTGTGTAAAATCCTAGGGTAGATTCAGTACACGTAACCGCTGGGTTGAACTCAAATAGCAGTCATATATTAAATACTTAAAGAGGTATTGTTTGGCAAGTCAATTTAGGGTAAAACAATGAGTAAAGTCAAAGGGAAAAATACAATGGAACGGAGGGTGTATATTTCATTGCTTAGTCAACTAGAGTTAGGGTTTTGAGCATGTAATTAGACTTTTGGAAACGAAAACAAAGTTGGGTACTTTCGTGGTTCCAACTTTAAGTGCTGAAATTCGAAACAAACCAAGTGGGAGCCATCTCAAGTACTATATTGCTAAGCGGTGGGTTGAAGAAGCGTGATCAAAGGGTTGCGTTTCTAACGCGTTAGTTTCACTGGGCAGCAACACCAGGTGGAGTGTTGGTAAAGGATGACGATCTTGTTCCTGCCACAATCAAAAGGGATTTGATTTGACATGAGAAAGATTGATTTACATAATGTTTCTTCAGAGTTAACATGCAAGGGTTCTCTGATATCATCGAACTGACCTTATTACTCATTCAAGTAAATTATTGTGGTGTCCTCCTGGCAAAGTTTGCTAGCGAGTATAGATATAATAAACAGTTGTCATGTCTGAAGCTAGAAGCTCGTGGATTCTTGCTTTGCGGTGCTGTTCTTGCTTTGCGATGCGGCTTTTACTCCACATATACTGTAGAAACTATGCAGTCCATCATTAAAACAACGGAAGAGGATACAGAAAATTGTTTTCTGTTTTTACTCGTATCATTTTGCTTTCTCTCAACCCCCTCTTCCCCACCCACAAACACTCACGCAATACACATGCGCAAAGGGAAAAAAGACAAGCAGGCACAACAAAGTGACAGAATTGAAGTTTTGGACAAAACAAAATTGTTTACTTTGGAGAGGTTTTCTTAACCATTTTGGATCTTTATTAGGTCTTAATTAAAGAGGATTCTTCTACACGTTAAAGTGGGGTCTGATTTTGTGCTTTATGTGGCGCTATTTGGGTATTCTGCAAGTCTTGATAACTTAAGCATTGTCCTAACTCGTTTTTATGACAGGATGGTCACGATGCAGATGATCCAAAGCAGAGTACTGGTGATATGACAGTATTTGTAAGTTCCATAAATAACAATTACAAGTTTATGCTTTTAGCACATATTTCTCGCCGTTCAGGAAGTAGATGCTTTACTATCTTGTTGGGCATGCTTGGTACTTTGACTAGATAGGGTTTGATATCATAATTATTCAGTTAGAGTTTGTCACTGTGAACTCTTGGGCATTCTAAATGTATGATCTCTTAGCCAAAAATTCCATATAGGTAGTAGCGGATGTGCATTAAACCTTACCTCCATCATTGCATGTGTATAAATATGTGGCTACCGCGACACTGGTACGTCATGTTTACTAGGTGATTCACACCTGAGGTGTTCGCTTTCTACTCTGGCTATCAGTTTTGCTAATTGCATGGCATGAAATGTATCCTTTTGGTGCAATCTTAGTCTAAAAGTATGGCCTTTACTCCAAGTCCTTCCTATCACCTGCACCTAAAAATGAAGTATACTAAGATTTTCATATATATTTTCATTTTTGTTTTTTTAGGTACAAAATCTTCTTCAGCAAATGGTGAGTTTGTTATAGCCTTCACATTCATGGAAGTTTTGCATTTGGGCTCCACCTCTGTTTCGTAAATCACAAGTTCTTGATGTTATTATATATGCAGCAATCCAGGTTCCAGTCAATGTCCGACTCCATTATTTCGAAGACTATCCTTTTCGTCGTTTTTCTCATTGGTGCATTTTATGAACAAAAGCTGCGGAAGCAATATCAACGCAGTAGTTTTACAGCATTTTTGCGTATTCCACAAACTTACTTTTCCTTGCAAGCACCACTGTAAGGTGGGTATAAGTGTATAATGCTTGGTATAATCTCGTACTATAGCATGTTTAGCACCCTTAGCACAAAGTTTATGTCTGTCCTTTATTTTTCGGTCTCTGTGCTGTGAGAGGAAAGAGAGAGCAGAAGGGGAAGGGGCTGAGGTTTTTTTTGTTTTTCTTTTTGTTGCAGGTGGGGGGTGGGGGGGTTGTTTCATTAAAATTTTATTTTTATTCATGTGTAAGGTTAGATTGTCAAATGCTATGGAGAGAGTGGTAAATGTTTTAATTGTCAGATGTCCCTTGTATCACATGCTTTATAAGCATATATATATATGTGCCTTTTTCCATTTGGGACTAATATGAATGAAGTTAGTGTTCCTTAATTTGGGTTCACTTGATGAGATGGGCAGCCGCATAGATGAGTTGGAGCAGAGCATCAATGACCTGAGAGCTGAGATGGGGCAAGAGGGATCTCCATTGCCTTCGGCCACTTTGAAATCAAACGAAGAAACCAAGGCAGCTGATGAATGAGGTTAAGGTTCGATTCAACTTGCAGTGTTGGGTGGCTGCACATTGTTTCCCCTCTCTGGTTTACTTGTCTGTGATTTTTAGATCTGGAAGTGAAAACCACTATTTTACTCTGATAACAATCGAATTTCTAAAATCTGTACTTCAAGTTTCATCTCGCTGAAGAGCTTTTTGATAAAAGTCTACGTATCTTCAACTTATCCCTAGTGTTCTTGATGTATACAACATCCCACTCCCACCAGACAGCATACATCTGTGTCACAGCGCCTTTAGGAATGGAGGTTGACTAGGCAATTGCCTCATGGCGATCCAAGGAGGTAGAGAACCCTTGCATCATTTGGACTGCGGACCATCATATATTATCTTCTCAACGTATCTCTGCTTAGGGAGCCAGGGGATCCGTTTGACGAGTTCATAAATGAGGTGCTTTTGCCGTCTTAATGCTATGCCTCCTGACTGAAGTGGTACAACTTCTAAGCTTTCAAACGTATGCCTTCTCCTTCCACTTGCTTGCCACTATTTAGCCTCTCAAGCATGCTTTTCTAGTTAGACAGTAAGGTCTTCGTATGTGTCCAGGAAAGAATCGAATGAAGAGGAAGGTGCAACCACGATATTGTAGCTACACGCTGTTATATTGAGAAATTGGTAGTTTGTGGGTGGCTCTACTACTGTGGTTGTTTTTTTCTTTTTTTTTTCTTTTTTCCTTGTAGATGTATACGCCACGCATTAGCGAGTAGCCCTTCCCCTCTCTTACTGCACATACTTATAGGAAACTCGATGATTGGTGCATTTGGTTCCCTCACTCGATTTTACCCGGGACACCTAGAGAACCCACGCACATAGGTGGAGTTTTTACCCTATGTAATACATATTTAAAACTTAATTACCAGTATACTCCATTTTGAAACTTATTTACTCGCATACTGCACTTTTAGAAATCGTTGTTTGAAACTGCGATTTTAAAGTAGAAATCGTTGTTGAAACTGCGATTTCAAAGTAGAAATTGCTATTTCAAACAGCGATTTCAAATTAGAAATTACTGTTTCAAATAGCGTTTTTTAAAAATGTAGTGTACGGGTAAATAAGTTTTAAAAAGAAGTAAATTAGTAATTAAGTTTTAAAAATGTATTAATTATGAGAAAAAAAACTCCACGTAGGTGCATTTGGTTCCACGTCTACCAATCGTGGTGGTACCGATAATTGATTTAGACCGGAGGTGACAGTGTGTTTTCCTTGAATTCTAAAGATGGGTGGGATCTCGACCCACTGATTTTGACCTTTCATGAAAGATTACGAAGACCACAAGGTTGAGTTTTTATCTTAATTAATATATATTTTAAACTTAATTATCTATATATTATATTTTGACTTATTTATGTGCATATCATATTTTTAAAAATCGCTGTTTAAAATCACGATTTCAAAACAACGATTTTTTCTATATTTCTGCTGTAAAGTAGATATCTTAAAATCGTGGTTTCAAATAACGTTTTCTAAAAGTGTGGTATACGGGTAAATAAATTTTAAAAATAAGTAAATTAGTAATTAAGTTTTAAAAATATATTAATTAAGAAAAAAACTTCCACAAGGTTGTGCACCTTTAAATTTACATTTGTGGGGTGCACACGGCTTTTCTTGTCTTCTTTCATTAAATATTAGGTATATGATTTAGAACAGGTATTTTTGATCATTTATGACTGTCAAATTAAAAAAAGTTAATGTGACAGCAAAAATCAAAAGAGAAAGTGAGTTATATTAATTCATACGTAATGATCTTAAATGATCCGTGATGGTTAATACAAGACAACCTAATACTATGTACCGCCTTATTAATTGAGCGTTCAGACGTGACATTCATTCGGGAAATGAAAATTTGAAATTATAAAAGGCAAAAATTTACAGAAATTACGAATTTGTTGGCTACGCTCCATCAATTATTATTATGAGTGGACTCCGGTGTGATGATACATGGGATCAAATTGATTTTTGGTACCTTTCTACTACTTTAATCACACTGTACATGGCACGGGAGAAATTGAAATAAAGAAACTTTCCATCGCTTTTTGTTTTAACCTTTTTGATTAACTTTTTTTTATTTAATAAAAAAAATTACATTAATTAATAATAAAAGACATGCACAAAGTAGTAATACCTATGATTACTTGCACAGGCTAGTCGCTCAAGAGATCTAGCCGACTTAAGAAGAGTGTTTAAAAATGAGTAAACAAATATTTTTTAAATTAAAAAAATAAGTCTTTATAATGAAAAATGACATTTAAATATCAGCACAAACAGTTTTAGACCTTTAACAACAACTACATTACATTTTACGCGTAAAAGTAATAACTAAAAGGAAAGGAAAAAAACAAAAACATAAATTGACAGTACTCCAATTTATTTATGTATTTTATTTTGTTACAACAAATTGAAAACACTCCAAAAAAGAGCCAATATTCATGCCAAGCTGTCATCATATATTCTCCAATCACTCACATATGATCGCTCATAGAGCTAAAATCACAAAATTTATTAAACACCAGAATAATACAGTTTTCAGAAGCAGATGATACAATAAAAAAAATGCCAAAAGCATGCATGGCGTCTGTTAAAGCAGCGTGCGGTTTCAGAAGCACGCGGTACAACAAATTCTGACAGAACATGAACTGCTCTTGCGATGGGAGTTGGGACTAGCCAAGCAAAGGGGAGACTTATCGCCGGCAGCGAGTGATGGCGCTGCAGCCACGAGTGTAGGGGTTGGCCTGAGCCCCCGGCCGGCAGTTGTAGTACGACGCGCCGCGCCGGGAGCACGGGACCCGGTTCCTGCTCAGCGCGCCGTAGCTTATGTACCTCCTCGTCGCTAAAATCCGCCTGTTAATCTCGGAGTCCATCTCGAACTCGAACCCGAGCCCGTCCTCGCCGCCTTCGCAGTCCCCGATCGAGCCGCGGCACCCGCCCCCCGGAATCCACCCGAGCTGGTGGTGGTCCCCGCCGGCGACGACCGGCGGCAGCACGTGGACGGCGACGAAGAGGGCGCAAATCAAGAGACAGCTGGCGATCCTGGCCATTGCTTCGATCTCTGGGAGAGAGGGGTGTCTGTGTAAGTGTGTGGAGGTGGGTGTGGAACTGACGCTGGATGTGGAGGGTATTCACGGAGGAGGCATGGGGGATTTGGCTTGTAATTGAAGGGATTGTGGGGGTGTGATGAGTGGCCGCCCACTAAGTTTGTCCTCTTTTGTTTGCTTGTTCTGACTTTGTGATGTGAAGGCATGAGCTGTTGTTGCCCAGGCGTTTGATGTCTGCACTTCACACGTATGTGGAGATAATTACGCCTTTGATTCTGGGAATCGCACTTGAAGATGTACCATGCCATGCCATGCCATGGTCTCAAATCTCTCTATCTAATGCTGTACATTGTGATTTGCAGATAAAAATTTCACAAGTTTTAACGACGCTTTTTGAAGCAACGACAAATAGTTTGGACCGCTTATCCTCGTATTGAAATTTATACTCGCGCGTACTTTTGACCGAAAACTTGATGCACTGTTATTTTATGAGATTGATTTACATATTCGTTTCGTAATCAGCAAGACGAGTGTCACGCACTGTTTCTTATATTTTTTACGTTTACACTTTGTACGTATATGAAGTTCGTTATGGCTTTTATTTCGGAAATTGATGGAAGTAACTTGAAGATAGATGTTATGGCTAGGGGTGAACATCAAACTGTTCATACCGATTCAAACTGTTCACACCGACCAAACCGAATGAATTCAATTCGAACCGTCTAAAGATCTTAATAGTTTGTTTTTACATTTTTCAAATCAACCTTGGTTCGATTTGGTTCACGATTCACGATTCACAATTTCTAAATCGATTCCAAACTGAACTGAATCGACCTATAATATGTTACTCTACATTTAATAAAATTAATTGACAATTTCACGTATAGGGTAATAAGCAAATTCATATATACAAATCTTGAAAGTTATAAGAAAAGAAAATAATGAGAACACTTGTAACACAAAAAATTCATAACCAATAAATGTTCCATATTTACTCATCATTTCTCATACATTAAGGAGCACTTATATATGAAATGTAACAAGATTATATGTTTGCACAAAAAAAAAACAAGATTATATGTAATTTATAAAATATATAACTTCAGTTTTAATCACTATTAGATTCAATTATAGTTTGTAAATGAACAACGTTTTTAAGTGGGTGCAAACCAAACCGAACCGTTTAAATCAACTAAACCGATGGTGTTTGGTTCGGTTCGGTTCATAATTTTTCAAACCAAGAGATAACGGTTTGACCCCCAAACCGAAGCGTGCTCACCTCTAGTTATGGCTTTTTTCTTAACCCAAAAGATGCACTAAACTACGAGCTGAGTATTTTGTTTGGGAGTCAAAATTTAAAAAAGAAAGACACTATACTCGTTGAGAAGTGTAGAGTCCTACGGATTATCGATGCACACAGTTAGAGTTAATCTAGATGTCCTTAAGAATAATTTTTTTAGATAAATATAAATTTTGTGAAATAAAAAGGGGGCATGAAGCCTTGCTAATTCCGAGTTATGGGAGGGTCTAAGTATTGTTGTGAGAAACTTATTTTTGCGGGGTGTCATGATTTATGAAATCGTATAGTACAATATGTATTTTGTCCAAAGTAGTTTGATTTTTTCGTTGCTTATCTATTATTATTATTATTATTATTGTTGAGCCAACACACTTAAACATTTAGGTCTGGGATTTTAAGGGCTAATGTCCATCTGGTAACCTCTCACGGTGGGAATCAATTTAAAGTTGGCACAACACAGAGGGAACTACAAGCTCAAGTAGTTGATAACCACGTCGCTGTGGAGCAAAACATGGTGAATATAAAATATCTGTTATTATTGAATTAAATATAATACTAAAAACTGCATTTAATTTCTTTTTGAGTTTAAGCATGAAATTTTCAAATAAATAAATAAATCTAACAATTCAGAGGGGAAGATCTAGGTTCCTAAGGAAAATTATAACCGTGCTCCACGTTTAGTCACTTGCATGTCATTTTTGTCGCTAAATATACTTTATAGTGGAACTTTCTGATACTTTTAGTGGCAATAATAGAGTGTGCATGACACAAAAGCATAGTGGAGTTATCAATTTGAATCACACCGGCTGCCATGTTCAAATGGAAATGACTATGACTTGAACAACTATGTAAAGAACACCACAAGGGATTCACAAAGCATGTCGAGAGTATTTTTAGCAACTATTCGAAGTTGCTGCTTACTCTTGAAACTGGAAAAAAAATAGTTGGAGAGAATACTTTCTTCAAAGAAGCTCAAGGTTGGTCAAAAAAAAAAAAGTATAACGACAAAATCGTGGTCCGCTTCAAGGGTTATTATGGTTGGCTCTAGACGATGAACGTGAATCCATGGATGGAATCTCTAGAATACTTGACACGTGAAGCTTTTTGGGTAACAAAAGGCATGTACTAACTTGGAACATAGGCATTGTCCGAATTATATCTTTAAAACTAATTTTGATATAGTATTAAATTAAATTCAAATTTATCATACTACGGCACTCGTCACAACTAATCAAAGAGATCCGATCAAACGGGCCAATTTAAGCCCGGCCCTTTAAGGTTGGGTCATGGGCCACTTAGGAACGGCCCTTTAAGCTGGGTACATGACTATATGTGCAAATTAGGGTTTTTCATTCTTAACTGTGAGCCTCCATAAAGACCATTCTCGTTATTTTTCTTCACACTGTTGGCAGCCTCCTCCTCCGGCATTTACCTGTACAATCTCTCTCCCTCTCTATCTCCACACACACACACACACACACACACAGTAGTTAAGTTTTTGTTCGATTTGTTGCGTTATGGGTTATTCCAATTTTTGGTATGATTATCGTCAGGATTAGTTAGTAGATTCCTGAGCAGATAAACGTAAAGTCAAATGAAAATATTGTTACAACTGTACGATGTAGTTGGAGTACGAATTGATGAGAATTACGACTTGGGTTTGTTTCGTTATGGAACTCTACATCTGGGATTAGTGCTGTTGTTGGGTTTTAAGAGATGTACTTAACTAGGGTGTTTTTTTGTTTTTTCGTTGAGGTGGGACTGTAAATTTGCGAATATGTGGATTATCAAGTTGGTAAATATTATTTGGCAGAGATGGTCGATTTTTTTATTCACACAATGAGTAGGGTTTCTTTGTTTTGTGGTTGTCTGACAAAATGTGATCCTTTTTGCTGTTAAAGAAGGTTGTTGGAGCTTTTACCCAGAAGCTTAGAATAGCTACTGTCATTTTATGTTTTAGTGATCTTTACTCAAGAACTAGGGATTTCTATTGCGGAGTTGTTATTCTGAGAGAATGTTGGTGCCCCGTTGGTTATATTAGGTTGTTGAAGATTTTACCTGTGGCTGAGAAGAATTGCCAAGATGCAGAACGAGGAGGGGCAAATGATGGACCTGTACATCCCCAGGAAATGGTAATTAACAGAGAATTGCCATGTTTGGTTGCTGGTTTTTAATTTGCTTTGTTTTATCGATTCTGGGGTCTGATCTGTAATGATGATTGCAGTTCCGCTACCAATAGGCTCATTACTTCGAAGGACCATGCGTCTGTTCAGATTAATGTTGGGCATCTGAACGAGGATGGGATTTATGTTGGCGGCGCCTCCACCTTTGCTCTTTGTGGCTTTGTCCGCGCTCAGGTTAGTGTTTCACGGTGTTAAGTGGAGTAGTTCATTTTAAAGTCGCAGAATTAGAGTTATGACTAGTGGCGAATTGATTGGCGTAGGCTTTCACTTGCATATCGTTGCATCCTCCATTTTTTTTTTCCTTGTTCTTTTGTTGAAACTTTTGATTTACCTTTTTCTTTCTCCCGCTATGGGTTGTGGTTGTCCACATGTCGGGTTATGCATGTTGAACATTCCTGGAAGAATGACCACATCATTTTCCTTTTCATAAGCAAAGTTATGTTAAAAAAAAGGGCTTGCTGCCTTACAGAGTTTAACTCCCCCAAGAATCTATGTGCAGAAAACCTATCCAAAGACCACATTATTTATTTCCTTTTGTATTGCTCGAAAGGTAACAATTCTGTGGTGATAAGGCTTAGATTATACCCAATCTTCTCCGTAAGATTGTCTTGTTCAAGTGCCTTCTAACGAGCAGCTTATAATGTTAGACTAAGACGTGAGTTTTAGTTCAACATTGTATCCAAGGTTAACAATCTCATAACGAATATGTTATGAGATTGTGAGAACTCATGCGTAACTGCTAATTATGTAACCTTTTCTAAGTCTTATATCCAAGGTTCATGAGATTTTGTTGATTTTAACGGGAGAATGAAGAAAATTAAGAGATTTTGAGAAACCCATGAACAGTACAAGATATAATTTGTTTGTTTAGCTCGTTGTTATGATTGGATAGTTATGATACATGTATTGTGGTTTATGTGGTAAAATGTCTATTGGATCCATCCTGGCAAAGTTGATAGTTGCTGTTCCTAACTATATTTCAAATGCCTCTTCATAGCCACATAAAAATTAGGCCACGCATAAATGATATCCATTATCTCCCCCTTTTGCTCGAGCACATTGTTGATACCTGCGCAAAGAACGGGGAAGAAATAAATTGGAAGCTGATTATAGCTTTCTTAATGTCTCATGTTTAAGATGCCTGATGCTTCATATTTAACACTGGTGAAGCTCAATGGTTCCATGAGAACGAAGTTATGTTGCCTTATGAGAAAAGCGGTTTGAACTAAAAAAGCGGCGTCGCTGACATGTCCTAGTTCGGTCACTTGGCCTCATCTGTCAACATATGTACCAGGAGTTTTAACTATAGCCTTTTTCTGTATGATCTTAAAGTGGCCTTTGCGCCTTACATGTTTTCATTTTGAAGCGCAATGCCTTTCCAGCTTTCAGTCGTTACTTTGTTCTTTCCATATTTGACTTTTCCCAATGACGTCTTTCTCTACTCAGGGCGATGCTGACAGCGCTCTGGATCGACTGTGGCAGAAAAAGAAAGTTGAAGCCCGACAGCAGTAGTAGCATATGCTTTTGTGTTTTATAGACTGTTCTGGCAGAGAAGCTCTCAATCAAGGGTTACTAGTCCCTGCTTATCAGTAATATTTGAACCTTAGAGCTAGTAATCATATTTGGATGGAGTCAACGTCTTAAATGTTTTTGAGTTCTTAAACGCTCTTTTCACTCTTATGCTTTCTTCATGCTCAGTTCTTTGTTGTATGAAACAATTCCTGCTAGCCTTCTTTTACGTGTTGGGTAGTTCTTTTAGAGTTCTACAAGATGGAATATGGTAATACAAGTTGTAGAGAACCTATCATCAGCAACATCTCTCTTGGGGAAAAAAAGAAGCCCTTGATATTGCATGGTCAATGAATGTTGGGTCTCACCATTTAGGAGGACCGTTCGATGAGGAGGGGATGATGTGATAGGGGAGGGCCGAAAAGAGGCAGGGGCTAAAATATACTGTAGTATATTAAACTGTCTTAATCGGTGATGACCATTAGTTTTGGGCTTGGTCTTAAATGGTGATGACCATTGGTTTTGGGCTATATATACCATTAGAGTTACGACTGTGAAAGGATTTACTTAGAGGGAAACTTATTCAACACTAGACCAAGCAGATTTCTTCACCTTTATGTGTAGCTGAAAGCTGCATTAACAACAAAATGTTAATCTTATACTGACAATTGAGGACGTGAAGAAGCATGATATGATGTGGTGAGCAAACGAGTTGATGACAAGCTTGTTATTAGCTTTTATCCATTCCGGCTTGCATTTTAATTAGACGAGCATGGCAAACCAATCGTGGCTAAACTTCTTGCCCAGATGAACACAAACTAGCCTGAGCTCAAGCATAACTTAAGCACGGATGAGGCCTTGTTAGTAGCCTTGCTTAAGAGCATCATGCATGAGTGCCAGTCTCTCACAAGGGTTACAGATAAGATAGAATCCGCAAATTTGGTCTTATAATTAAGGATGATATTGTTCTGGTGATTCTCGAATTCAGATTCGAGAAGGCGGTATAAGTTTTTGGAATAATTTTCAGCTTTGTCATTCAGTGCTATTAACAGTGGATTGTATACTCTAACTTGAAATAATATGACTAAGTCGAGGATTGTATTTTCTCGTAATATCAGTTGTGCGTCGACCAGATATAATGATAATGACACTGAATATTTCTTTAAAAGGCCATGATCGCACTCCAGTCTTTTTCTTTCATTTCCCTCTGCCGTACTCAGACCACTGCAGTCATCTCTCTTTGTCGTACCATCACTTCACACCCAACACCACCTAAAGTGCAGCCAAATCTACTTCCTCCTCCACACTACACGCGCACAACCACCACACCATATCCTACACGCCCAACCTCCACAACACCACTCAACACCATCAGTAACACCTGCCAATACCTATCTAACCACCGCGATATTCTCCACGACCAACCACCACGGCATCACTCAACACCACCAACCAGCACGGCATCACTCAGCACCACTGACCACCCCTGCAATCACCCATAACAACACCACCGTATCCTTCAGGACCAACCACCATGGCATCAACCAACACCGACAACACCCTTGCCATCACCCAACAGCCATTACGCCGCAGACCAACCTTCTATATCAACAGCTGACCACCGAAAAACACACACACACACATACATATCATAATCACTCTACTTCCTCCTTCACACAACAAAAATGCACACAAGCACTGTTGCCCAAGCCCCCCTCTCCCAAAAGTTACCTATTACCGAATGAACATCAGATTATCAAAGTTCTAACAAAAATTAATAGATTTGAATTTTGGATATACAGTAAGTATGTGCGTACAAGAAAAAGGACACGAAGAAGAGATCTGACAGCGATGAAAGAAGACACTGAGGGGTTAGGGGTGAGGCGGGGAGGGCGGGGCGGGGGAGAAGAGGCAGAGAGAGCATTGGTATTTATATGTAGTTATATAACATACTTTTATGTAAGTATACGAATCAAAAATTTTAGGAGTATTATTTGTATTTTAAGAATATAAAATGGTACTGTTAGCCAAAATCGTTAGTTAAGGTCACACAATCTAACGTTGAAAATTTGATACAATTTTGTATTAAGAATACAACTATGCAATTTGTAAAATTAGTGTCTTGACTTTCATTTAATTTAGTGATATTGTCCAATTAATTTGTGTAGCAATAACTAAACAAATCTATACGAGAATGTTCCCAAGTTCGAGAATTTGGTAACTCGCAAAAGTAGGCTACAATTTAGAGCATGAAAGCATCTTCATTTGACATGTTTTTTTTCCCTTGGTTACGAAAAGATAAGAAATATATATCATAATGACTATAAATGTGAGACCAATATTCCTGGACACATAAATTATGTTGTAATAAAAAAAAATAGTTAACCTAAAAATATACAAGACAAATAACTAAAGAAACTAAATATCCAAAGACACAACATTTTATTTTTTTAGTTAAACGGGAGAATGTATATCACATGGGAATCCTTTCCTCGTTACAAGAGTAGCGGAACTAGTTTTCAAGGAAAATGAAAGATGATTTGATTAGTTAAAACCATATCGAAAGTCCAATAATGAGCTAATTATATTAGTTTAGGTACCACATAACTCAAAATACCAGAAGATCAAATGCAAAGTGTCTCGCACTGTTTATTGTCCGCCTTAGGGAATTCATTCGTTCCGTGACATAAGTCCCTGAAAGGGTCTTCCAAAAAGCTAGCTTAATTGCCGTCTTAAGTTCTGTTAACCCTAGGGTTGGATAACTTAGGCTTACATCTTGTTTTAATGATAACTACACATCGATTATGTTCTAATGTGTGCCTTGAGTGAATTCTTAATATATATATATATATATATATATATATATATATATATATATATATATATATATATATATATATATATATATGGGTCGTGATCCATTACTAGCGCTGTTTTGCTGTCCGCTACATAATGTAGCGGACGATAATTTACGTCCGCTACATTATGTAGGGGACGTGCTAGCGCTAGTAATGGATCACGATATATATATATATATATATATATATATATATATATATATATATATATATATATATATATATATTCACTCATGAAGACACATTTGAGAAGTTGGATAGATGGATTCAAGTCAAAGAAACTTAAAGCTATAACAGACATGTTATAAAAGTTTCATCAAGTTCAATGTCAAAGAGCAAAAAAGAATGCAAAGGTTAAGTTACTATCGATTATTTTGATATTTACTATTATGTAACTACTAGTCTTGGTTTGATACTTGGATTGACGACTATGACCTAAAAAGACTTTAGGATATCTTGTACATGGCATATGAGTTCATAACCATTTACACAGGTGTTGTTCTTGAAAATGAGTGAACTTTAGAGCTAACTCAGATTTTCTCAAAAACTATTTTGGTACTGATATTTTCATATCTTGATAAAACTTTTCATTATCTTTCCAATACAAAAAATGGCACCTCAATTCGATTTTTTTAGAAAAAATTATGTCAAATATAGGAAAGCGGGTTTCGTGAGGCAGCCAATAGACAGTGGGATAATACAGTCCACTGCATTGATCAAAATTCAGCTCCAATGGCTATTTTTCTAGGACAAGACTACAACGGCTAGTTTAGAGGGAACCCAGTCGACTGCATTGGGAATACAATGGCAGTTTTGCTCACTTTTTGCCTCTAACGGCTATATTTTATTTTCTCTCTCTATAAATAATTTGGGGCCTCATCATACACTACGAAAATCACATTCTAAGCCTCCATTCATTAGAGAAATATCAAGGCTCGTGAATTAAAATTTTCTCTCTTCATCTTCATGATTTTAATCAATAAAGAGAGCATCTTTGTGAGTAATTCTTTGATTGAGAGTGAACATTATTTAAGTTATCAATTCTCTCATCTCTCTATTGTATTAAAGCTTCATTTGTACTCGTTTCCTTTCAAGAGGGTTTTTTTGTACACATTTGAACTTTATAAAAGAATTGTGATCAAGGCTTGAGTTTGTCAAGTCTTGGGTGAGCTTTGTGGATTCAAGGCTTGTGCTTAGTGTGAGGATATCACCAAGTGTTGTAACGGTTTTGATCTTGACCTGGAAGACGATTGTTGCCAGTGGATTCTCGTGCTCTTGCAAGGGAATTCCTTGAAGAGGTGGATATAAGCTTGAGAGTAATTCAAGCCGAACCATTTAAATCTCATGGTTAAGTATCTCTAACTCAATCTCTTTACTTATTACTCTATAATTGCTTTAGATTGTATAATTAGTATCTTTATTGAAATATTACTTAATTTGATTAAGTTTCATGATTGTATTTTGTTTAAGTTCCTCATTAATTTTTAAAAACCCTATTCACCCCCCTAAGGTTATCTTTTTGGTTTCAAGTTCTTTAACTCCGACTTTAACCGTCTTGCAAGAAATGGTATCGCTTGAGATCTAAAAAGATATCATTCATTAATCCAGCATTTCTTCAATCTCTGCAGCCACGGTGCTACAATGATAGAAATATGAAATCACTAGCATAAACATGTATGTGTTGAAGTGTTGATAACCAATTTATGCTGATGAGGAATCCTTTAAAGCTTGCAACCGGAGAAGAAGTCCTACTCTTATATTACTGACTTTTGCATTCTATCAAGGAAAGGTTCAGATCTCAGAAAATCTAGCTTACAATTACAATGGCGAGGAGTGATACAATAAGGAAAGATTAAGAGAATAGAAATAATGGGTCAAAACATCCTAATATTTTTTTATTATTACTTAAAGAGAATCTTTTTGTTGACTACAACTACTACTACCTATTAGTATATAGCTGATAGGGACTGAGGATTTTGGTACATTCCAATAAGGATCTGTCTGGTGTACTCTTTGATTCCATAATCTTGTTGTGTTGTCTTAAGAAAGCTAAAAACTTGTGAGGTCGATTTAACCAAGCAGATCTAGTTATAACTAAATTTGCAACATGGGTTTTACATCTAAAGTTTGGATGGTTATGGTCTCCTTACGATTTAGTTGGTCTGTTTGCAAACGTTCATTATATTTTTCTTGAATTCTATTTCAATGCAATGGCGTTCGATAAAAACCCAATCACCCTCCCTGGTGGTTAATGTAAACCCTACATTAGTCAAAGCTAGATTTGAGTGGGCCAGGAGTCTGTTAACGCAACTCGTTCGCCCGTTAATTAATAAAAAGGTGTTGTCCAATTGTTACGAGCCATTAGTCCTCACCTGAGGCCTTATCCAATAACATACGTGTGAGATCAGACCGGTCAGGGTTATTTTTTAAAATAATATCATTTCTATTTTTTGAAATTAACCAAAGTGATAGAAGTATAATGTTATGAAGAGGGGTTAATCTGGAGTGATTCATTTCGGGCCAGGCAATGAGCCACTCCATAAAAGTGATAAAGTTGGGATTAAGGGGTTGACTCAGGTTTAATAAGCAATGGCGGAGACCAAGGACTTCCCAGACTAAGCCTAGGGATGGCAGTACTGCGAGGGCGATGGCGTAGGGTGAATACACGATGACAATCACAGTCCGATGTTTAGGTCCAAAGTTGAGGCCATGTATGTTTCTCTCTAAAAGACTAGAGCGAGAAAGTAAATGTGAGAAAATGTCTAAAAAATGTCTAGTCCTCAGATAAATTCTCAAGACTCCTATTTATAGAGGTTGAGATGATGATATCATCAAGTGACACGTGGTGCCCCAGGGAGTAACACGTCACCGAGGGTTCCACAGGTGCTGATGCTCTACGAACTGTTGGATCGCATATTCACCCGGCCTGCTCCTCACAGCATCGCTCTGTCTATTTGGAAAGACTGCCTCCCACAACGCCGGTGTGGCCAGCAAACCCCCTTGATCTAGCCATCAGTCCAAGGCCCTTGTAAAGTCCCACTGGCCGTCGAGAGATGCTGATGACCTGGCAGCGGTGGGGAAGACCCGATACCCAACTGCCAAGCAGACTAGGCGCGATACCCTCCAGAGACCTGCTTCTGTCTCTGAGTGACCCTTGGTGCATAGTCCCTAGGGGTGCCGATGAAAGCCCATAGTGCAGGAGCACGTAGGCTAGTTATGCAGACACCCTGGGAGAAATAGTGTCCCGGAAGAGTCGCCTACATGATGGGCCGATGTAGCATCCCGGAAGAGCCGTTTACCTGGTGGTAGGGGAGTTGAAGCTTCTTGGGATAGTGTCCTGGAGGAGTCGTCTATCCCCGTGGGCGAGTCCTTATGCCAGAACACTCGGGGCGTGCCAAGATAGTGTCCCGGAGGAGTCACCTACTCGATGGGTCGAGGTAGCCTCCTGGAAGAGCTGTCTACCTGGCAGAAAGATAGTTGAAGCTCCTTAGGGGAGATAGTGTCCTGAAGGAGTCACATATTCCTGCTGGGTGAGTCCTTATGCTGGAGCACTAGGAGCACGCCAAGGTAGTGTCCCCTAGGAGTCGCCTTTCATATGTGCCAAGGTAGCATTCCGGAGGAGCCGTCTACTTGACGAAAAGGGAGTCTTCATGTCGAAGCACTTAGAGCTCTCTGGAGGAGATAGTGTCCCGGAGGAGTCGCCTATCCCCACGAGATGCTACACACTCCGGAGTATGGGTCGAAGCATGTTCCACGACCAAGGCAAGGTGCACATGGTGTTCTAAAAGTGTGGACCAAGGCAAGGTCGAAGCATGTTCCACCCTCAACTCGAAGGCCAACCAACTCCTTTCACAGCCCAACTCTATCATCATGATTCTACCAACCGCCTGCCTCACCCCAGCCCAACGTAAACTGATTTTTTTTGAATCTACGCCGTAGATATATCTTGGAACTTATTATTTCTCAAACTAAGGGCATTTTTGGCAAGTTTGATCAATTTGAACACTGATCTGGCTGTAGTCTTAAGAGAACTCTCCAGTTCCTGCCAAGCCCCAACTTGAAAATATGATTGTGTATGTATGTTGTTCTTGTGGATGGCTTGTTCTGAAGCTTTTTTCCATCCTTGGAATATGCAAATAGATTGGTGCATGCCTTCTTTCTCTTTTTCGAGACATTTAGCAGAGCATGGGTTGGATGGTCCGGTAGTTGTTTGGAGAAGTATCACTTGAACCATATGGGAGGATCAGCTGACAGATAGCATTCCAGAAACATTAACATAATTACACGTTCTTAATATTTGAGGAGGCTCGTTATCATTCTTATAGACGAACTCTTTACAAACTGGGGTTTCAGTATTTTGTTCTGTTGCCTCCTATTTTAGAGGCTGCTTCAATCCAGAGCTATAAATCTGGTTGATACTAACAATTAACTCTTGCAACTTATGCAGGGAAGTACCCCTAGGATCCTGAAGTTAGGCGATAATCCTGGCTGCCCTTGTGGAGGTACACACGTATCTGATATTTCGGAGATTTTGTGCATTAAGGTATAAACTTCAGTCTATTCTAGCTCTACTTGACAGAGGTTAATGCTCAGTGCATGAGAAGGTGTGTTGTTTCATCATGATGTTGTCATCTGTAACATCAGGCCTCTACGTTTAATGTTCTAAGACACTGTCAAGTACCTCCTGTTGAACATTTTATAGCTTAGTTTTATCAATAGCTTTGAGAAAATTGATTCTGGTAAAAACACAATGTTATAGCTTTCTTGTGGAGGAAGGGGGGCAGGCATCGTGTTCCATGGGTTTGGCAATAAGTTTGTAACCTTGGTTATTGAATAAGAATCTTTTAGTACGATGGGATTTTGTCTTTTGGTTTTTCCTTGATAACAGGAACTTTAACATGGGTATGAGCAGATATTGATTGCTAGACGTGACTGTTAGGTGTTTGAGATGGAATAGCACGCACAAAGTAGGAAGCTTTTTGTTCATTGAACCCAATAACCGACAGCTTTGATTTGGTAGATGCATGTATTCCAGATAAACGTTACTGAAAAAAGGAGCAAGTAGGTGGCTGTCATTGGATCCCAAAAGGTAGTTCTTCCCCTTGGTATAAGTTTACCAAGAGCCACTCTTCTACGTTTAGTTTGGTATAGCTTGCTCTGTGTCTGCTTTTGTGTCTGGCTGTTTCCGTGGGTTGGGTTTTTTCCTCTCTCTTTTTTTTTTTTTTTTTTTTTTGGGGGGGGGGGGGGGGGTGGGTTTAAGCCTAGAACTGTATTCCATTTAGCGCTTTTACTCTCGTCTAACTCTAGATTAAGAGAGTGATCAGACTTGATGTGGTATGCCCATTTTTGCTTTGCTTTCAGTCACACCCTTTTCATTGGTTTTCCAGGTTTCACAAATTCGGACAAAGAAGGGGCTGACAAAAGTCTTTTACAACGTTGGGTCCTGATTTTCTCAACCTTAGGAGCTGCACTATTCGTCATTAGGATCAGATTGATGAATGTGGACCAAATTAGAAGTGACTGAAGCAACATCGCATACCACGAAACTCCATCGATAGAGAACCTTCTGGCCTTTTCTTGTGGCTCTTGGATGTGGATGTGGATGTGGAGGCCTATTCTGGGTTACTTTTCGGTGACTCATTTTGTTCATATGTGTTCAACACATTAGACCATATATGTGATCAGCATTCACCTTTGTGCTTGTGCACAGAAATTGCTGGATATGCATATGTTTGTGAATGGGGATTGTGAGGAAATGCATGCATGTGGACAGATAAGGGACCATTTGAAACATACTATGAATGAGTTGGATGGTCACAAATAGTTTGTCTCCGTACCATTTCAACAATTTAGAATTGGGGCTTTGGGATGTCCTTTGTATATATTTTTAGGTCCACATAAAAAAGGTCATTTCATACCGATATGGGGCTCCACCTTCTTGGGGGTTTTCAAGATTCAAGAAAATGGAGTTACAACTGTTGAAAAGCTGGCCTGTTAAAACATTGGCTCACTTATTTTTTTCTTAATTTTTCGAAATCATAATTAACTGTAAAATGGTTATAAGCTTAACAAGTGTTCCCGGAAAAAAAAAAAAAAGAATTGCTTTCTTGTCAATTGTTAGTACATCCTACCTTCCGTTATTGTAGCCACTTCTTAGAAGAAATTGACAACCGATATTAGTATTATTATTTGCATTTCACTTTCGTCATTAGAGATTTCTTATTAAAAACAGTTTGAATGCGCATGATGAGAATGGCCGTGAATTGCGGCGGTGCGACTTCAGCTCTCTCTCTCTCACACATACGGTTTCTAGAAAGCAAGTTGAGTACAAGTAAAAATGAAATCACGAGTAACATATAAATTTATCTAGAAAATCATCCTGCACTCTTAGGTTATGTCAATGTGACGCAAATATAAAGGTTGCTCATTGCCGAGCCGAGTACTCAAATCGTGAGTTGCCACGTTCCCTTACAAGGTGCGCTCTCGCTTTCATTTTGTGACGAGATATCTAGAGTAACACGCCTTACAATCATTAAAAAAACATCTAAAAAAGTCCTTTGCGGTTTTCAAATTGACAGGTGCAAAGCTTTCGACCCCATTCTATGGACTTTTGTAGAGGCTGTTCTAACTAAATTTTGGATACCCCAACTTTAGGGTCAAGCTAATCATGACGTGTATATCTAGGGAGACCCGTGTCTCCTTTGCTTTTGTACTATAATTTTTTCATTTTGCTCTGGCTCATTTGGAAAGAAAGAAACCATCTTATGTTTAGGCGATCCAACTGGGATCCAACGAAATTATGTTCGACAGAAATGTATTGCATATTCTTCTGTAAATCATCCCCTCCCAAACAACTACTGTCACAAAAAGAAACAAAGCTAAGGTACTGTAATTGAAAAGAAGAACAACATTTCCATTATCTTCTGTGTTGATAAAAATATAATTTCATGATAAGCGATAACTTTTTTAGCGACAAACAAAAGCCAAGGATTGAATGAATAACCCCTCGCATGGAACTGAATTTTTTTTCTTTTTAATCCTCTCTAAAAGCAGTGTCCCTTTCCGAAAGGTGCTAATCAATGGAACTCAAAAGATTCTCTACACGGGAAATTACTAGTTTCACAACGACATATATATATATATATATATATATATATATATATATATATATATATATATATATATATCGCAATCACCGGTTTTGGTGAATCTGAAGGTTTTGACCCCTCCTCCTCCTCCTCCACCACCAAATGCGTCAGGCCAGATAATTTATTTGTTTTCTTGTATCAGCCTCTCCTAACCATTCAATTTATCTAGTACCAAATAATACCTCTCCTTTCTCCATCTTTCTCTCTTGAAAGATTCCCCCTGAATTCGTCCATCCAAAGATCTCTCACTCAGTGCTCTTCACATAGTAACAGCTGCCTGCCTCTCACAATTTCTTCGAATTCAATCATCTCTGCATGTGGGTGGTCTTTAAAATTGATAAAGATAAAGGCTTTTGAGACTTTCTTGACCTTGGTTTGCACTTTGGTGATTAAGAGAGGTGAGTCAGCTGATTATTTTGAAGTTAGCGGTTTTCTTAAATGCTTTGCGATGGATGTGTTCATCGAGTATTGTTGCTTGTCTGTGTTTTGCTTTCAAGTGATTGACTTTTTGTGCTTATATGTGTGTTTGTGTTCAAGGAATGCCCGTTTTGATTGGGGGATTCTTGAATTCTGGTTGCTGTTAAAATTAATAACCCGGTAACACTTGATTTGGATAAAGAGTGCAAACCGATTACGCATATCGGATGAGGATATTATTGGTTGCAAAATGTTACTTAGTCTAAATTTAGTTCGTTTGATAGTTTATGTATGCACATTTGAGCTTTAACGTAGACGTGCTTGCTCATTCTCATTTATCTTAGTTGCTCCATTCTTGCAATAATGCATCATTTAATGGACATTTCATATTCGTGACCTAGAATAATAGGGTACGTACATGGGCATATCTGTTGGTTCAGATCGTGGAATCTTACTATTAATCGGTCATAGACCTTGCATCGATATTATTCATAAGGGGAATGGCCTAGTTAGTGTGACACAAAAATTGGTGTTATATTAAGCTCCTCCACATTGCTATGTGTAGCATGCGCTCTCGGTCTGTCTCGTGAAAGAATGAGAGAGAATTATGAGAGAAGAAAGGAGGGGGAGGTTTTTCTAACTATTGCTCTTGGGTTGCTTGAATTTGTCGTACACCAATCACGATACATGATATCAGGGACTTGGGAATAAACTCTTTCTGATCTACTAAATACAAAAAAAGCTGTGTTTTACTTTTGACCACATTATGTTAGTGCCACCATAATGATCATGAGTTAGCCTGCAACTTATTTGGGTTCTATAGTACTCAACAGAGTTTAAAAATAGATGCAAAATGTCTTCAATCTGGTGGGCTTTTTTTGGTTGCCATGTAAGGCACACGGAAGCTTTTGTCTTCTGTCGATGTAGGGTGGAGCTGCTTCGCGTAGTCTTTAGTCTCTCAAGAAGGTCTGCCTTGCTTTATTTTGGAGACTTGAAGCACTTTGTTTTATTGGTGTGTCCTTTATCGTTCAGTGTTATATACAAACAACTGATTGAGCTGGAAATAATAGAAAAGATTTACGTCCCTTATGCTGTATGGTTCAAAATTTTGTAAGGGACAGAATTGAGGCTAGTAATGTTGTATGGTTTGGAATGTTGGGCAGCTGAGAAACATTATACGCATTTGATGACTGTAGCCAAATGTAGATGTTTAGGTGGATTTCGGCCACACAAGGAGTGATACAATAAGAAATGAGGATACCTGCTTACAAGTGGGGATGGTGCCAATTGAGGAAAATATGAGCGAACATCGCTTGAGATGGTTTGCTCATATCCAATGTAGGCCTTTGATTGCCCCTGTAAGAATTGATTTGTGCCAAGTTGATGGGGTAAGACGAGGTAGGTGATAGACCGAGGATAACTTCAGGAAAAGTAGGGAGAAATGACTTGATTAAAGTTTAACATAGAACGTGTGCTTTGATAGAGAACATGGAAGAAAAGGATTTATGTAGCCAACTTGAACTAGTTTGGGACAAAGGCGTGGATGATGACGACAACGACGATGAACATCCATTAGTATGTCAAGAAAGAATGCTTTACGTTCTCATTTTTCATCTTGAAGTAATGGTCTACAAATCGAATAAATTGAAATAAGCCATAGACTTCCTACTTTTTTTTTAATCTTAAACTAATGGTCTACAAATCGATTAAATCGAAATAAGCCAAAGACTTCCTACTTTGGACCAGAAACAGGTAAACGAAGTTAAATAGTGCTACACAATTGGTCTAACTTCACCTTTATCCGTAATATGGGCTATCAATCTACTAACTACGTTAAAGATTGATCTAAACTCACTATTTATATCTTTTGAACCACGACTTGGAAATTTCAAATTTTCAACTTTCCTATTCTGCATGTGTATGCTTTATGTAACTATTTCTCGCATTTCGTGATTTTGTCCAACTTTGGCGTTCTTCCCGTTCTATCATTTTTGACATGAATGTCCATTGTTTATAATCTTTCTCCTTGGCCCTTATGCTTTATAAGTATGACCTGAGTCATCTGCTCGGAGCGTGAGCGGGAGCAATAGGGCAAGCAAAGGTGGGGAAGCGGCAAAACTGACACAAGTTTGGTGATGAAAACGTGAAAGCGTAACGCAAAAGTGGGAGCTAGAGTGCGGATTGAGAGTTGAGTGTCGGTCACTTTAGAAGGATTTGGTGACCTAATGTATCACTCCATTTTATCTTCTATGAGCTTTGATAATGCTAATACCATTGAAACAGAGACTGTGCTAAAGCAATGCGGTGTCAAAGTTCTTGCGTGTTGCCCTATTTTTATCATCAAGTGATCAGTTATTCCGTAGATTATGGTGAGGATTTGATCCTTTAATTGGTGTGTGCGCGCGCGCTGCGCAAGCATGCTAATTAGTTGTGGATTTTTCTGATTTGGTCATCTTCTCTTTTTCCCCTTACAACTATCCATAAGCTAAATAAGTTTCATTGGCCTTGTATGGTTATTGGTATACACCATTACTGCATTGTCTTCGATTTGAAATAGTAGATCTTAGCTCTCAATGATTTGACAGTTAAAGTTAGATTCAAATCTGTGACAGTAACAGTCATGTATTCTAATTTTTGAAAGCATAGGATGAATTGCATACCTCTTCATACTTAAGGGTGACAAGTTCATACACACAGTTAAGAAACAAATCTCTTGAACAATTATCTCCTGGACATATTTATGAACTTACTGCTTTGTGGTACTATAATTTCACATTTATTATCCTTTATTTGAGATTTCACTTCTATGTCCGAAAAGGTACATGCCTACTAGTACAATTTGGTGCAAGTTAATGACGGATCATCTGTTCTATTTCAGTTGTAGATGACACATCCAGAGACGATTCTTGATCCAAACGGAGAAATCAAAGTCAGTTTTGGCTATCATTGCAATGGACCGAAAGATGATCATTTTGACATGTCAAGCGGATATGAAATCCAATCTGGAATTAAACTGCAAAGAACCAACAGCTCCTTTTATTGCCTCTCTGGTGCTGCCTTAAGTGCTAACGCCACACTGGCTAACACAAATATCTGCAATGGTTTAATTGGTGCAGAAATTCTTCCAACTTGGGACTCCCCCAATTCATTTCGGAAGATTCCCTCCTCGCCCTCCCTTTCAAAATTGGATCTATTATCTTCTTCTCTGCAAAGTAGCTTGTCGAACTTAAGTTCTAGTCCTTCTACCTATATTGAGACACCTGAACATGATTCCTTTTCGTTAAAGTCCATGAGTGCTCCTTCATGGGGAGAAGGATTTCTTAATGCTATGGAAGTACAAGTGGCAGGTGGCGCCGCCGGTGAAGATAGAGTTCAAGCAGTCTGTTCTGAAGAAAATGGGTGGCTGTTTTGTGCAATCTATGATGGGTTCAATGGAAGAGATGCTGCTGATTTCCTGGCAGGAACATTGTATGAAACCATCAGGTTCTACCTGAATTCTTTAGAATGGGAGCTCGATGCCAATAAAGCACCCGATAGTTTGGGATCGCATGGGTCCCTTCGTAATATTTTTGAAAATGTTACCTTAGGCAGTGAGTATAAGATCTCTTCCGCAAATGTAAGCAACAATTTATTCGTCAACTCTCCGTGTACTCAAGTGGATAGATCATCTTGTTCGGCCAAGCATAAAGTACTAGATAGCCTCCAACGGGCTCTTAGCCAGGCTGAGAATGATTTCCTACACATGGTTGAACAAGAAATGGAGGATCGCCCGGATATAGTATCTATCGGATCTTGTGTTTTAGTTGTTCTTCTACATGGGAATGACTTGTACACACTCAATTTAGGTGATAGTCGAGCAGTACTGGCATCATTCCGCAAAAGCGTGGACATGAATGAGAAAAAGGGCCTGCAAGCTACACAGCTTACTGATAGCCACACGGTTGACAATGAGAATGAAAAAACACAACTTCTATATGATCATCCTGATGACCCCGCGACAATTATAGCTGGAAAAGTGAAAGGAAAGTTGAAGGTTACACGGGCATTTGGAGTTGGTTACTTGAAAAAGGTACGAAATACTTTTTCTTTTTAATTAAATTTACTGTCACATTCAACTGACAATGGTTCGATCTTTTCCTTTGACTCAGAAAGCAACAATTTAGTAGTACAAACTACAAAAAGGGTTTTGCTTTGGGACGATAAGTTTGAGGGAGTTTTTAAGATGGTCCTTGTCCTTTCATTTGTTCCTGTAAATCTGCTATTTCTACTTCCATAAGTAAACTGGTCCCTCCATCCATTAGGTTGTTTGAAAATGGCTGTTAAGTGGTTGCATCCCTATAATGTGACAATATTGGAAGTGCAAAAGGGGCAAAAAACTTTACTCTCTTATTTTTAGGAAAGGAAAGGCCAAATATAAGTCCTGATTTGTCTCTTTTGTCCCTAGGAAGTGGCATGTGACCACTTGACGGTAACTTGAATAGTGTCATGATGGAGGGACCAGCTTAATAGGGAAGGAATGGGATGAACTGGGGCAATGAAAGGCATGGTATTTGATACTCCCCTCACATTAAATGTCCAAAAATGTAACTTAGCTTTTGTTTCTTTTGACAAAAGTAACGCAGAGGCACCACTTTGTAATTCAGGGTTTTTATTAATGGTATCTTATTGAGATTCAGATATTGATCTCCATGATGATGCATCTTTCTAAACTTGCCTAGAATGTCTTAGTTGTCGACAATCATTATAGCAATAAGGATCTGTATATAGAGATTCAACAAGTGATGGAAGAGGTTCAGTTCCCACATTCGCAATATTTTAAAAGCAGTTCTTGCACAATGGAACTGCTTCTTCATGGTGGTTGCTTAGGTTGGAACTGACAGATAGAGCGCCTAGTGTCTGCGTGTGTGCTTTTAAACCTATGTGGTTGTGTTTTTGGTTTAGACTACACAAGGAGTAGTACCTATATGACTCTTAGGATCGACTCATGGTTATGGTTTCTCCTTGCAGAAAGTATTAAACGATGCTCTGATGGGTATTCTGCGGGTTCGTAACCTTTTAAGTCCTCCATATGTTTCCACACAACCATCACTGAATGTACATGAAATTTCAAGTTCTGATCACTTTGTTGTACTTGGGAGCGACGGTTTGTTTGACTTCTTCAGCAATGACGAAGCAGTAAACCTTGTTCATTCCTATATTATCAGAAACCCTTCTGGGGATCCAGCAAAGTTTCTGCTGGAGCAGCTTGTAGTAAGGGCAGCCGATTGCGCAGGTAAATTCCTATGCACCCTTAACATAATTTCTCTCTTGTATCACTAATGTAGACTGAGGTGCTTCAAGATTTGTTTATTTATTTTTTTCTGGAAGTAAGCCATTTAGGTATTTACGACGTGGATTTTTCAGCTAACAAAATTGATGCAATCTGCTACCTTTTCCGCGTATTTTGTATGAAATTTTTTAGGTTGGTGTATTGACATGCCAGCATGTTCACTAGAAGGAACTTACATGGATTGCAGAAGTTTCCTCCTTTTTTCTTAAACTACTGGCAACGCTAAATTACTAGTGTTTCTGCCACCATCTATATTTTCATACTGCTAGAATCAGGATTCCCAGTTCCTAAAACGGCAACTTGTACTGTTGCAGGTTTCAGTATGGAAGAACTAATGAGCATCCCTGCTGGTAGGAGAAGAAAATATCATGATGATGTAACAGTAATTGTGATTATTTTTGGGCCAAGTAACCGGACTTCAAAAGCGTCAACTTGGCTATAAGTTTCATTTTCGTGGTATCTGATTCATCTTTTTCACTTCCACAATCATATTCTTTTTACTTGGCAACTATAGATATTTTGGCCTGTATATATATTAAGCCTTGTCCAAACATGCTAATGTTTGCAGCATGACCGTTTTTGGAGTAGCAAATTGTATTGCCAAAGCAATATACTTGTACTTGGTCCGCAGGTATAAATTTGTTAAATAACAAAACTACCCTCACAAGTCACAACAAGAATTTTGTGTGGTTTGGGTAGTTTTTGTCAGTTTTAAATGCTTGGGTGTCGAGTATTGTGCTCTGGCAATATGATTGTTGATTTTGTTTTTCAGCGAGCGAAAATGGATGTATAGGTATATTCTGGGAGCCTTTTTGTTTAGAAGGAAACTTGCAAGTAAAAAGTTTCTTGCTTGGAATTATATATTTTATGAGATGGACAGAGCTTTCCTAATTTGTATTGACCTCTTGTTGGTGGTCATTAGTTTATCAATCTTTCAAGCTTGATAATGCTACTAAGAAGCTCCAATAGCTTTGTGATTGTTCCATTCTATCTTTATCTGAATGGTTGTGGGAAAGTTGTGTCCACTATCAATTGATTCACTTGATATGGTAGAGCTGCTTGAGGATCTTATGCTTGCTCAAACCTTTATGTTGGCATCTATTCTTTCTTTGCCTTCTTTTTTACTCCCCTGACATACAAGGGCAGCCTCTCACAAATGTTACTATATTTCTGCAGAACAGAACAAAGTGAAATTGGCCATAGCTCTTTAGCATTATGGCAGTTGGTCAGTAGAGCATCTTTTGAAAATGAGCATGGCTGAGGCATATCATCAAACTTTATCAACCATCTCTTGATCTTCCAAGGTCCATTGCATTTACTCCATTGTTGGCCAGCCAAGTAGCATCTACTTTTACCATATGCCTGAGCTCCCATTAGATTCTGTGATTCTGTTTTGACCTCAGCTTAGGATGTCAAATGGCTCAATCAAGTGGGCAGGAGGATTAAACCCAGGACTGGTTGTCTGCGCTTGTATGTGTTGTGCGCGCGGCTACTTCTACACATTTTTTCAGCCATTCGCGCGCACACTCAAAACTTGTTTATCTTTAAAACCTAATGCTAATGACATTGTGAACGGGGTTATGTTTTCTGTGAAGCGCCTTGTTGACTTTCGACGAGAAAAGTCATGAGATGAGGAACGGAACATGATTACTGTGCCTCAACAAGACAGTCCTCTGTTGTCAATTTGAAGAGAGCATATGATGGGATAAGATATGCGGATCAGAGAAGGTTTCTAAAGAATTCATGTCTCCCTCTGAATATTCTTACGTTGAAAGGTCAAGATCAAAGTATTGGACTCATGGAGTGCCTGTTAGAGAGAGAAGTTTCTGGAGTCCTAACGCATTATCTTTGATGACAACCATCGTATCTCCAGGTCTAGTGCAGAAAATGAAAATGTTTGCACGCGATATCAGCTTTTCAATCTCGCGATTTGCTTAGATTGCAGACATCCATTGCCATTCAGATTTGGTTTTAGATGGTATCTTGACAAAGAAAAGTTAAACATGCTTGTTGGCGTTGATAGAATTACCGAGGTCCAATTCTTGTGAGTAGAGTCTCGAGTGTGCTCTCGCTCCTGCCCTCAATCTAAATCCAAATAGCTCTAACTATTGAATCGATCTCCAATAGGATAATCTATCAAATAGTTCTTTGTTAGTCCATATATCCGGAGTCGGATTCAATTTAGATTTTACCAAACCCTATTCGAAATTAAGAACAAACTCCAATCAATCATGTCTACACTTGGGATGTAAACAAAACCTTTGCATACAAGAAACCTTAAAAAAGACAAATTGATAACGTCAAAACTCTCCACTGAGGAGTGCAACAACGGTAGCCAGCTATGGGGTGGATGATGGCGTTGAGGCAACGGGCCCATCTCCCCAAATCACTGAGGATGGCGATGCATAGACCCCAGTTCGGTTATCACCGGAAAAAGTCAGATTTACGTGGACTTTAGTCATAGCCTTGATCTACTACATCTGATAGATCTACTCCCTGAGTCGGTTGATGATTGATTTGTACCTGTGCAAGATTGGAAGGCCTTTCGAGGGGCTAGATGTTTCAACACCGGTGATAGCCAGAGTTTCACCTGCGATGGCCGGGAATGTTGTTGGTTGTGGGGCTAGCTATAGCGGTCCTAGGTTCTGTATTGAAGTTTCGGAGTTGGGGGGTGGGGTTGGTGTACAACGTATTGCATGTTTTTGCTCTAAGATTTGGGAGGGGATTTCCTAAGGATTAGTTGTAGTGCGTGCTGGTCGGTTCGTTGCCCGGTCATGTGCTTTGGTGTTGGAAATGCCGGTGGAAAAGAGTAGATAATTTTTAGTGTTAATGGCCTCTCGACTCTCGTCTTTACTCTGTGATGATACAGGTAGTCCTGTACACCTTTGATTTGTGCGGTTCAATTGTCTTCTTCATTGTAATAATGCATTTTTATTTTTAAAGTCCTATCAAAACCAAGAAATATAGGTTCGTTTGCCGTATGTACTAGTATAAATAGAGGTTTTCGAGAAAAAAAACCAGCTAGTGGAGTAATTTTGGATCAACTAGGTAAAAATTGTAACCTTTAGGCCTTGATAAGTTGTTTAAAATTAGACTGAAGTGTAAGATATACTCTACTTTTTTTTTTCTTTTATGCCGGTAAATAAGAGAATGATATTCATAATTTAAAAGTTACAAGGTTTTTCACTGATCAGCCTTTTTGGTTGTACATGTATAATAAGAAGTAAGTAAAAAAAGAAATCATTATAACTCATGACTATTACAATAATATTAGCTCTCAAGTAAACTGATATGAAATTGGTTACCACAACAATTTATAACGAATCAAACACGACCTAAGTCCGATAGATGGATTAGCCATCAAGAGGTCAATCTATCCTTGCTTATATTTAAGAGGTCTACCATTTTGTTAGCACGTTGATATACCTTGTATTCTTATAAACTTTTCTATAAATTCTGATGCCAAGGAAGTGGGTTCGGATCTATATGGAGGTGTCACAAATGATGCAGTCCAAGTCAGCTGCCAGATGTGCAAAGTGAGATACATTGAGGGTGGAGTAAGGGTAGAGAGCAAGGCTTCCTAGACAGGCCGTGAGGAGTGACAATGTTGTGGAGAAGAGGAGGAGATGAGCAAGATTATGTCGAAAACCTCTATTTATGTTCAAGTCAGGGTCCAACGCGACGGTCCAATGTTATGTTCAAGATTATGTCCAGTCGTGTTTCTCTCTCTAGAATTCAAGAGCTCTTGAATTCTAGAGTTAGAAAGTGATTATTGTGAGAATGAACAAAAGTCCTCTAAATGAAGTTCAAAGTCCTTTATTTATAGGCAAAAGTATGCATGTGTCATCAGCTGACACCTGTCATCCCCTGGGAGTGACATGTTACTAGGGGGTCCATAAATGTCGGTGCTCCTTTAGACTGCCAGTTTCCATATTCGGGTTACCTATCTCGCACAGCATTGTTCTACCTGTTTAAAAGACTGACAACATAGCGTCGGCATGATCAGAGTAAGCCCGTTGCCCTAGCCACCGGTCTAAGCCCTTACTGAATCCCACAGGGATGCGTCGAGAGACCAGAGAGAACCTGACAGCAGTGAGGGAAGGTCCCTGTGCCCAACTGCCAAGCAGACTAGGTGCAATGCCCTCCAAAGACCTGCTCCCGTCACGGAGTGACCCGTGAGTTATCGTTTTGGGGGCACCGATGATCACCGGTAACGTGAGTGGACGTGGTCGCAACTCAGACGTGCCTAGTGTCATGCAAGTCACCCCAGGCAGCGATAGCTTATGTGATAGCGAGCTCTTCCCGCTGCGAAGGGACCTCTCGCGAGAGCACTGCGAGCGGAGCCTCTCAGAATGCTACACACTCCAAAAAGTGGGTCAAAGCATGTTTCATGTCCACGGTGGGGGCACATGGTGTGGTGAATAAGTGTGGTGCTCGGGGGCATGTAACATGATTGTGGCGCATAGGTACGGTGCCAACGACACGATACATGATTGTAGCTCATGGGTGTGGTGTTAACGGCACGAGACATGGTTGTGGTGTGTGGGCGCAGTGCCACCGGCATGAGACATGATTGTGTCGCGTAGGCTCGATGCCAACGACACGAGACAATACTTGGTGCCTAGGGCACATGTTATGGAAGTGGCGCATGGGCGCAGTGCCAATGGCACGAGAGGATACCTGGTGCCTAGGACACATGTTATGGAAGTGGCACATGAGCGCGGGCGATGGCTATCGCAGAAGTTGGCATTGTGCCTGGGGCATGTGACGCATGAGCGGCGCATGGGCGTGCGTGAGTGACTTCCGTCGCGAAGACTGCGCAAGGGCGCGCGTCGAGTGTCCTGGGACGACACGCGAGCCGAGTGTTAAAATTACACAAAAATGGTGAATGCAATCTCTAGTAATGATGGAAGTTGAAAGTGGGAGTACGCATTGGGATGGACATCCTAGAGATGGCAGGAGCGACCGAGGGTGACAGGCGTCGCAGAAATGGCATGTGGTCACGGGCGACAAGGAGTTGGTGCGTGACTTTTGGCGACAGACGTCGCGAAGCCGGCGTGTGGGCGACGGTCACAGGACGGTGGGTGTCGCAAAGATGCGCTGCCCGTCGAAGCGGAATGAAATGCCTCAGGCTGACCCATAAGGGAAGAAGGCCGAGGCTAGGGGTCGGCCTCAGCCAAGGCCAATCCTCTTAGGTAAGCACCAAGGCACGTCGACGATTAATGTTTTGGAAGAAAAGGAGTTTAGTGGTTGAGACGCGGCGAGCGCGTTTCCATGAGTTGCACAAAAGTAAAAAAATTGCGTCAAAATCGCGCACGAAGAGAAGAATGCAAGTGATTTGGACGGTGCGTATTTTGACCAATTAAACATGTTAAAAAATTAACCGTCGACCGTTTCAACGTGTCGCACAAAATGGATACTCAGTGAGTCTTTCGGTTCGACCAGAATGGAACGGAAATAAATTCAAAGCTAATCAATGAACTAAATACCTTCTCACGTACATAATAACTTATATGTCATTCATCTTTTCCAAGCACTGAATGATTACATTTCAGCATATTCTCGGTCATTTCATCGCATAACAAAACATTCTCGACTCCCACTCTGATTTTAACACGGTAATCACATGATAGAACACCCATGAGGGTTCTCATCGCTGAGTATCTCAAACGTATCCAACGGTGTCGGCTGCACCGGAGAAACCTCTGATGGGATTTGGGCGTACGAAACCTCTGATGGCACATAGTAGCTAAGACCATCATTTAGCCTAGGGTGCGCCGCATTGTAGCTCACCACGCACACGGGATTAGGCGCATAACTTGGCGGGAACTGGTATAGATGCTGACGTTGAGGGTCGAGATCGGTTTGATCCATGACGTGAACGGGTCCCATAGTAGGAACCTCCAATCCTATGCCTGGCGGTCCACCCTTAGAAGCTGGAGAGGCATTGCCGCTTTTACCTTTTCGCCCTTTCTTTTTCTTCTTTTTCTTTTTCTCCGCCGGGGCTCCGTTGCTTTCACCGCCCTTCTGGTTCACCGCCGGCGGGTTCACACCGGCGGGATAATTTCCCGACGACCCTCCGGCGAACTTGACCACACTTCCGCCATTTTTGCCGGGAGTGAGCTTCAGTTCATCATTCCCAGGTGGGTTCTCTTCTTCTTCTTCGTCGCTGCTACTGTCTTCACTGCTCTTTGGGCCTCCATCTTTCTCAACGTTCTTGGATTTCCCGGACTTTTTCCCTTTCCCTTTCCCTGCGGGACTTGCCGGCCACATCTCGGCATGTCTGCCAGCTTTTACTAGCTTCTTTATCAAGGTCTCTGCATCAACATTTCCAGTAACAGTAACCTTCTGTTGCTGGGATTCAATTGCTGTAACATAAACACCTGAAAAAGTTCATGAAGTTGCACTAATAAGAAGAAAGTGTAAGTAGAAAAGCAACATAATCCTCTGTTTTGGGTTGCTGATAAGCTTCAGAACAAATGAACTATCTTAATTTTCCTTTCAGTTTTTGGTTTGATAATACCTTCAATGCCCTGCAGAATTTTCTTGACTTTTCTCTTGCAGCCCTGGCAGTGAATGGAGACTTTCAAAACCCATGTCTGAAAAACAGGGTATATGAGAAAATAAGAAGAAAACAGAGCAAACAAATATTCTCGGAAGAAAGAAGGTGAGTGTCCATCTTAAAGTACCTGGTATTTTAGGGTTTGTGAAGGTTCTTCAACAGATACTTTCGTGGCCATGACAGATGCAGAGAGAGAGAGAGAGGGAGGGAGAGATGATGATGTAGAAGAAGAAGAGTGATTTGCTTTGATTTGTGAGTTTTTTGGAGTTGGAATGAATGCAAGACAAGACCAGAGAGAGTTACTCTAAAACTGGACTGGCTGGCTCACTGTCAACTACTACTACAGAGTCTAATCTTGTTTGATAAAGACATAAGATGTCCCTTGCTTCTTAGGGTACACCCTTATTCTTGTGTATTTTCACTTCGATCTTAGTTTGATTCCAAATTTAAATCCGGAGGGTAAAGGGTAAAACGAATAATGTTAGAGAGATAAAGTTAGGACAAATCTTTTATGTCAAATAACTTTTTGAATTCGCGTATGATCGTTAGCTTACTGTTGTTTTCGTATATTCGAACATTATATTAATTTGTAAATAATCTTATCCAACTCTAATATTTAAAACTTGTGACGTTTTGAGAAAGTAATATGACTATTCTTGTAATTTAATTCGCGTTCTAATATAACTCTTGGAACTATACCGAAAGAGTGCATTAAAGCACTTGCTAGGTGTGGTTACTAGTTGCCACGCCAAGTTGGAAGATCAATTTTGGAACTACTTTGACAATAACCTATGAGGCAACGTTGACAATGACATAATTAATAGTTAATACCCCTAGTTTCTTGAATTTTCTTACTCTCGGAAACGTTCAAAATGGATAATTGAAGGTGTGTAATTGATTCCACCCATCGGTTTTCAATTTCGGCATTTCATTGGAAAGTTCTAAATGTATTTTTTAAAAAAGCAAAAGTCATTAATATTAGTGATATCCATACCTTTGTAAAAAAAATTTGAAGGACCTTTTAGCACGGCAAAAATATCCACTCAACACGAGACAAACAACAGTTATCGCGACAGAGGGGTGTTAGGCGAAGGGTCTCCGATGACTAAGTCAGTTTTGAAGGGAGAGGAAGCTAATGAACCAAAAGGAGTGGTGATTAGGGTAGTTAGCTTGATATTACCTGGACCTCTAATGCCTATACAAAGGAAGATCAAGGAGGTTACTTTCTAATTATAGGATTAAAATACATCAATGATAATTACCACCTAGGATTGCATTACACGGTCCACATTTGATAGGGATAGAGCCCAAAGTCCACAATAAATTGTAGGGCATGAGGAAAGACCTAAAATAACCTTAATCACATATATGAATATAACGAAGAACACGTGACATGTGCTAATTGGTAGCAAATATTTATCATTATAATTTTACCCTCTACTCTACTCCCATCTTGAGGTAGTATCTCTAAAGAGGTGCTCAACTTTGTGATACCATTTTATTCCGGTGGCTAGTCAGGATAGAAATGAAAATGAAGCAAGCGACAACTATTCCCAAATACCTCATTTATTGACTGGTCCACTGAATAGCCCTCAAAGCAACGTGTCTACTCGGCTGGCCGAGCAAACAAGAAAGCAATGTGTGATGCATCTGCTTGGCTAACCGAGCAGAGGAAATAGGCAGTGCATTTACTTGGCTGGCCGAGCAAACCGCTACGCAGCACGTCTACTTGTCTGGCCTAGCATACTAAGACCCTACTCATCCACTCGGCTCGCCAAGTGGACGAGTAACATGCAAGGTATGTTTAGCCGGCCAAATATAAAGCTTAAGGAGGCGTAATCTGTCAAATTGAAGGACGTGTAGTTGTCCTCTCGTTTGGACAACCGGATTAAGCAGGAGACACATGAGCTGTATGCTTACGGTCGCATGGTCCGTCAAGCTCATGGGCATATGGTCCGTTTGCTCCATTTGCCCTTCTGGACGAGTAGACTAAGCTAGAGGACGCATGTCCCGTCAAGCTTAGGGACATGGTCTATCAGTTAGGTTGGACAAACAGAACAAATGGATATACCTCTGCTGGGTTAGATGAGCAAACTACGAAGCAGCACATCTGTCCAGTGACAAGTGAGCGTTAAATGACCCATTAAGTACTTGCAGGACACGAAGCGTTGTCTCACGATCTTCAATTGTTCTGGACCGTTGAGATCATCTATTAAAGGGAGTGGGTGAAGGAGAGTCTCACTTCATTTTCACTTGATCATTTTGTTGAGAGAGAAAAATACGGTGCTCAGAAATAATCGAGACTTCACAGGCAACTAGTGTTTTCTCTAGATCATCTCAACTTCCTCTTAGAACAACAAGTAAGTTGTTCTTTCATTTTTCAATTTCAATGAGAAGTTGTAAATGTATTTCTTAAATGCAAAGATCGGTCACATTAGTGATGAACACATAACTTTTATCAAAGCAATTCTTACTTTATAGAACCTATTTCCCACTTCTATGTTGTTTTGGCAGAAGTAACCAACACAGGAGGCCGGTTTGGTGATTAACATAAAGCATAATCTTTGCAACTTGCAAGTATGTGCATGGATCAAGCAGTCTTGATTTCCCTCGCTTTTCTCTCCTCCTTCACTTTGCAATAAAAACAAGACATATATTAACAAGGGAACTGTTCTATGAACGTTGACGGCCTCTTGAATGTTTTCACGCAAAGGCCCATCATTAACATGTGGCCGAGACAAGACATGGACAAGACTCCCAGTTTAGTCCAGTTTCCTACTCCATATGCACCCACACAGAGGCTATCAACATCCCTGTCACAATTAACTGCCTTCGGGAACAGTGAAGCACCTACTTGGGAGATTTTATCTTCAATTCAATCAATGGCAATGGCCAAAATGGCCATGTTATGTTATCAAACAAACCAGTAGTATGCCTTGAAGCTAAAAGGCATACAATCACATGGACTATCAAGTTGGCAGATAATTGCTACTGCAGTTGAAACGTTCCATGTTATCGAAAAATGTAAGAAAAGAAAGATAGATGTAAATTGACAAAAGGCCAAACTGAAGATGTTATATTGTCGAGTTCTTTGAACATGACCCTTAGTTGTCAAATACAAAATTCTTCGGCTTCATTTTTTGCCAAAGATCTTAGAAACAGCATGCTGCAATCAACAAATGAGATCAAAGAGAGACCAAAATTTGAGTACCATTGCCGTAAAATCTCTTAAACTCTTTAAAGTTTGTAACAGATTTCTCCATTTTCTGGACTTACGATTTAACCAACACCCCCCTCCCCCCCTTAAGTTTAGACTTTAAACGGTAAGGAGTATTCTGAAGCCAACTTTAACATTTAGCGAGACTAAGATTCTTCCCTAAATAATTTTGAAGATGCACCTCCCACATCGATATATTTCAGGGGTCCTAACCATAAGAAGATCCCAAGGTTTAAATAACACTATTCAACTAGCTATATATGGCCCAACTGAATTGCTGTTTTCTTATTTTAGGCAAAAGAAAGAGTCCAACGGTCAAAAAAAGTCAAGGCCCAATCCTCGCCTCCTCGTAACCCCCAACATATTGACTCATGGGTCTTCTCCTATTATTTGGTAAGCCCATTACATGAGACATTGCTAATGATGGGCAAAAAGCCAGAAACCTCGCTGAACTCTTGCCTCAAAAAAATAAAAGAAAAAGAAAAAAGAGGTTGTCTACAAAAGAGATAAGTAGGGATGGCAATGGAGCAGGTCAGATGTAGATCTTTTTAAATCCAAACTCGCCCTGCTAGTTCAGAAACCCCACCCCACCCTGCCCCCCCCCGCCCCCCCCCCCCCCCCCGCCCCGGCATCGAGTCAAAAGAATGGAATACCATCCCCGATCCTAAGGTAATTTAGAAAACCCAACCCTGCCCCGATATCTCCTTACTCGAGGTCACAACCAATCTGAGACAAAATAAGAACAAAGCACAATTACTCTTAAGCACCGCCGGCACACACTCACCATTTTCACCCATCACCAACAAATGGAAAGAGAGAATTCAACAAAAAAAAAGTAAAAAGGGAAAGAATTAAAAAAAAAATGCCAGTCCAGCGCCTTGTCGTTGCCGATTCGCCACTCCGATCGCATTACCTCGTCGCAAAGGCCGTAGATCCAGCGCCCCTTGAAGCTCTCACGGACGCAACATATCCGCAGCTGTCACACTTGGCAAACTCGACCGCCACGACTCTGCTGTTGCGCCGTCGCCATTCGACATAGCCGCAGCAGGCGCTTCTGTGGTGGACTGGAGATTAGTCATTGGCGGAGATAAGCGTTGTACCATGCAGGGCAGAGAGAAGGTGACGTTAGGTGGTTGGTCCGTGGAGGCTGTGACCGTTCGGCGGATGAGTGTTGAGAGAACACAGAGAATTGAGAGAAGATGGGGCGGCAACGGCAGAAAAGAGAGGCTGAGAAAGAGAAAGGTTTTGTCTACTATTTATATTATGAGATTGCCTAGATCTAGGGTTAGGATAAAAACTAAACATAAAACATATACAGGGCGCGGGGCGGTTAAACTAAATACCAAATCCGACCCGTACCGCTACGGGTTTAAATTTTAAATACCATACCTGTCCCGTAACCCGGTCAAAGTCAAGAAAACCCGCTCTTATAGGATCGGGACGAGGCAAATACCCGCTGGTTGCGAATCAAATTGTCATCCCTATAAGTAAGAGAGAATAAGGTCATTCATATTTTTGCATCTGGAGGCCTAAAGTGCTTTGGGCATCAAAAGAATTTGCTATAACAAACTCAGCCTTAAACTCAAACAGAAGTGACTTAATGTTGAGGATTTCCCAACAAAATCAACTCTACAGGAAATCAACATGTTCTACACATGTTTATTTGCTCTGATGGACGTACAAATAGAACAATTCACATGGCATTCAAGAGTTACTAGATTATTATTCTGAAATGGATCCCATAGCCACAGCAATAAATAGAAATAACTAATAGCATATCATTGCAAATGTCCTTCACGAGAGCCTTTTGTCAAGTTCTAGAAAACAAGATTACTACCGTTTCTAACTTGCAAAAATGGCCAAGGTTTTGCGGAAAGATGCCTTTTTCAGCTCCGAAGGAAGAGTCTAACATGATCACCATATAAAACAACATATCTAGCATTCAGTTTATTTACCGTCCTCTTTCGGCAAATCCAGAGCTTTCTCATCATCGATTTCAACAGCGGGACCTTCAGCCTCTTTGACTTCTTCCTGCAGCTGCAACAGTTCAAGTGGATCAGACCAAGCACAGTCTGTACGGTGCAGGTTTTATTGAAGCACAGATAAAATATTATTACACTAGCAAATATGAATGGTAACATGTGTGAGTTAGGCAAAAGAGGTGACAAGATCTAAGGGCTTACCCCCAAGTTTCTTAAGCTAGCAGTAACATCCTCTTGTTGCTGGTGAAGAGTGGTCCTCAGTTCTTGGAATTCCTAGTTTGTTTAGTTCAAAATACGTACGTATATAAATACATGACCAACTCAACTAAGCCTTTTTTCCCACAGTAATACAACGTACGTGTGTGCATGCGTGCGTGTGTCGCTGAAAACAAAATCAAATACTATCCCACTGGCACTCACAGATCGAAGTTGATCCACCTCAACATTGAGTGACTGCTTGAGCTCTGAAAGCTCCTGCATAAAGTAAGGAAGAGCATCACTAGCTGCATTGAAATAACACCACAAATCATAACAAAGCAAAACTGATGGAGTTTGTTCATAGAAATTATGGGATGGCAGCATGGCCACACCAATTAATGCCTAACGTCCTAGTAATACTAATGTCTCCGCTTGATGTTTCTTTTGACACATAAAGGAAGCAACGTAAGCTGCAAAAACAAAGTAAAAATATAGAACTGGTCAAAATTCTACGAAGAGGTTAGGGTCCACAATCGAGGTCAATGAAGGGGGTGAAAGCCCCGGCACCCCGCTTAATTTTCCAATCAAGGTAATGTAAGATGAGATTCAACGTGAAGACCCTTAGACCTCAGCTTTTGACAAAGGCAATGAAAACAAGATGGCCGTAAAGTTGGCCATGGAAATGGGCTACATTCAAATAGTGAAGGCAAAGCCACTTAGAAAAAGTGCCAACCCAGATCTTTCATCACTCTCCTTCCATCAGCTGTACTTTTAGACTTTTAGTTATAATCCGGCTTGTTGTGCTAGTGACTTCTTTGTTACTAAACATTAGCTATCAAATGGGCCAATTCACCAATTTTGAATTGCTGACATTTACATGGTTGTTGGCATGGGAAACCAACCAACAATACTATAGCAAAAATGGCTATAGTTTTGGAGTCAAAATCATATTGTTTTGGTGGCACACCTAACACACATGTGCAATTAAAAAGTGCCTATAAATAAAACCTTTCATCAATTGCTAAGATCATCCCAAAAGTGAATGAGCAAGATAGAGTTTGAGTAACCTCCTTCATTCAGAGATAATATTGACTGAGATGTACAAGGGATATCCAGTTAGATAAGGGTCTCGAGTTTTTAGAATTAAACTCTTGAACAGTCTCTTGTACTTGTATCAATATTCTCAGAGTACGAAGAAGTTTGCACGCCCCGTGGAGGTGGGCAGGTTATAGCCGAACCACGTTAAATATTGTGTCCAGATATTTTGCCATTATCCTTCTATGTTGCAGCTCTCCTAATTATTCTTTTCGGATCAAGATCCTCTGTTGTACAGCAGAGGTGCTGTACCCACAAAATGTCGCTAAATGTTTTTTAGCGACACAAAATTGTCACTATAAATTTTAGTAATAGCGACAAAACACTTTGAATGACAATCTTTTGTCGCTAAATGCTGTACAGCACCTCTGCTGTACAGTAGAGGATCTTGATCCATTCTTTTCCATTATATACCAATGTTTCCGCTGCATCTGCTTGAGCGATACAACTTTTGTTATTTATTGCTAGCGCAGAAAAAGATAGTGGGCACGAAAATTGATGTCGACCTTTTAATGAAAAGAATAATTTTAGTGTTTAGCAAAGTACTGTCAAAGATGTTTGTGGTGCAAGAAGAACTCATGAAAGCTTTATCGAGCAATAAACCTGAAAAGATGGATGCTGATGATTGGAAGGAGTGTAAGGCAAAGGCTGTGAGTACAATTCGTTTGAGTTTGGCTCCTGAAGTCAAATATATTGTGCTAAAGGAAATTCTCCTTTAGCCATATGGAGTAAGTTAGAAAAGATTTACATGTCAAAGTCTTAGACTAACCGATTGTATCTCAAGAAGCAGTTGTCCCAACTGCGGATGGATGACAGTTCAGATATCAAAGATCATCTGAATCTAGGTAGCACGGACACGGTGTCAGACACAGACATCGATGGGGACACCGGACACCGCAATTTTCAAAAAATCGGATTTTGAACACCGCAGAACACCGCTTTTTAATATTTTTATTATATATATATATATATATATATATATATATATATATAATAAGCATCAAATACATTCCACAATCTAAAATAACAAATAATAATGAAAAATTACCAAAACAAGGAATTCAAATACAAGTCATACTTAAACGTTAAATCTACCATAGTGCATGGTACATAACATAAAAAATTAAGTCTTATAAAGTCATACGGATAGGAAACAAAGGAAATAACTAATAATAAATATACACTAACACAAGCATTGCATTTTGAAATTAAGTAAAAAAAATAACTAAGTCAAAAAAAAAGAGAGAGGTTCCCTCTGAAACGACTCTTGAGGAGGGAGAGAGAAAAAAAAAGACTTGCAAACGACTCTTAACTCTTGAGTCTTGACAGAGGGAGAAAAAAAAAGAGAGACAGAAACGGCTTCAAACAAAAAGGAAGGGACCTGAGTTAACGACGGCGGCAAGGACCTCCGTCGGCGATGAAGTGAGGTCCGGCGACGGCGACAGCGTGTTGCAGCACCTGCTTCGGTCTTCGCTACGGCGACGGCGACTGGATCTGTCGGTGTCGGCTTTGAAATGTTGGCGACCAGCTCCGACGACAGCTACAAGTCGGTAATGCTCTAAATGGCTTCTGTAAGGTAAGTGAAGATGGTTCCCTTCTCAGATTAGGGCACAATTTGTTTTTGTAAAAAAAACCCCCAAAATTAGTTCTAAAAATTCCAAAGTAGCCCCAAACGGTCTAACATTGCACATTCCCGCATTCGACACTCCTCGACTAAGTGTCCGACACGGTGTCGAAAAATGAAAAAAATATAAAAAAAATTCCAACACCAATTAGCGGTGTCCGACACGTGTCGGGCGGTGTCAAGAGGGTGTAGGGGTGTCCGTCCGTTTAGGATACCATACCTCCACCTAGGAGAGGTGTCCGTGCTTCTTAAATCTGAATGCATTCAGTAAAATCACCACAGAGTTACTGAACGTGGAGGTCAAGATCGATGGAGAACATCTAGCCATTATTTTGCTCTCATCACTACCATCAGCTTATGAGACCTTGAGAACAACACTACTTGTTGGGAAGGACTCGCTCACAGTAGATGAAGTGACCACCCCTCTTGGAGACAGATAGTCTGAAAGATTCAGGAGGCAATTCCCACGCAGATGGCCTTGTTGCAAGAACAGATCCAAAGTCGGAGTCAGATGAAGGTGAAGCAGACCTTCTCTTATGTTCGGCACTAGTTTCAACAGGTAACAGTTCTCTGACCGATAGTTGGATTTTAGATTCCGCATACTCATACCATATGACCCCGAATAAAAATTGATTTAATACGTACATGCCATGTGATGCCCTAAGTGTTCTAATGGGTAACAATTCTAGTTGTAAAGTCATTGGAATAGGCACCATAAAAGTTAAGATGTTTGATGGAATTGCCAGAACTTTAAGTCTTTAACCGAAGTACGACACATTCCTGAACTAAGAAAGAGCCTAATTTCTATGGGAGCATTAGATTCATTGGGTTATGGGTTTTCAACTCAAGGTAGAGTTCTAAAAGTCACCAAAGGCATTACGGTCATTACGAAAGGTTAGAAACTGGGTAACTTGTATAGAATGATTAGTAACACTATTACAGGTGGAGTAGCAGTTACTACTCCTACAGAATCCAATAATGATAGTGCAACTTTATAGCATTTGAGGCTTGGGCACATAAGTGAACGAGGTATGTCAGCACTTTATCAAAGAAATTTGTTGAAAGGTATAAAATCATGTAAGTTGGATTTCTGCAAGTATTGTGTGTATGGGAAAAAATGCTAAGTTTTAAGACTGCAGCATCTCATACCAGCAAGAGTGTTCTAGACTACGTCCATTCAGATGTTTGGGGCCCATCTCTAGTTTTTTCATAAGGTGGCGCATGCTACTTTATCAGTCTCATTGATGACTACCCCAGGAATATATGACTTTATTTTATGAAGCATAAATCTAAAGTATTTGGCATTTTCAAGCCATGGAAAGCACAGGTTGAAAATAAGACAGATAGAAAGTTGAAATAATTCATAACAAACAATGGCACGGAATACAAAGATACAAAATTCTTAGAGTTTTGTAAGGGGGAAGGCATCACCCGTCACTTCATAGTTAAAAGAACTCCACAACAGAATGGAGTTGCCGAGAGAATGAAGAGGACCTATGAAGCACGGGTGCTGCACTTAGGGTGATGCACCAGCACCAGGTGCGCGTCGGGTGCGACATGGGTGCGTGTCAGGTACGTGTCCGATAATTTTGATTTATTTTTATAATGTCTTAAATACCGGGTGCATGTCGGGTGTGTATCAGATCTATGGAAGGGCAGATCTGTAACCACTGGCGATCACCTTTGCAACCACCGGCAAAGAATCTGAGAGGAGGGAGGAGATTGGAGAGAAGAAGAAGCAGCAGCAGAAGAAGACGAAGAAGAAGAAGGAGAAGAAGGAGAGGGAAGGACTCACCAGCGTGCGGCGGGCGACATGCTGCGATCTACTGATTCCAAAGAAGAAGAAGAACAGGAGGGCTTGTCGATGTTATCGATGTGGGGCATGTGGCTGGAGAGTGGAGACAGATATTTCATTGGGTTGACTTTTGACAACTTATATACAAAATTGTTATTTCATTTAAGTACCCACTTATTAAGTTATTACTTAAATCAGCCCCACTATTTCAAAGAAATAAAAGTAATACCACATATAAACGTTATTAAGATCAACTATACAACTTTAATATTTACAGAGCAACCCATTAAAATTAACAATCTCATTAATTTGGTTGAAAACTTCAAAAATTTATAAAGCAGTCCATTAAATTTAAACATTCACTACTTTGGATAAAATATTAAATAGTTTTTTTTACATATATCTTGTACATATATTATGATTCTTAAGATTCAAATTGTTTAAAAATTTAATACTAAGTGTACATAGTTAAAAAAATATTTACAAAATTTATCATATCCCCGCCATACCCGTATCCTAAAATTTGCAAAAATGCCGTATCCCCGAATCTACACCTGTGTCGTATCCGCACCCGTATCGGTGTCCATGCTTCATAGAATAGAACTCTATTAGAAAGGGCGAGATGCATGAGGTAACATGCAAATTTGCCAAAGAGTTTTTGGGCTGAGGCATTTAACACTGCTTGTTATATCACCAATGTATGACACAAACTCATATCAAATCAGATGTCTAGTGGAACTCAACCAATCGATGATAGTACCCATGATTCTTAAATGTAGGTCTTACAGATTTGAGGTGGAATAGGGGGACAGCTCTACCCCACACCCAACCCACCAAAAAATCAATTTCTACTGATTTTCTCTAAAAGTTGCCTCTCAAAGGCTAAGAAGGATAATTCCACTTGGTATTTGCTAGAAATGGGAAATAGTAGGAGTGGAAATGCTCAAATGAATTGTATGCGTATGTGTTTTGATAGTGCACTTAAGTGGTTAGTCTAAATCTCTTCACGAAACAAAAAAGTTGCAAATCCCACTAACGTAAACTCTAGAAGGTACTATTTTTGATGTGGTAATACAACGAGGACACGAATGCATAACCACCCTACTACATAGTCGACGCAATATTTCAGACCAAAGATTTCATTACTAATTCACCTATTAGGAGTACTATATTATTTACTCACAAACTTTTGGTATTGGAATGTTTTCTATCAATGTAACTCCAAGAAAGTATATGGTTGCTGTTGAAGGCTTTCGGCACTCACCCGAATACACGTGCAGTAACACTTCACATGTGGGCAAAAACTAAGCATACCAGTTCCAGGACCTTGTTACCATTACACGCACCTATGAACAACATGGTCATGATCCCCTGTGGACGAGGCACGCGAGTCTCGTCTGTATTTTCTCTGCCAAGAACCTCATTGTACCAAGAAAGCAATTAAGGGAATTTCAAGGGATTCTTCTTTTTGCTGTTTGGGAGAGGAGTCATTGGCTGCCTGTCTCTACTTTCTTAGTCTTCATTTGGGAAGGCGCACCACCAATATATTCACGAGAAAGATACTAGAAAACACATTGACTTCCCAGCACTTCACATTTTCCCTTAACCACCAATAGCTAAAAACAGCTTACTGCGTGTTTAATCAGAAAAAAGAGTTAATGTTGCAAATCGCAAGACATTTTATTAGGACCACCTGCTAATTGTCAAGTCTTTAAATCCAAAAGGACTTTAATTACACGCATGCTCATCCTTAACTGCAGCAAAGGAAGGTCCATTGCATATTCAATTACATCTTGAGGATTGGCAAATCTGACTGGAAAAGTCCATTGCATTAACCTCTTGAGGATTGGAATATCATGACTGTGATAGTGCAAAATTCTTAAACATGTAAACCTACACGGCCTCCATTCTATGGATATAACCTCATTGACACTTTAGTGGAAACTTCATGCCAATTACACTGTCACTCTACTACACTGAAAGCTAACTTTTCAACGTGTTTCAGTAAAGTTGTTCAAATGTTCAACATCTTTGACAATTTATCTACCTGGACTTTAGGCTTCAGTAAAGAAACTTGAGTAACTTTTTCTTTAAGATCAAACATAAATAAAAGGAAGTCAAACATTTAATGTAAAACATGGAGCGTTTAGCAGATAATACTGAACATGATATTGACATAAATACTAACACAAAAATTCTAATTGACATATGAAACCAACAACAACTTACATCGCGGTAGATCTTAACTTGGGTGTCCAATTTTGACCTCCAACTTTGCAGGTCCTACCAACAAAAATAGTATAGAACATGCATAAGTCATCTATCTCATAAAGGTACTCCATTTCTTTCATTAGTTCTCTAAATTTTTGCAAAATCCCAGGATAGAATTAGCACGTGTAAAGAGTTCAACTACTAAATGAGTATCCTTCAGCAAGTCAAGCTAGGGTTAGACCAATAAGTAAAGTGAATGCTTCGTGAACTAAATCTAACCTAGGAACTCGGAAAAAATCAAAGAGGACTAACAGATAGAATACAAAGTTAGATTCCATTACAAAGCTACCTGTTTCAAATTTTGGATTCTGTTGAGAAGTTCCGTCCTCGATTCCGTCAACTCCTGTGACCAAACAAAGAGCCGCATGACGTATCTCAAAAAATTCAACTTAGCGTTACACCTTTACATTTACATTCACAATCACAATAGCGAGTGAACACTCCAAAAAGGAAACGAAAAATCTACAACCTAGAACGTCAAACATACCGCGATTTTCGAGTTGATGGGCACGACATTTTCTTTCCTCTGCAAATTATTTCTTACAATTGTTAGTTTCAAACTTTCAAACAAAGTTGAAACAATCAATAAAAAAAATCTCTATCTCTAATTCCCACACACACACAAAGAATACCGAGGAGAGAGGAGCAGGAGCAGGAGCAGGGGCAGGGGCAGGCACTGATGGAGTGGAATCGCAGTCTGCCATTTCAGATCAAAGAATCGATCGAACCGGTACGACTGAATCGGCGACTATGTTGGTGATTGCTAGGGTTTGGATCTAACTGCCCTTAGACTTGATACCAATTGGGAGACATAAGTGGCTTAGTTCCGACAAATTTTATCAAGGGGAAGTGTGTGTGTGTGTGTGTGTGTGTGTGTGAGAGAGAGAGAGAGACAGAGAGAGAAGTGAAGTGAAGTGGAATTTAAATTTTTTTGAGTTGTGTGATTTTGGGGATAACTTTGGGCGGGCCAAAATTTTAGGAGGATATTTTAAAGCTTATCTTTCACCCATCTCCGATAATTTAGGGAGGGGATGAAAATACAACGCAAGAATATCGCCGCTTTAATTCTTTTTTTTTGCGTTGTTTTGTTAAGCCCGATAAAAAAAAGCGAGAATGAAAGCTACGATCTTAATGGTTTTGCCATATAGTCCTTTAGATGTAATATGTAAAGGAAATAAAAAGGATAAGTTAGGCTCTTTGCTCCTCTTTCTTGTCCATTTTTTACATGAAGAATATGGTGGCACGAGAAGAAGCCAAGTCCGTCCCTCTCTGTAACGCCCCTCAAAATCCGGAGTTCCGCCGTCCCAAACTCCTGGGTCGTTAACCTACCGGATCACGTCAAATTTGTCAAATCTTGTTCACTAACACATACTTTCAAAACATTTAATCCGATATCAACTCAAACTCTTCACATTCAATATTACAAAACTGCTCAAACTTGAACCATTAAGATCTAGGTTCTTTACAAACTCAAGTTCTTATAGAACAAGTTGACAAAACTGACCCACGCAGCGGTCTCCCTACACAGTAGTGATGGGCTCGTCAAAATCTCACACAGACTCTAACCCATTTCCGAACTTGCTACATTTGATCATCACCTGCAGAAGGGAGTCAAACAGAGAGTGTGTTTTTGAGAGTTCAATAAGGTCGCACAAGGACTACCAACAGGATTACAAAATGATTCCAAGAATCCAACTGACAAAGATTTCCAGAATGCTTCAAACGGTCAAAAATACTCCATGATTCTCAAAATGATCGAAATTCATAGAAACAGATACCAAAATAAATAATAATACCCATGATGGGTTCCAGAACGATTAATAAAAGATCATCTTCAAAACACAACAGAGTTTTCTTAAGATATTTCAAACGTACACAGATCATATGAGACAGTTCTTTCCAAAATACACTGAATGTTTCCCCAAAGAATTTCAATAGAAGCACAGATCATTTCAGATAATACTTTTCAGACATTTTCCGTAATAGTTACGGCAGTATACAGAGCAGATAAAATCAAAAATCAACGTTGATCCTGGGCGGTCGCGATGCCATTCCGACAAAGCACAGAAGTGTACACATGCATGATGTACTAAAATACTAGTCCACTTGGGTACTAGCCTACTTTTTCCTACAGGATTCAGACCAGCCTTATTACACATTCCCACAAAATAGAAACCCAGATCAACATAGAAAAATCAACAATATCAGTGAGCCTTAACATAAGCTCAATCACCGAAATAAATTGGGATTCCAATAACAATAATCATACTGACATAAATCAACATTCAGAATTTTTTCAGAAGAAATCAGAATTTTCAGAAGAAAAATCACAGATAAATAACAAAACAATTACGAATAATTATCAAGTTTTAAGCACAACAATCGGGAATAATGGATACAAATAATTGTCATATCTGTTCAGCACATAATAACAGGTGAGCATCACAAGATTTCTAAATAATCTATTCAGGTTCAAAATTAGGGTTTTCTGGACAAGAACATGCTAATATCATACCAAATTCAGAGTTCGGCATTAGCCATACAAAAATCAAATGAGTACTTGCGAGTGCGAGTTATCAAAATAAGGGTTTGGACGAAAGTCCTTCCACAGGGTTCAGATAGAATCCCTTATCCTAATCGGAAGTTTTTAGCTTTAACCTAAACGGAATAATCAAACCATTAGAAACAGTCTATAGAACAAGATTATAACTTAATACGAACTCAAACATGCTCCCAAAATGAACCTCCCCTCACCGGGTATGTCAAATTACTGAAACGTCCCTAGGGTGTAAAATTACCGAAATGTCCCTCTCGGACTTAAATTATCCAAACGCCTTCCCGTAAGTAGAATCACCGAAATAAACTTTCCATATGTAAATTTATGCAAAAATACCCTTTCTAGGTCAAATTACCAAAATACCCCTTCGGGGTGGCAAATTACCAAAACACCACGTTACACTTTAATTCTCAAAATGACTTTTCTATAAGCAAAGTCACTAAAATAATCTCACTGTATGTAAATTTACTTCAAAATACCTCATATAGGTAAAATTACCAAAATACCCCTTCGGGTGGTAAATTACCAAAACACCCCTGGGGTTTCCGACACCGAAAAAATCTCAAAAATATCTTAAAATGCTATTGTAAACATCCTGATATTATTTTTGGTCTAAAAAGTATTTTAGAAAATTTTCGCCCTAAAATTCCGAACAAGTATCCGGACTGAGCGCTAAAAGGTCAGTTTCGCGAAAAATATCTATCAGTTTCAGAATGGCCCAAAATATTAGATAATGAATCATATCTATAAAATAGGGCTTCCATAAAATTTTCAGGTTAAAATAACTTGGTTTGCTATGCTAAATAAATTGATAATTGTAGTTACTCGATACCGTCATTTAGCACCCTTCGCGGACTCTAAAAATTCCCAAAATTTTCCAGAGCCTAGAACTCGTAAAATTTTTAAGGGTTACTGTTTTGAATTTTGTCTAATTTTGGCTTTAGATATTTATGAAAATTCGTGGAGAAATCTGCCTTAATTAATTTTATATATTTAATGACAAAAACAGTTACTGTTCAAATTAAGCACACACTAAAACACATTTTTCACACACAGTGTCTTCTTCGTCCCATCTCCTCACTGGCGACACCTGCATTTCACACTCTACACCATCTGCTATTCCGAAATACACCTGCTACCACCCTAATTATACCTTATACCACTTGTAAAACACCCCCTAACACACAATCAAACACCTAATTCACACACACAATCTCACCCGTGACACACACACACTGAAGAACTTTCACTACAAATCACTCGCACTCACCTACACCCTCGACAGCCCACACGAACACTTCCAATCCCTCTTATTCTTTTCCAAACACCAAATTACTACATAGATATGCTAAATCACCCTACAATCTCCCATTGAAACCATACCCGAAGCTCCCCCTTCTTCTTAAACGACAAACACACGCACACGCACACACACACACACACACATACAGACACAGTAATACACACAAAATTTTAACACACTGACTAGGATGGAGAGATTACCCTCTTCGAAAGTGTCCTTCAATCTCTCTTTTTAATTTCGGTTCACCCCTTGCCCAAGCCCTGCTTCCCTCTCTCTATTTTTTTTCTTCTATTACTGTTCCTCTGTTTTGTTCTTGTTTGAATTTCCCGGATTTCTTTTCTTTCTCTTTTGTTCAAATTCCATCCAATACATTTGTTTAACATAAAATCTCATGAGTCATCAGATCACATAGCAAGAGCTGGCACCAAATTAAAGAATTTCCTCCAAAACTTAACACCAAGGCACAAAATTCCAAAATTACAAAATAGTCCCTTAATTTTTTAAAAATTACGAAAATACCCCCCAAATTTTTAAAAATTATATTTTTGTCCCAAAATTCTTTTAAGCTTCCACAAGCTTCTAATACCCGAGTATGCTCAAAATTAGCGCCGGTTTATTTTTCGGGTCACGGATGACTATTTTAATCGGCTCCCGAAGTTCCGGATATTACACTCTCGCTTACTCTTCTTCCCTTTTTCTTTTTTATTCCCCTCCATCCAATATGACTCCACTTTTCATTGACTCTTTTACGTCCTTTTAAAATTTTATCATTTGATATGAGTTTTAAAACAAAAGGATAAAAATGAAAAAGAAAATAATAAAGCATATGCTTGACTTGTTAATGTGCAATACACACAAACTTATTGCGCTCCCCCCTCCCCCTCCCCAAACACACGCATGCATACACAGACACATCCACGATCAAACACGCACACACAAAGACTCATGACACTCAAAACTGCTTGTTCGCGCCTGTGTACGTGCATATGGGTCTGTCCACGAGTGTGCAAAGGTGGGATGATTAGGGTGTGTGGGGATGATGGTGGTGGCTAGTGGAGGTTGGTGGTGGGTCATGTAGAAAGGGGATAAGAGAAAAAGAAAAAAAAAACAAAGTTCTAACAGCCCCGCTTCCGTAAAGAGCGGTCTATGGGAAAAAGTTTTTTTTTAGCACTTAAGGGAGACGCAAGGGCATTTTCGTAAAAAGGACAGTCTGTTCTGCAACAAGCGGTCTGACGAGATTTTGGAAAAGAAAAGTGTGGCCGGCTGATGTTTATCAAACATTTGAATCACTGCTTGCCAAATAGCGTTCTATCAAATGCAAGATAGGAATCAGTCCTCGACCGTCCACTAAACTAGCCATCCACAATGTTTAGCGAACGGCTAGATCATCATTTGACAAGTAGAGTTTCATCAAATGCAAGATAGGAATCAACCCTCGTATAACCATGCACTTTTAAAAGCCAAAGTGTGGAAGACTATATAATAGTTTATAAAATCACTTATACGTGCAATAATAATTGAAATGGAACGATCTATACCAAATTAACTATTTTAATGCTCATCAATGTGGTTTATGAGTCCATCATATATCCCGTGACTCCCAAAGGAAATCTATATCTGAACTGCTCATTATAAGAAAATATAGTTGGTGTAATACTTTTTTGGTATTACATAAATACCAATTCAATACGATGATACTTGTCAAACACAAGAAAATTGCTAAAAAAAATTATAAAAAATAAAAAATTAAATAGTAAATAACCACTTTAAGGCCGTATATGGTTTTTGCATTTGAAAACACTCAAATATCAAACTTAACTTTTTCATAAATTTTAATTTAATAACTTTATTTTTCTTTTCATAATTTAAAATTTATTAAAAAATATAAATTAACTATATTTTAATAGTCAGGTTTAAAATATCACATTACTAATCCCATGTTTGCAGATAAGTCGTATTTATAATACCAAAATATTGTTATTTATAGTAAAATACTCCAACAACCTTAACTGAACGCCGCCGCGGCGGATTTCAATTTCCCGGTCAACAGAATCGTTGTACCTTCTGGAAGTTGAACAACGTCGCGTGTTTACCATTTCCTGAAAATCAGCTCCTTCGCCGCAAAGGCAAGAAGAGAAGAAACCTTATTTAACGCTAATAATGTAAGAGAAGGAAAGCCATCTTTGTGCTCCCGTTCCTCTCTCTCTCTCTAAAACTCGGGACGTGACTCGGTGAGATAGTGCCAGCAGAAAATCGTTTCAGTTCAATGGGTCAGGACTCGTTCGTGTACGGCTTCGTGGCGCGTGGCACCGTGGCGCTGGCCGAGTACAGTCAGTTCACCGGCAACCTTCCGGCGATTGCGGAGCAGTGTCTGCAGAGGCTGCCGTCGGGCAACAACAGGTTCACCTACGAGTACGATCAGCACTCTTTTAACTTTCTGGTTGATGACGGTTACGGTAATTTCGCTAACTTTTATTTTTTATTTTTTTAATTGCCGTTTTTCAGATGAAATTGGAAAAGATTAAGTGGATCTAGTCCTTTTTGGTAGGTTTCTAGTTAAAAAGGCAGTGTATTCGTTTTATTTCGTAATTTTTGTTGCCTTTGACTTTTTTGAGGTTTTACCCTGTACTGGTTTCTCTTCCAAAGCGAAGAGGGGACGAGCTTGACTTGTCAAATAGTTGCTATTTGATATGTAATTAAATTGCAATTTATGCTCAATGTTCAAATAATATGCTACAAATTCTAGAGAAGTTAAAAAGATAAAATTACAAGACCAAGGGAGTAATAAAATTGCTAGTAAAAGCGGAGTATGATTGTGCCTGTGTATTGACAGCAGCTGTTTCGGGATTTGGTTCCAGATATAGTCTGTGTGTGCTAGATTGTTAGGCACTCGTGTTATGAATTTGTTTCCGTCGCAAGTTCCTTGAATAGAACTCGAACATGTAAATATCAACTTTACCCGCTGTTTTTCACACTGCCTAACGATATTTTTTTGCCAAGTGACTGCTATTGGAGTTCAGTTCAGTAGATGCTCGAATACCATCATAGCGAGTTTCGAGCAAGTACGTTAATATAGTGGCAACAACCATTTCTGGTGGTGGCCCGGGATTAGAGGAACTTGGTTTCAGAATCTTGTTCCATTGGTAGATTGGTGAGAATAATAGCAATTAGCAAATAAGTATTGTTTACAATACTTATTTGCTAATTGCTATTATTCTAGAAATTTCCAAGAAGTCAAAGGAAACAAAATTACTGAACAAAGGGAGTACTAAATCGCTAGTGAAAGCGTTTGTAAATTGCTAACGGCCATTTCGGGTGAATTTAGGTGGAGACTAGTGAAATTTAGTTTCTGGATTTCGTTCTGATGGGAAATTTAATTGATAGACTAGCATACAAAATTTTCTCTGTGTACCAGTTTCAAATATTGCTTGGTATCTCCGATAAATCTTAATATAAAACTGAAACATTTGGTTATTATCATTTATTTGATGATTAACTTGAGGTTCTTCTCTCATGGGTTTTTCTCTCATGGCCTCATGAGAGATATTTTTGGGATAGGGGAATTGGTTATCTGGAATTATTCAATTAGGACGAAGGACAGATTCATTGGAGAAAGTTTGGTATTGCTTTTAGAAGCAATCAAGACCCATAGATGGTATACAAAGTAGCTGATGAATGTATTTTGGGTTGTTAGTTATACACTCGTTGCATTTTCTGCTCCAAGTCATTTTTCGAAAAAAGAGGCCTTTTCCTCCCTGATGAATTGAGGTTTTCTTTAGATTTTAGTATTCACGAGGACACTTATCCACTACAATTCTATGTGGTGAATGACAAACTTAATTTTAAATGTGAACAAATTTTGTCTAAATCACCAAAAGGTGATGGAAGAGGTGTGTAAAGATGGAGAGTATAAGGCTTGTTGATTTAAATGCGTATCATTTTTGCATAGGTTATCATTAACAGATAGGAGCAAGTTCAAGGAATATGACTTGGTATTTTTTTTGGTCACGTTAAAATCTGAATTTGGAGCCACTGAGCCATGTAATGCTTTGCTTTCATGAATGATACTTCAAGCGTCTCTCCGTACTTATAATGTGCATTTATTATGAAAGAATCAAATATGCAACCTTCAATTTGCCTCAGTCCTCTTGATGCGGTGTGTACTCAAACGTGCAGCTTACTGTGTTGTGTCCAAAGACTCGGTTGGAAAGCAGATTTCTAATGCATATTTGGAACGTGTGAAAGATGACTTCAAGAAAAGATATGGTGGTGGTAAAGCAGACACAGCTATTGCCAAAAGTCTTAACAAGGAGTTTGGGTATGTTCATACAAGGCATAATCTATTAACAGCATGAAGCATCCAAGCACCGAATTGGTAGTAGAAATTAACCAATTAATATGAACTTGTTCATACAGACGAGTAATGAAAGAGCACATGCAGTACATAGTTGATCATGCTGATGAGATTGACAAGCTTATAAAGGTGCAGGCTCAAGTTTTACAAGTTAAGAATATCATGGTGGAAAATATAGACAAGGTACGTCAAACAGCGAGGAAAGTACTAGCTCTGTTTTGCTTTTAGGGATTTTGATCCTTAATTGCACGAGGTGTCTCTCTCTTCAAGTTTTTGCATTGCAGTCCTTCGCCCCCTACCCTTACGGCCTTACCCCTCCTCTCCGTTCTCCAGCATACCTCAGTTTATTGTATTTTGCAAAAATTGCATATTTGTTATACATGAAACCCCCAATATACGTAAAAATCAAAACAGCACATGTTTTGAGTAGCTAGTCTGATGGTATATGGGGATGTGCTATTATGAGAAGTGGCAGTAATGTCATGTTCTCAAAAATCAAGTGATAGCAGAAAAGCGATGGCAGAGAGAAGCGTCATTGCTGTATGTTTCTCTGGTATAAGGATATAAAGCTCAGTTTCATTCCATGTTTTCGAAAACAAAACAAGCTTGTTTTGTTCATTTTGTTCCTCTCTCTCTCTCTCTCTCGCGTATTCCTTTTCAATTTTCTTTCCCATTTCCTTTCTTTTTTTCTTCCTTATTTGTCTTCGTCTTCTCAACCAAGAAGCACCATCTCTCACAGCCTCTCAAAGCCTAGTCTGAGACCAATTGCAACCCAAACTTGTACCCTGAGAGCGTGCCAAAGATCGCCAAGGACTATGATCATTGCCCCGACCAGGCTTCCGAATGTATCATTGGAGTTTTACTTGGGACCTCTGGAACAAAAACATGAAGTGTGATGGAGACTCAATTTAATCTCAACCTTGGAGGACCGAAATCATTCACTACCGAGATTGGTGGTCAACGTCATCTTCGGTACTTGGAGAGAAAAAACTGTCTGGGAGGGGAGGGGGTGTATTGAGAGAGAGAGAGAGAGAGAGAGAGAGAGAGAGAGGGAGGGAGAGGGGAGAGAGAGTCTCTCTGCCCTTGTAGGTCACTTGTCCAAGCTTCTCTCACTGTGATAACCAAGGGAAAAGAAGCTTCTATATTTTCTATATCTGCTTTTAAGGGCTTTAGTTGGCACCACCTCATTAAATAGTTGTAGCTGTATGAGAAGCACCATATGAGAAGCGCGCGACTTGGCTCAAAACCAAGAGAGTATCAAAGTAATACTTGAGATAAGAAAGCTGCTTTGGATGCTCAGGCAAAAGCTCAAATTCATCAGATAGACAGGAGGACTGCTCACCAAAATGATTTGGTGGGGATAAATTGTGGATTACTGGATTCTTATTCTATAATGAGAGGCTGTTAGCAAATAGTGTTACTATTAAGGCAAATAAGGTATGCAAGGAGATTTATAACTGAGAAAGATCGTATGGTTTGAAGCTGAGCATATGAACGTGGTAATTTTCTGCCCTTTTGGTTCTGTACAATGTGAGATGATACACCTTAAACTTTCCAACATTTGGAGAACTTCTGAAAACCTAGCAAATACGAATTAATTAGAAAAACACCAATGTAACATCTTTTTTACACGTCATTAAGAAGATGTTACTGACGTTTGTCAGACTTGTCTAGTGCTCCCTCTTATCCCATTTTAATTTTTTTTTTCTAGGCACTGTATAGAACTAACTCAACTTACATCAGAAAAAATGTGGCACAAAAAATATGTAGTTCAATCATTCAATTTCAGCATTTCATATGTGACATGCATAATTAAGCAGCAGTTAATGTACCTTTTTTATGTTGTCTTGACTGAGCTTATTAATGTGTACCAAAAATCAATTATCACTATATTAACGTTTGCTTCCATCAACTGTACATTGCTCTTGAAGTACCATATGTAGATTGGCAATAGCATTTACCTTTGGTTAAGTGCAAAAGTTGCTTTACATCATATTGTAAAACGTTATCGAATTCAGGGTAATGAAGCATTAGCAAAATAATGTTGCATAATTTATTTTTCAGTAATTGTTTACGCATGCGAGTTGAAGTGAAATGAGCTTTAAAGTTGCCCCTCCTCACTTGAAACCCTGGCTCTGCCGCTGAGTAGACGAAATATCCTGGATTGAGACATTGCTTTCATGTCACCGAGTAGTTTTTCTTCTTGTTTAAGATGTTCAGCTCATGGTTTCAGTTAGATGGGGCTGTGCACCTGCTTTGAATCACGTCTGCTGAGGCGACATTTTTCATCTGGTGCCTGGACTCAAAATCTTCTTTTCATAATTATCCTCAAAGATAGATTGGAAGTGATTTTCCATTTCAAAGTATTCTTCCATTTCAAAGTACTCAAAGAATACATGTGCCATCCTTATGCTTTTGGTTCATCAATATTTATGTCTGCCTAGCCCCCCTACAATACGATTTTGTTATATAGCGACAAAAATGTTACGAAGTTTAACTATGTTGTATACTTTTTGCAGGTTATAGAGAGAGGAGCGAACGTAAATGCTCTCTCGGACAAGGTTGAAAATTTGCGTGATGAGGTAGGTTAAGCCACGTCTGCTATTATATCACATTGTTGATTTTCCTCTGCTATCTGTACTCAACGTCAGGTGTTTCTACTTTAGGCCCAACTGTTCAAGAAAAGGGGGACTCAAATCCAACGAAAGATGTGGTATCAAAACATGAAAATTAAGTTGGTCGTGCTCGGAATCATTCTGCTTCTGATCCTGATAATTTGGCTCTCCATTTGCGATGGTTTTGACTGCACCAACTAGAAGATCTCTTCTTACCATCATTTGAGCTTCAGTTGGAGCACCAATATTCAGCAGGAGTCTGGCAGATTATTTTCATTTCATTCTTTTTCGCGTGGCGTTGTTGCCGAATTTTTTTTCTTTCGGGGGCGGGATCAGGCAGGAGGACACACATGGTGCTGGCTGAATATATGATCATCTTCTGTGTGTAGATATCTGGGATAGAACAGAGTTTTGGTGGTAAATATATTCGGGAGTCTTTATAGTCGTCGAGTTTGATTTGTGTAATGTTCATGAGTTACACAAAAAGAAAACATCGCCAAAATGGCATCTTGATCTCATTTTTTTGGTAGAAAGGAGAATAGCGTTAATAATTTAAAGTTACAGTCGTTATGTTCTAGAGCTCAAGATATTAGGTCATCCATTTCCGTGACTTGGTATGCATAACCTTAAAGGTTTAAAAGTAACGAGAAACTTAATAATAATCAACAAAGCACAAAGTGATAACAATAGAGTAGACAAAAGGAAACTGAACGATCCAAAGGTGAGTATAACCGTCTACAAAGGTGCAGCACAATACCAAACATCTTCATCCCTCCGGATCTCTCTGAATAATGAGGGAGTCTAGCCTTCCACCCCACTCCCTCCAACCCAACTTGAGTCCGTTCTGTTAAGACGGCCTAAATTCTCGTTTGTCACTGAAGGATGATTATTTTGTGACTCATTTGATTACAAAATTGATGGAAATGGTTTCCCCATGGGGTTGAGCACTACTTGGATCAAGCGAAAAAACACCAGAACTAAAGTTAACCCGAAGTGCAAAGTACAAAGTATTTAGTACTTATGCCTTTCTTCAGAACACATTCTACTTATTAAGAATAAACCTAACGTTATTGGTACGTACTCCGCCGCTCATCTTAGATATCGATTAAAATAACAAAAATATGCACCTCATTTGTTTTTGTTAAGGGAATAGATCCTTCATTTCCTTGATTCTCTAATTCTCCATGAATGGGCTAATCCCTTCATTTTTAAAACAAAGTTGGGCATAAACTTAATGATTAATAACCAAATCCTACTTTTAGCTTTAACTCAGCTTATTCCCTTTGTAGCAAAACACACAACCTTACATTCTCCAACTTTGCAAAAGAAATTCCATATGATTTCTTAACGAATATCACTAGAAAGTACTTACCTTTTTTCACAACCAATGGGATCAATTAACGAAGTATAAGTTGTTTTGAAGGAATAAAAGTTTTTAAACACCAGCGTGCGCTCAAAGAACCTTCAATATTGTCCGAAAAGTGACGATCATTAGTTCATTAGTTTATAAGCTTGCTTTGAAGGTGATTCCATGTGATTTGGGGAACAGAATTAGAAAAGACAAGTGCATCTGGTGTCGTGGCCTAGTGGTTTTCAGTTGCTTCTAGCTTCAAATTTGAATTGGATCAAGATTGCCATTAGCACTTAAACAATCAATTAGCAACGAATGTGATATTAAAACCTTCTGGCATAAGATAAAGAACCCTTATCTTCGAGAAAATATTCAGTGGTTGTCTAACACCACGTCATCTGTTTAGGTGGTGTTAGACTACCAATAACAATACAACAACTCAGTTATTTTATGAGGATGTGGCATCCTTCCAACTGGACTACAACTATTAACCACGGTTACCACAAATCAATACTATTAAAATTTTGAATTCCAACAAATTATTGGACCCCACCTAGCTGAGAAGTCGAAACCAAATTTGAAAATGTAAAAATCAAATCTTGATAATTTCTGCCCTCTCATGCAGTCGTGCTGTGTATACTCATTTTCAAATCTTCTCTCTCTACTTCCATACTTTACATCTTCTCTCCGTCTCTCTACACCTTCTCTCCGTCTCTCTACACCATTGAAGCATGTCACCACCACCTCACTTTGCTTAGCTCTCTCTGTGAACTCCAACGGCCAAAAAGTTTCTGGAAAAAGGATGGAATTTAGCGGATTCGGGCTGAACTTCTTTTCTTTCGAGGCGGAATAAAGGAAAAATTTGCAGTGAGGCGGTGAAACAACTACTCTAAGATGTGAATGGGTTCACTTGCTTTTAATTTGCCATTTTATGCAGTGGTTTATACATCCATGATTTGGATTGTCATTGTTGTTTTCAAATTTCAATTGAATAGAACTTTGATAAAATGTCTGAAAGAAGTGTGTTTATACTTGGGATGTTTTTTAGGTTCATCTTTTCAATTTGAATATTAACTAGGATGATGTAGTTCATTAACTGTAAGAATTCACTTTATAACTGCAACTACATGTATGATCAAAGTGCTCATAACATGATCCAAACATGACATTTACATTATGTTCCTCAGTTTCTAAACTAATTAAATGTCCATAACATGAATCAGCTTTTGTAAAATGACAATCGCACACTTCAACAACCATGTTATACTCCTCCTTGAAGTTCTTCAGAAGACGAGTTCTTCGTAAGCCAACAAATCCTGTAAAAACATACCAACATCCTTTTAGATGAGAACGAGTTCATAGATCGAAAAACCAGATCCATAAGCAAACACTGCTGACATAGAAACTGATTGAACAGTAAGATAATGACCGTGACCACCCACTTGATTTACATTTCATCTTCTACAGATTTGAGCCTTTAAAGGTTAATACAATTTTCTACCATTTCCCCCCATTTCATCTTCTTCAGGATTAAATTGATACTTTGAATGACCGTGACCACCCACTTGAACTGAGATACAAAAATTGTCAAAATACTCAACTTTTGCCCAGTTAAACTCCTCATTTCCCCTTGAATTCTCTCGAATCAAATCAAAAACTTTGGGATGCTGATTGTTTAGTAAGAGCAAAGGCTCATGCTTGTAAATTACATCAAAAATGTTTGCCAAAAATGAGAGATGAGACTTCAATTGTCAGCCCTATGCAACCAAAACGTTAGGCATTTCATTAACCATCTGTGGGGCATTTAGGTTATAGGGCACATTTCATGTATAAAGCAATGTACAAGCATTTTTACAGCAAACTTAACAAATCCCGTACTCGATTAATCCTCCACACAACGAATAATTGCAACTACTGTAGAGTTTGCGCCGATTGCAATAAATTCCAACATTCGGCACTTGTCAAAACAGTGGTGTTTTTGTCAGACAGTACTAGTTGTAGTAATGCTTCTCGTTGAAGATGGTGTCCATGGTGGTCTGCAGAAAAAATCCAAAAGAAAAGAGTGTGGAGATGAAGGAGAAGATTAAGAAAGAGAAGGAGAGAAAGGGATGAAATAAAACGAAAATTCATTGATAGTTTCACATAACCATGGGCGGGCTCTTAAAAAATTTCCCAATAATTAAGTTTGAATTTTTAACCATAGTTAAGGTTTTCTTCCAACTTGAAAATTGCTCCATCATCCTACTTTCTTGCTTATTTGTCTTAATATTAGTGGTAGTCTAACACCACGTAAGCTGATGACATGGTGTTAGACAACCACCAAATATTATCTTCATCTCATCAATACTTCCATATCTATGTTCTTGAGAATCATCTCTCAAGGAAAACATAAATTTGTAATTCCGAACTTGAACTGTCACATACATGTTGTTCATAGAGTATTTTAGTTTGAAAACGAGTATCTCCAATGAAGTCGTTCAGTAAAAAATGGAGGTCGGCCACCTCGTTTTGAAAATGTTTTTTACTTACTATTTAGTAGTGAGTGCATATATTTTTTTTCTTCTGAAGGACAGAGTTCAAAGGGAAGCTTGTCCACCTTGATGTGATGAATATTTTGCATTAGCACGTAAATTTGCCCGCCATGCAGATTATAATTAAAAAATTATAAGAATTGGAGCCGTTTTATCATGCGATTGCCTCCAAATATCCGATCCTTACAGGAACATACCATCGCTACAAATGAAAAAAAAAAAAGGAAAAACGGCGTACTGAGAGTGATCGACCAGATTCAAAAATTGAGTGACAAGCAGACGGGCACATACATGAATAATTGCAACATCCAATTGAAAAACATTCTTTAAAAGTTCCCAAAAACCTCAAGATCTTTGCAAGAAAAGTGCTGTAAAGAAAGAGGGTGCAGACATGCACCTTTGCTGATTAAGATGGAACGCCCCTTTCTCACAAGAAAGATAAGGCTGATATGGAAAGCGAATTTGCATTTTCCAAAAGATTGTGCAAGCTTGGTGTCTTCGTCCCTGATTAAATGTGGGATAGTTTTTAGATTTTGGCATTTCTAGGGGGGGGGGGGGGGGGGTGATCACATCACATGGGCTTGTAGTGTGCGTACGTTGATGGGTGAGAGCTTCTGCCATTTCCGTGGAGCCCCTCAGTCTCCTATTATTCTCAACTCCATCAAGGATTAAAGCAGAGCATGTTGGGCAAAAGGTATTAGGGCTGGGGCTAGGACAAAAATGCTCCCTCTAGGAACAGAGGAGCATGAAGGGAATGAAGGAGGGCTGAGGTGGCATGACATGGCACTGCAAGATGCGATTTTGACGAACCGGGTTGTCCCACGTGGCCACGGCCACGAATGGCACGGTGAGGTGGCTTTTGCTGGGAATCGATAGAAAGCAACCTCGATGAAGAATGACTTCTCATGATTACTCGGAAACATCACGACAAACTATCCTTAACGAGGTTTGGAACTTGTTGAGAATGTTTCTGATCGGAGTGAAAACGAAATTGTCTGATTTGATTCTCTAGATACATGGACACACAATATTCCAAACGATTATGGGGAAAAAAATAAAGTCCTAGTCAAGACTAATCAAAACAAAAAAGTTAAAATTAACTTGTCTTTTAAGCGACACGATAACGCTACCTTTGAGAATACGCTGTTTAGGAGAAAAACAAGAAGGAAAGAAAGTTATAAACAATAACTTGGTTAATTAAATGTGATGACAGGGGAGACTAAAATGCACATGCTTTCGTGAGTCTCAATGGACACAAGAAAGGGTGAACTGGGGTAGCGTTTGGTAACACTTTCAGTTTTACTTTTCTGTTTTCAAAAAAATAAAAATCAAAATCAAAACAAGTTAATTTTTTTTTTTTACAAAACAAGTGGGTGTTTAATTACGCAGTTTTTATTGAGTTTTTTCTTTTGGGTTTTTGATTACCCAGTTTTTATTTTGAGTTTTTTCTTTAGTGATGGTTTGCTGTGGCGGTTGCCGACTGTGGTGGTGGCCTGGTGGCCAGCCGCCGGCAGTGGCAAGAGGTGACTGCTAGCGGTGGTGATCTCAAAATAAAAACCAAAACTGAAACTCATTTTTGGAATTTCCAAAAATAAACCTGGTTTAAAAACCGATTTTTTTAACTGAAGAAAAAACCGAAAACTGTGCGCCAAACACGTTTATTTTCTCCGGTTTACAAAATTGAAAAAATAAACTTTGTCAAACAAAGCATAAGATCACTTCTATTAGTTAACAATCTCTCTGTTTTAACAAAATGTCCTTTACTCTTTCTAAACAATTTTAAGATAACTGTACATTCAAGCATAATTGGGGGGTCAAAATCTACCCCGCCCCCTTTTTTTCACTTACACTTTCTTTCAAGTATCCTCGTTTAATTGTACTTTACTACTTATCCAGAGTGCGACAAATATTATAATCCTCTCGGATGACTATTATCAGTAAGGTGAACTTCCTACGAGTGAATTGAACCAACACCCGTCCTCGGTCTACGATCGTAAACATCCAAACGTCATAAAGCATAAACGGGGACAATGAATCAGGACTTGTCTACGGTCTACGCTTGTAAACATCCAAACAGCACAAACGGGGGACGTGAATCTAAAGTGAAAACGAATGTGCAAGGAAGTGTGGAAGGTGTATTGATATTGAGATGACGTAGAATTATTCTGGTGAAGAAGCTGATCGGTTCTGGTCTTTTTGAGTAGAAGAGCATGCAGTGCAGGTCATGGTCGGATGAAGGTCCACATGGACTTCACGAGGGAGGATAAGGTGACACAATCTAGCAGGGGTGAAACCATGGTGCTGGCTTAAAGAGAAATTTACGTCCAAAAGGCCTACAAGGGATGCATGCAGCATTTTGAACGGTTGGGTTAGACTGGAGCCAGGAATATTTCCACCCCTATTCCTTTTCACCAACTTTCAGAATTACTTTGCCTTTCCCTCATACATTGTACATTGTTACCTTTATGTAGGCATGAGGGGGAATAGATATTTTTGGTTGAGTCAAAGTCTATGCACATTGGTGACTATGGTGAATAGAAACTTATAAGGGCCGTAAGAGATCACAAACATCTGACCAACCCAACTGATTATGTGAAAAAAAATCATTGTATTATCCTCTTTCTTGTTCAAATTTTGAGTACATTGAAATTGGGAAACCCAAGATTACCCGGCGAAGGGTGGAAAGACTCTGATCTGTTCTCGGATTCTTGGCTTCTGGGTATGGATGAGAATGCTAGAGGCGTTAATCGACCGATGATAGTTAATTCTATATTGTAGTCTTCTGCCTTTCATTTCTCTCTCAATGAAGAAAGAAAAAAAGATCAGGATTACACGTCTGCATCTCATATCAACGGGAAAAAAAGATCAAGATCGATCACATTGTACGTTGTCACCTTTATGTAGGGAAGAGGGGAATGGGTATTTTGGGTTGAGTCAAATTCAAGTGCAATTGTGACTATGTAAATACAAACTTATAAGGGCTGTTAGAGATTACCAACATTTGACCAACCCAACTGGTTATGTGAAAAAAAAAATCATCGTATTTTCTTTTTTCTAGTTCAAATTTTGAGTACATTGAAATTGGAAACCCAAGATTACCTAGCGAAGGGTGGAAAGACTCCGATCTTTTCCTGGATTTTTTGGCTTCTGGGTATGGATGGGAATGCTAGAGGCGTTAACCGACCGATGATAGGTAATTCTACTCCAATAAAAAAAGGACAACAATCACACGCTTGCATCGACTCGAAAGCAAATATCTCAAATTCGATGCACTTTTATTATTATGATCTTGTTTATATAGACTCATATAAGCAAATGAGGTGAATGTCAACTGTTAAGCAAAAAAACTTGCTAGTTTACTATTGTAAAAGTGACCCCGAGAAATCGAGAATCAAGAATCCCCCATTGTTTTTGGCCCCGCCCACCACACATTTCTCGATTTTCTTACACTACCCATTCACACACTTAGGAAAGAGACATTTTACCATTACACTCAATACACACTATAAGCATCCTTCCTTTTTCCAGTTTTAGAAAGTTCTTGTTCCATCACATCCTGACCATTCAATTCGGCCTAGTTTAGAAATCTCCCTCCCCCCCCCCTTACACATGCACTTGTGCATCCATATGCATGTTATGTGGAAACTATAGAATTATAATACTGGCAGTGAATCCGCCTGCACAAGGCTAGTAAAAGATCTTAGAGTACTGAAGTTGTATACTATTTCGAAATTCTCTAGACATGGAAAAACAAAGATTCCGTGTATCTGCCCTCTAGAGAAGCCTCGTCAACATACATATTCCCCAACGTATTAAGTTTCCGTTCGGAAAAACAAAGATTCCATATTCCATTGTGATGTGGGGGTTGCTTAAAGACATGGAAAAGGAAATTGGAATCTCCCAATCCAAATTTAAGTTTGTCCCAAACACCCCGACCCCAAATGTATCCTTAGACTATGCCCTGGCTAGACTAGAGACTGTCCCACCTTAGCTACACCCAAACATACCTCTCATAATAACAAGCCCACAGCTTAAATTTAATAGAGAAATCAAACCATAACACTCCAGAGCTGCCCTTATTTATACCCCCCAGCTAGCTTGCCATTTCACACACTTGTTCTTGCTCTTTCTTCCTCCATAGCTTCTCCTTAGCCAAGACTCTAAAAAACAAAGGAAAATTAAAGGCAAAGATGTCTGGTGTTTGGGTGTTCAATAATGGTGTGATCAGACTGGTGGAGAACCCGGGCAATTCCTGTCAGGGATCGAGCGGCCAAAGAAGGTTCTGGTCCATCTGCCCTCTGATGAGGTGATCACATCCTATGCTGTGCTTGAGAGGAAGCTGTTTTCTCTGGGGTGGGAGAGGTACTATGATGACCCTGACCTGCTTCAGTTCCACAAGAGATCCACAGTGCATCTCATATCTCTGCCCAATGACTTCAACAAGTTTAAGTCCATGCACATGTATGATATTGTTGTCAAGAACCGTAATGTGTTTGAAGTAAGGGACGTCTAAGTTTCCCTTGGTTACGTTACTTGCAGTTGTTATGCCGTCGTTCTAGTGTTTGTGTTTTCATCCCCAAAGCACCCCCCAACCCCCCCCCCCTTCTCCCTCTCTGTGTCTCCCCTTGTTCGTAGAGTTTGATTTCTGAGTCCAAGTGTTGTGGTTGACATGTTCCGTTGTACTGGTGAGGCTTGTGCCTTAGGTTAGGGAAGCTACTTGGTGTGAATGCAAGTATATTCTGTAGTGATTTTGTTGTAAAAGTTGATTTGATGGGTGTGACGTATTTAGCGCATCATATACCTTCTCTTTGATGAGGGTGTGTGTGAGGGTTGGGGGGGGGGGGTGGGTGGGGTACTGGGGACATTGGATCATGTCATGCAAGAGATGACATAGACTGCATGTTACCCTGTTACATGTTATCGAGATTCGATGGTACATTATACGCACGTACACAAGGGAAGATATGTACCTTTCGTGAGTAAAAGAACTTAAGAGTAACGTTGACTGACATGACATAATGTAAACGGCAGATAGAATGAGGGAATAATAATTTCTTGATCTCCTATTACTTTGGAATTCTTCTATCTCGCTAGATCACATCCTATCTGCCACCTTTACGCTCAAGATTTTTACATTCACGAGACGTAAACAAAAACATGATATAACGGGGTTCACTCAAAGGTTCAAATTTGGTCGTTGAGATTTATCAGACAATGCAATGACGCTGCCGTATCTTTGTCTGACTGGACTTGTTGGGCGTGCATATATATATGCCTAAACATGCTAAAAGAAGGCGTATGTGAAACTGGATGGTGCACAAAACTGATCCAACCAAGATGGGTCGTAGACAAGGATTAGACATGACTTGTCAAGCATGAATATTGACATAGCAGTTAAGGTTACCAAATTGGAAACTCTTTCCCAGAATGGAAAAGAAACAATTTTTGCATTCATATTGCAAGCAAGAGGGTCCTCTGTGCCAGCCAAAATCAAGTGTAGAAATCATACCATAGCCCATTAATTACCAACTGAATTCACAGTCCTGCTCTGTACTCGAGTCGTATGATCTTTCCCCTTGAATATTAATTAAGTTGAACACTATGACAATGTTTTGCAGCAGATTGAAAGCTCAAGCAATGACAAGTTCCTACCATTCTCAAAAATTTAAGGGAAGAAAGCGTCCCAATTTAGTACCATGCGACATTTGGTGCCTAATTCGTTCAAACAAGAGAAGAGAAGGGAAGGTTGATTCTCAGGTCACTTCATCTATCGAATACCATGCATCTTTTTCGCGTCTCTGAAAAGAGTTGGCCAAACTGATAAGCACGAATTTGTTCCTTGAAAGGATCTTACATGACAGTAATCAAATCATTTTAAGAAATCGCCACAACTACAAAAAAGCGACGTTCCATTATAAATCCAATACCTTTGTACTTTCTCTTATAAACTCTCCCATTTATTCAGAGATTAGAGATCCTGCCCAACTTATAAGTTATAATAACACAAAATGATCAAGAGATAAGTAGGCTAGGATTTAATAAGCCAACGTCCACCAAGCAAGTCCAAGAAACATGTGCCCCAAAGGTTGTGTAGATCTCATAGTCTTATATCTTTTCCATTGGACTCTAAACTGGCATATGGCACTGGCACTGACCCTTGTAGATAAGAGGCTTATCAGCACATGTCTAATGCACCCCCCACCCCCCATCAAAAGTTCCTCCAGTTCTTTCCTATTCTTGCCCACTCCTCCTTCGAATGGGCTTCTGTGACAGATGAACATCTCTGTGTGTGTGTGTGTGTGTGTGTGCAGGTACATATGCATTTATAGATGGTACACACAACATGCTATGGTTCTTGAGTGAGTATGCTACGCTAGACACAAATATTGCTTCAATTCAAACTTTTTGAGGTCTGTCTCGCCTCATCGTAATAAAAAGAACTCGAATCTAAGTTTGATAAGCACTTGAATAGATAGGAATCTAACGGTTGCAAATCTACATTAAGTCGGTTAAGATTTCATATTATTCTTCACAACTTTCCCAACCGTACCCTACAACGAGTGATGAATAGGCACTTTTGACCAAAATCTCCAATTTTTTCTCCCATCTCCGTCGCCAACAACCGCTGGCATTCAAACCCTCACCCTGCCATTTATGTATACATAAATTCGAGCCATATTTGAGCACATCGTAGGTATCCAGCGATCGAAGATATTGTTTACTTCTAGTATGCTATGACCAAGTGCTAAAAGGGGGGGAAAAACACCAAGTGCTAATGTTTCAACTACTCTTTTAAGAAGAATGGTGGTTGGACAAAAGACTGCAGCAGGAAGATTGAAATCTAGTCCTCTGTTCTGATAACCTTGGAGATCAAAGATTTTTTGGGTGCATTTCTAAATATGGACTAGTTTATGATTGGTCATCATTCAAAGTGAGCTCATGAAAAGGGTGGGTGATGGAGATCCCATCCTATCCTTAAGGAATGGGGCAAGGGAGAGATCCCAGTTTTGTCTTCTCATGAGTTTGAATTTAATGGGCAGAGCTTTTGTCTTGTCATTCCATGCAGTGAGGTTTCATTTTCTTGCCCTCTTTGCACAACGATAAAGGATCCCTGCATGTGATCAACCAGTTGCTGCATTGATTTTCCTAATCTAGCTAGATTGTCCGTGAGGTCATATCATTCTCCAGCTTGTCCCACTTTTACCAAAAAATTTGTCATGGTCTTGACCAGTGTTATCAAAGGCACGCTGAGATGCAAAGACCGCATCTTTCTTAGGGTTAGGCATAGCCTCATCAAATAGGCACGCGTTTTCCACGCCTAGGCGGCCAGGCAGCAGGCACAAGGCACAACGCAGAAGTGGAGGTGCAAATTTGATTTTTACACCGTTGCATTGTCTCAACCGTTCATTATCATCACTTTTATTTCATAATATCATGAATCAATACCTAAACACAAAAAAAATTGAAACCTCCAGATCCCAGGCAATCGGTTCTCTTACTGCTGTTCATTGTAGTAGCGCTCGGTCGCTGACTGTTGCTCTGTTTTAAGTAGATATACTCCTTCACTTCACCTTTAGATGAAGAAGATAAAATTGAGAAGCAATTTTTAACGGACTTGGAGCATATGATGCCATTTAAAGAAAACTTTGTGGCCTTGTCCCCGTTGATGACGATGACATTGTCATGTTCACTTAGGATTCATCGCTTCTCATTATAGATTTAACATTTTTTTCTAGTGTTAGAAGTTTGTTAAATTGACATGTTTTAGATTTTTCCTATGTGATTTTACTGGTTTAATGAATTAGTAACTATTTAATTTTATTTTGCACCTCACTTTAAAAATAAGCGCCCTGTGCCTCACGCCTTGCACCTTGTGCTTAGGCTCTAGGGACCCTTCGTACCTTAGGTGTACCCGCACCTTTAATAAGTATGATCTAGATTCTCAAAAGGTTGTTAGAGTTGAAGTTTCTTCTCATGTTCATAGAGTTGACCTCAAAAGATCATAAGAAGGTCTTTGGTTTGAAATCTGGTTTCATAATTTCTTAAAAAAAATTATGCAAGGTTGGTATTTTCAGCTTGCATTTGATCCTCTTTTATCAAAGTACAATCGTGTACTCATTTACGTGTGAACTTGGTGATAGTGTACATTGTATTAAGTATGATTCATATTGTTGAGTTCATTATCTAACAACTTTTAAACCTTTAAAGCAGATAATAACTTTATATTATGCAATTTTTATTTTGATTTAACTACTCGATTGACTACTGTATTATTAGGTAAATTCAACTTGTTACTGAACATCAGTTTGTGTCAAAGTGTCCACTAAAATTTGAAATTCATTTCAATCAGGTGACTCCATCAACTTCTGTCAATCCATGTCCGCCAATTTAGAGGTACAACCATCATTCCTTATTCCCTTTCTTCTTCCTTCTTCTTCTGTCCAAGTTCTCCTTCTTCTTCCAAGTCTAACACCATCACCCTCAACCACGACGGCTCCACCACCAACCACACACACACACACACACTCTCTGTCACACAGACACATACGCATGTACCCACACGTGCGCGTCGCCCAGTCAACGCACGCACACACATGCTCTCTCACACACACATAAATATATTGTTATATGCATGTGATGACTTATACTAAACTAAAAGGATGGATATTAAGTTTATTAGATTGTGGAAAACTATTGAACTTGTCTAAAACATAAGAAAGTTTTAAAATTTAAATGACAGATATAAATTTAAAATTAAATAGAGAGAGAGAGATTTAAGTCGGACATGTTGACGTAGAAGAGATGAAAAAATAAAATTTATTTAAACGGTTGAAAGTAAAATTTATTTAATTGGTTGAATGCCAAATGTCATAAAGATAGACATGTCAAGTAAGAAAAGAAAATTATATTCTCGCAGTTTCAACCTTACCACGTACATAATAATATGATTTCAATAATGTGCCATCAAAGCCTAGGCTAAGGCAAATGCCATTTCTTCGGTTGCAAGTAGAGTGAGAAAAGACATGCACATGCAATACTAGCCTAGGCATGTCTCATACTTTCTAAATATAGAACGGAAGGATAATTTTATGCCAATCAATCAATTAAGAAATAAAAAGAGCAGAATTTTATGCAAAAATTGCCTTTATCAACCTCCTTTTTGACAAAGATGCCTCAAAAGGTTCTTTAGATTTCCACCCAACTCCAGGGAAACCTATTGTTAATTGTAGTTTTATCAGTATTATTGTAGTAGCATAATATATTTTAAATTAATAAGCAATTTAGGCCTTTTTGTAATTAGATAATACTCATGTTCTTCAAGGTGTCAGGATTTTATAATTAATACTTGCACGGAATCCTCCTTTTAAAAGTGGTCATGCTCGGCGCCCACCCTTATTTCATCAGACTTGGTCATTCACACATGAAAATGGGTGAAAAAAGAGATTATTTTTATTTTATTTTATTTTTTGGGAATTTTTGTGTGGTTGGCAAAGTGTGACTTTGTGATGCTTCTAAGAAGTAAACTAAACCTTGCATGACACACTTGCTGAACTAATCAATCAAATTGTTTTGTGGTTGTGGCGCAAGTTCTTTGACAAGAAAAATTTAGTGTGGTTGGCTAATTTTGACTTTGTAACGCTTCTGAATAGTAAATTAATCTCTGGGCAACCTTTTCGCTTGAATTCGAGTTTGTTATGTTGCAGCCGAAAGATCTTGAGTTCAAACTTTTTGACACAGAGAGAAAATGAATCCCTAACCCCCAAGGCACCTGTTTTCTGGAGTTGGATTTGCATTGAGGGGTCAACAGATTCATTTGGTCTGAAATGCACCATACGTTAACAATTTTTTACGACCAAATGGGCAAAAGTTGCTACTAATTGTTTCAAAATTGCTGTTTGTTCTTTTTCAGCAGTTTAGACCATTTCAAAATTAAATAGCGTGGTACAAATTCATGGGTGATTTACTGAACGTACCAATGTAATAGATATTTGCACTATTTGTAGTAAAATTTCCGGTCATTGAATGGTATATTTTGACCATCTAACGATAAAACAAGAACGTATGCTCGGCCTTGTATACTTACTCTATGAACAAATTACAAACAGTTTTGTGAATGTTATTAAATAAAAACGTGAGAGATCAATTTCTGCCGACACTGTCCGCACCTCGCATGGTATGGCTAGATCGGACGTGACGCTTTTTTTTATATTTTATTGATATTGATTTAAACAGTAAAATTACATTAATAAGAAAGGAACTTGCGTAATCCAACTTTAAGAACCATAGAGATTAAAACAAAGAACAAATTAGCAGCAAAGGCCAAACAAACAAATTAACATCTTTTTTTTCTTTTTCTAACAAAAAATCAAGTGGTTTTTTCATGCTAGTTACAAGAAAATTTGAAACAATGTGATGTTTCTAGGGTCTATTAAGCTCTGTTACGTGAGACCACAAGGCAAACCTGACCCTCTGAACACTTTGTACAAGAAGATTCTCTCTCTCCCTTAGCACTGCTTTCCTAGCCCTTTCTTTTATCACATAATAATCCCCTTGGTCCATCGATACTACTTACTACATAGTTGGAATCAATAATCTGAAACCATGCAACGTCTATTCGTGTCACTTGATCAACGCGCTGTTACGCAAAAATAGAAAATGATGTGCAATTTCAGTTGGTGTGCAAGAGTACAAGTCTATAAGGCAAACCCCTTCAGAATCTCTCTGAGCTTCTTATGTATCTGTCTCTGCATACAAGGGTACAACCAAACTAGATGGGGTAGAGATTTGAGGATTATTATTTATTATAGTATTCTACAGCAAAATAAAATAAAATAAAACTTTATGATGATGGCATTTTCTTAACTCATAAATTCGGTCACCTCGTCCTCCATAAACTTCGAACTTGTGACCACTTCTATTGAGCTTCATAGAGTAAAACTGTGAAGTAATGGACATCATAACCGAAGACAAAGCAAGGGAGACATGTTCACTGGTCACTTGCATATCTTTGTCAACAGCTCAACGCCAGCCAACCAGATTAAGCACAACAAAACTCAGGACATAGGAGTTGATCCGTTGGATATGAGCAAGAAAAGATCAGTGTTGCCCTGACTGAGGCGTTTTCAATACATGCTGGAACTGCACCACGAAGCAAATCGCAGTAACATCAGCGGGAGCCTGTGTAGAACAACGAAGGTGCGGAGGATGCACCAAGGGAGGTTATGGACTGGGAAAAGGATGACTGATGATGCCGTAACACTGAAGGATGATTGAGAAGTACTCTTCTCTTAGCTTCAGCACAACACTATTGTATGCTCGGATCCTTCATTCTCGGTTCCTCTTCCCCACTCTCCTTCGATTCATAATAATGGGACGACTGGAGGCCTTCGTTTTAGAGGCCTACGTATGGAGTACAGTGTAGATATGCAGATTTCTACAACTCACTCTACACGAAGTTTTACATAAATTTCAGGTATTTTTGAATGCTTTGTCATCGGCCCTGCAGATAAATGATTTCATACCCACCCCCCATGACAGCAAAAAGAGCGGCCACTAATTTACATTAGAGTAGTGCGAGGCAGTTAACTGAATAGTGCACACGATGATAATTTCTATGTAATGCATAGCAATTTTGGTATCTCTCAACCGCCCATTAGACTATAACTGCGTTAAAGTTACTCCCTCCCTTATTTCTATTTTCATACGTAAATATTAGCCCACCGCTAAAAAGAAGCTACCCTAAGATAGTACCTTTGCCCCGACAGACACAGAAGCAAGATAAATAAATCAGGGGCGAAAGACAAAAACAATGATGCCCTTGTCAACGTATCATAGTGATACTTAACAAGCTGTGAAGGTGCTCAACAAGTAAAGCAGCTGGAGACTCTACATGGGTTAGAGCAATTCTACATCATAACGGAAGTATCTACAGAAAAAATGAAGAAAGCAGACGCAAGAAAAGTTTCTGTCACGGTAAAAACCAAGAAACAATTAAGATGTTAACCTCCATTCTGAGTTCAGTATAATCCTCGCAAAGAACTTTACAGCAAAAGCTATGGTACAATCAAGATGCCACCCTCAACACGAAGTTCAATATATTCCTATAATTGTAGTTTAACTACGATGCACCAAAATTATAGTGAACTTTAATCCAACCAAGTTGCTAGCCTCAATCCTAAGTTCACTATAGTCCTCAATTCATCTCTACAGCAAAAACCTAGATGCTGGACTCAAACAGCGTGTCCTTGAGCTGTGCGAACTCTTACCTCAAAAGCATTGTTACGTTCAGCATGCACACCTTGATACTTAATTAGACTCCTCATTATATTCGGACAAGCAAGTAGTATCGGTGTAGATTTATGGTAAAAAGAGCGTCACACCGAGGAAGAAGTATTAGCAAAGGTGGACGACAACCCACAAGCCCAAAAGTAAAAGAGAACATCCTACAGCAAGAAAGAAAATAGTGGGAGAGAACTCAGTATAGTTGCATTCAGTAAGCACAATTTTAGCAGGACTCAAATTCCAAGATCATATTTGTTGTAAGCAACCAGACAAGTAAGGTCCCAAACTAAAGTTCCAGCTTCAAGATAAGAGCTTCAGCCTGATCAACATATCTTCCTTTAGTGTTGCAGAAAAAGTTGCATAAAATGAAGAGACACCGGTTTAGTAACTAATGTGCGTAGAGGTTAACTGGCTTATATAGTAAGTTGTCAGATATGCATCCCAGCAACAGCACAACGTGTTATCAGTAACAGATATAAGTCATTCATCCAGTACTGGAAAATATATTTGTACCCAATCAACTAATGCACAAATAATTATATTCAATAATATAAGCCACCTTCTTATTGATATATTTTTTTTTAACAATGTAAACTAGCCCATTAATCACGCTAAAAACCCCAAAGTACAGTACATAGTAGGACGAAAGAAGCGTCGGATCACCTGCTAATGATTACATTGTATTTCCGTCTGAATACCGTGAAAGCTCTGGCTAGTAAGAGTTAATGAGAATTATAAAGAGCAAACAAAGAGAATCAGAGTTCGTACAAAGATATATTGTATACAGACAAGGGAAGGAACTGGTGACTTGAGGGAGGAAAGACAGTTGAGGGTAGAAAGGGAAATGTAACAATACATGACTAAGCTCCTTGATATGTGTGAAAAGTAAAAAAATATATCACTTATCTTGAGACAGACAGAGGAAATAATATTTTTTGGCACATTCAACATAAGAAGAACAGAAGTAAAAAAAAAAACTTGGAATTTTAGAATTTTGCTACTTGCTTCTGCCATTTTTTAGTCGGTTTCAGCAGCGGCAACTTCAAATGAGAAAAAAACAGAGAGAAAACCCTTGTATTGAGGTAATATGGCAAGGCATTCTTCCAGTCAACTTCAGTCGTATGCATAGAGCTACTTCTCAGGCAATTTTAATCTTTTGTTGAGGGAGAGGAAAACCCATCTGGAGCTACAACAGAGGTCACTGTTAGGTGGAACCCCATCGCATAATGAGATGTCGAGAATGAAAGTGCATGTCCAAAACTAAGGTCGGACACCTTCGGCCATGTTACCCGAAGTTTGGTTTTTACACTTTCAACTTCTCCCAACCTTGACAAGTGGCTGGGAGAAACATTGCCTGTCCAGAAAATGCAACTAAGAATCAGTCAATCACACACATAAACTGCAATTCGACGTATATCTCTTCTTCAGCAGTTCATTTTAACCTGAAGAAAATGGTAACAAAGGTATGGGTAAAGAGTGCAAGTGAAGAATCGTGGCGTCATAAGTTGACCTCCATCTTTTCGTATGCGTTATTGACACTCTTTCCGTAAGTTAAAAAAAGTGTTGTGGTTTTGTTTAAAGGAGAATCTATCGCCATCTATTGCCATTTTGGCGCTTTCATTGCGAAAGAAAAAACTGTCAAATCATCGTATTTGGCACCAATTTGTATTTTCTTGTTTTTTAAAACAACTCTGCAAAGGCGATGAACACGGCCATTATAAAATAGTACTCTTAACTTAGAAAACGAGTCTTCATTTTTTTTTTTTGTCAATGTAGGTTCTTAACATTCAATTAAAGAAAACATGTTATTTATTTATTTATTTTTGTCAATTCGGCGTTTTTGCCGAATTTTTTTTCTTTTTGGGGCGGGATCAGGCAGGAGGACACACATGGTGCTGGCTGAATATATGATCATCTTCTGTGTGTGTAGATATCTGTGATAGAATAGAGTTTTGCTGGTAAATATATTCAGGAGTCTTTATAGTCGTCGAGTTTGATTTGTGTAATGTTCATGAGTTACACAAAAAGAAAACATCGCCAAAATGGCATCCTGATCTCCTTTTTTTTTTGGTAGAAAGGAGAATAGCGTTAATAATTTAAAGTTACAGTCATTCTGTTCTAGAGCTCAAGATATTAGGTCATCCATTTTCGTGACTTGGTATACAAAACTTTAAAGGTTTAAAAGTAACGAGAAACTTAATAATAATCAATAAAGCACAAAGTGATAACAATAGAGTAGACAAAAGGAAACTGAACGACCCAAAGGTGAGTATAACCGTCTACAAAGGTGCAGCACAATACCAAATATCTTCATCCCTCCGGATCTCTCTTAATCATGAGGGAGTCTAGCCTTCCACCCCACTCCCTCCAACCCAACTTGAGTCCGTTCTATTAAGACGACCTAAATTCTCGTTTGTCGCTGAAGGATGATTATTTTGTGACTCATTTGATTACAAAATTGAAGGAAATGGTTTCCCCATGGGGTTGAGCACTACTTGGATCAAGCGAAAAAACAACAGAATTAAAGTTAACCCAAAGTGCAAAGTACAAAGTATTTAGTACTTATGCCTTTCTTCAGAACACATTCTACTTATTAAGAATAAACCTAACGTTATTGGTACGTACTCCGCCGCTCATCTTAGATATCGATTAAAATAACAAAAATATGCACCTCATTTGTTTTTGTTAAGGGAATAGATCCTTCATTTCCTCGATTCGCTAATTCTCCATGAATGGGCTAATCCCTTCATTTTTTAAACGAAGTTGGGCATAAACTTAATGATAGATAACCAAATCCTACTTTTAGCTTTAACTCACCTTATTCCCTTTGTAGCAAAACACACAACCTTACATTCTCCAACTTTGCAAAAGAAATTCCAAATGATTTCTTAACGAATATCACTAGAAAGTACTTACCTTTTTTTCACAACCAATGGGATCAATTAACGAAGTATAAGTTGTTTTAAAGGAATAAAAGTTTCTAAACACCGGCGTGTGCTCAAAGAACCTTCAATATTGTCCGAAAAGTGACAATCATTAGTTTATAAGCTCGCTTTGAAGGTGATTCCATGTGATTTGGGGAACAGAATTCGATAAGACAAGTGCATCTGGTGTCGTGGCCTAGTGGTTTTCAGTTGCTTCTAGCTTCAAATTTGAATCGGATCAAGATTGCCATTAGCACTTAAACAATCAATTAGCAACGAATGTGATATTAAAACCTTCTGGCATAAGATAAAGAACCCTTATCTTCATCTCATCAATACTTCCATATCTATGTTCTTGAGAATCATCTCTCAAGGATAACATAAACTTGTAATTGAACTGTCACATACATGTTGTTCATAGAGTATTTTAGTTTGAAAACGAGTATCTCCAATGAAGTCGTTCAGCAAAAAATGGAGCTCGGCCACCTCGTTTTGAAAATGTTTTTACTTACTAGTAGTAGTGAGTGCATATATTTTTTTTTTCTTCTAAACGACAGAGTTCAAAGGGAAGCTTGTCCACCTTGATGTGTTGAATATTTTGCATTAGCACGTAAATTTGCCTGCCATGCAGATTATAATTAAAAAATTATAAGAATTGGAACCGTTTTATCATGCGATTGCCTCCAAATATCCGATCCTTACAGGAACGTACCATCGCCACAAATGAAAAAAAAAGAAGGAAAAACGGCGTACTGAGAGTGATCGACCAGATTCAAAAATTGAGTGACAACCAGACGGGCACATACATGAATAATTGCAACATCCAATTGAAAAACATTCTTTAAAAGTTCCCAAAAACCTCAAGATCTTTGCAAGAAAAGTGCTGTAAAGAAAGAGGGTGCAGACATGCACCTTTGCTGATTAAGATGGAACGCCCCTTTCTCACAAGAAAGATAAGGCTGATATGGAAAGCGAATTTGCATTTTCCAAAAGATTGTGCAAGCTTGGTGTCTTCGTCCCTGATTAAATGTGGGATAGTTTGTAGATTTTGGCATTTCTCGGGGGGGGGGGGGGGGTGATCACATCACATGGGCTTGTAGTGTGCGTACGTTGATGGGTGAGAGCTTCTGCCATTTCCGTGGAGCCCCTCAGTCTCCTATTATTCTCAACTCCATCAAGGATTAAAGCAGAGCATGTTGGGCAAAAGGTATTAGGGCTGGGGCTAGGACAAAAATGCTCCCTCTAGGAACAGAGGAGCATGAAGGGAATGAAGGAGGGCTGAGGTGGCATGACATGGCACTGCAAGATGCGATTTTGACGAACCGGGTTGTCCCACGTGGCCACGGCCACGAATGGCACGGTGAGGTGGCTTTTGCTGGGAATCGATAGAAAGCAACCTCGATGAAGAATGACTTCTCATGATTACTCGGAAACATCGCGACAACCTATCCTTAACGAGGTTTGGAACTTGATGAGAATGTTTGTGATCGGAGTGAAAACAAAATTGTTTGATTTGATTCTCTATATACATGAACACACAATATTCCAAACGATTATGGGGAAAAAAATAAAGTTCTAGTCAAGACTAATCAAAACAAAAAAGTTAAAATTAACTTGTCTTTTAAGCGACACGATAACGCTACCTTTGAGAATACGCCTGCGTTTAGGAAAAAACAAGAAGAAGGAAAGAAAGTTAAAAACAATAACTTGGTTAACTAAATGTGATGACAGGGGAGACTAAATGCACATGCTTTCGTGAGTCTCAATAAACACAAGAAAGGGTGAATTTAGTACACTGAGGCAGTGTTTGGTAACACTTTCAATTTTGGTTTTCTGTTTTAAAAAAAAATAAAAACCAAAATCAGTATAATTTTTTTTTTACAAAAACAAGTGGGTGTTTGATTACGCAGTTTTTATTTTGTGTTTTTTTTTTCTTTTTGGTTTTTGATTATCCAGTTTTTATTTTGAGTTTTTTATTTGGTGGTGGTTTGCGGTGGCGGTGGTGGAGCGTGGCGGTTGCCGACGGTGGTGGTGGTGGCTAGCTGCGGGCAGTGGTAGGCAGTGATTGCCAGCAGTTGTGGTCTCAAAATAAAAACCAAAATTGAGAACCGAAACTCATTTTTGGAATTTTCAAAAATAGCCCTGGCTTAAAAACTGATTTTTTAAACTGAAGAAAAAAACGAAAACTATGCGTCAAACGCGTTTATTTTCTCCGGTTTACAAAACTGAAAAAAAAATAAACTTTGTCAAACAAAGCCTAAGATCACTTCTATTAGTTAGCAATCTCTCTGTTTTAACAAAATGTCTTCTACTCTTTGTAAACAATTTTAAGATAACTGAACATTCAAGCATAATTGGGGGGTCAAAATCTTTCCCCCCTTTTTTTCACTTACATTGTCAAGTATCCTCGTTTAATTGTACTTTACTACTTATCCAGAGTGCGACGAATATTATAATCCTCTCGAATGACGATTATCAGTAAGGTGAACTTCCTTCGAGTGAATTGAACCAACACTTGTCCCCGGTCTACGCTCGTAAACATCCAAACATCATAAAGCATAAACGGGGACAATTAATCAGAACTTGTCTCCGGTCTATGCTCGTAAACATCCAAACAGCACAAACGGGGGACGTGAATCTAAACTGAAAAGGAATGTGCAAGGAAGTGTGGAAGGTGTATTGATATTGAGATGAGGTAGAATTATTCTGGTGAAGAAGCTGATCGGTTCTGGTCCAAACCAGAGCTTTTTTAGTAGAAGAGCATGCAGTGCAGGTCTTGGTCGGATGAAGGTCCACATGGGCTTCACGAGGGAGGATAAGGTGACACAATCTAGCAGGGGTGAAACCATGGTGCTGACTTAAAGAGAAATTTACGTCCAAAAGGCCTACAAGGGATGCATGCAGCATTTTGAATGGTTGGGTTAGACTGGACCCAGGAATATTTCCACCCATATTCCTTTTCACCAACTTTCAGAATTGTTTTGCCTTTCCCTCATACACTGTACATTGTCACCTTTATGTAGGCATGAGGGGGAATAGATATTTTTGGTTGAGTCAAAGTCTATGCACATTGGTGACTATGGTGAATAGAAACTTACAAGGGCCGTTAGAGATCACCAACATCTGACCAACCCAACTGATTATGTGAAAAAAAATCATTGTACTATCCTCTTTCTTGTTCAAATTTTGAGTACATTGAAATTGGGAAACCCAAGATTACCTGCGAAGGGTGGAAAGACTCCGATCTGTTCTCGAATTCTTGGCTTCTGGGTATGGATGAGAATGCTAGAGACGTTAATCGACCGACGATAGTTAATTCTATATTGTAGTCTTCCGCCTTTCATTTCTCTCTCAATGAAGAAAGAAAAAAAGATCAGGATTACACGTCTGCATCTCATATCAACGGGAAAAAAAGATCAAGATCACATTGTACATTGTCACCTTTATGTAGGGAAGAGGGGAATAGGTATTTTGGGTTGAGTCAAATTCAAGTGCAATTGTGACGATCGTAAATACAAACTTATAAGGGCTATTAGGGATGACCAACATCTGACCAACCCAACTGGTTATGTGAAAGAAAAAAAAATCATCGTATTTTCTTTTTTCTCGTTCATATTTTGAGTACATTGAAATTGGAAAACCCAAGATTACCTAGCGAAGGGTGGAAAGACTCCGATCTTTTCTTGGATTTTTGGCTTCTGGGTATGGATGGGAATGCTAGAGGCGTTAACCGACCAATGATAGGTAATTCTATCCAATAAAAAAAGGACAACAATCACACACGCTTGCATCGACTCGAAAGCAAATTTCTCAAATTCGATGCACTTTTATTGTTATGATCTTGTTTATATAGACTCATACAAGCAAATGAGGTGAGTGTCAACATTAGTTAGGCAAAAATACTTGCTAGTTTACTCTTGTAAAAGTGACCCCGAGCTGAGAGAATCGAGAATCAAGAATCCTCCTTTGTTTTTGGCCCCGCCCACCACACATTTCTCGATTTTCTTACAGTACCCATTCACACACTTAGGAAAGAGACATTATACCTTTACCCTCAATACACACTATAAGCATCCTTCCTTTTTCCATTTTTAGAAAGTTCTTACCATTCAATTCGGCGTAGTTTAGAAATCTCCCTCCCCCCTTACACATGCACTTGTGCATCCATATGCATGTTATGTGGAAACTATAGAATTATAATACTGGCAGTGAATCCGCCTGCACAAGGCTAGTAAAAGATCTTAGAGTACTGAAGTTGTATACTGTTTCAAAATTCTCTAGTCACGTCCAAACAACTTTAGAAGATGCCTCGATCGGTTGCTCTTACGGGTGCTAGTCCGTGACCTAAGCTCAAGTTATGAAAGCTACGTGTGCAATTCCGCTACCAAACTCTAGATAGGCCTCGTCGACATACATATTCCCCGACGTATTAAGTTTCCGTTCAGAAAAACAAAGATTCCATATTCCATTGTGATGTGGGGGTTGCTTAAAGACATGGAAAAGGAAATTGGAATCTCCCAATCCAAATTTAAGTTTGTCCCAAACACCCCGACCCCAAATGTATCCTTAGACTATGCCCTGGCTAGACTAGAGACTGTCCCACCTTAGCTACACCCAAACATACCTCTCATAAGAACAAGCCCACAGCTTAAATTTAATAGAGAAATCAAACCATAACACTCCAGAGCTGCCCTTATTTATACCCCCAAGCTAGCTTGCCATTTCACACACTTGTTCTTGCTCTTTCTTCCTCCATAGCTTCTCCTTAGCCAAGACTCTAAAAAACAAAGGAAAATTAAAGGCAAAGATGTCTGGTGTTTGGGTGTTCAATAATGGTGTGATCAGACTGGTGGAGAACCCGGGCAATTCCTGTCAGGGATCGAGCGGTCCAAAGAAGGTTCTGGTCCATCTGCCCTCTGATGAGGTGATCACATCCTATGCTGTGCTTGAGAGGAATCTGTTTTCTCTGGGGTGGGAGAGGTACTATGATGACCCTGACCTGCTTCAGTTCCACAAGAGATCCACAGTCCATCTCATATCTCTGCCCAAGGACTTCAACAAGTTTAAGTCCATGCACATGTATGATATTGTTGTCAAGAACCGTAATGTGTTTGAAGTAAGGGACGTCTAAGTTTCCCTTGGTTACGTTACTTGCAGTTGTTATGCCGTCGTTCTAGTGTTTGTCTTTTCATCCCCAAAGCACCCCCCCTCCCCCCAACCCCCCCTTCTCCCTCTCTGTGTCTCCCCTTGTTCGTAGAGTTTGATTTCTGAGTCCAAGTGTTGTGGTTGACATGTTCCGTTGTACTGGTGAGGCTTGTGCCTTAGGTTAGGGAAGCTACTTGGTGTGAATGCAAGTATATTATGTAGTGATTTTGTTATGAAAGTTGATTTAATGGGTGTGACGTATTTAGCGCATCATATACCTTCTCTTTGATGAGGGTGTGTGTGAGGGGTGGTGGGGGTGGGTGGGGTACTGGGGACATTGGATCATGTCATGCAAGAGATGACATAGACTACATGTTACCCTGTTACATGTTATCGAGATTCGATGGTACATTATACGCACGTACACAAGGGGAGATATGTACCTTTCGTAAGTAAAAGAACTTAAGTGTAACGCTGACTGAGATGATATAGTGTAAACGATAGATAGAATGAGGGAATAATAATTTCTTGATCTCCTATTACTTTGGAATTCTTCTATCTCGCTAGATCACACTCGTCCGTTACGCCACGTCAACTCTATCTGTCACCTTTACGCTCAAGATTTTTACATTCACGAGACGTAAACAAAAACATGATATAACGGGGTTCACTCAAAGGTTCAAATTTGGTCGTTGAGATTTATCAGACAATGCAATGACGCTGCCGTATCTTTGTCTGACTGGACTTGTTGGGCGTGCATATATATATGCCTAAACATGCTAAAAGAAGGCGTATGTGAAACTGGATGGTGCACAAAACTGATCCAACCAAGATGGGTCGTAGACAAGGATTAGACATGACTTGTCAAGCATGAATATTGACATAGCAGTTAAGGTTACCAAATTGGAAACTCTTTCCCAGAATGGAAAAGAAACGATTTTTGCATTCATATTGCAAGCAAGAGGGTCCTCTGTGCCAGCCAAAATCAAGTGTAGAAATCATACCATAGCCCATTAATTACCAACTGAATTCACAGTCCTGCTCTGTACTCGAGTCGTATGATCTTTCCCCTTGAATATTAATTAAGTTGAACACTATGACAATGTTTTGCAGCAGATTGAAAGCTCAAGCAATGACAAGTTCCCACAATTCTCAAAAATTTAAGGGAAGAAAGCGTCCCAATTTAGTACCATTCGACATTCGGTGCCTAATTCGTTCAAACAAGAGAAGAGAAGAGAAGAGAAGAGAAGGTTGATTCTCGGGTCGCTTCATCTATCTAATACCATGCATCTTTTTCGAGTCTCTGAAAAGAGTTGGCCAAACTGATAAGCACGAATTTGTTCCTTGAAAGGATCTTACATGGCTGTAATCAAATCATTTTAAGAAATTGCCACAACTACAAAAAAGCGACATTCCATTATAAATCCAATACCTTTGTACTTTCTCTTATAAACTCTCCCATTTATTTAGAGATCCTGCCCAACTTATAAGTTATAATAACACAAAATGATCAAGAGATAAGTAGGCTAGGATTTAATAAGCCAACGTCCACCAAGCAAGTCCAAGAAACATGTGCCCCAAAGGTTGTGTAGATCTCATAGTCTTATATCTTTTCCATTGGACTCTAAACTGGCATATGGCACTGGCACTGACCCTTGTAGATAAGAGGCTTATCAGCACATGTCTTATGCACCCACCTCCCCACCCCCCATCAAAAGTTCCTCCAGTTCTTTCCTATTCTTGCCCACTCCTTCGAATGGGCTTCTGTGACAGATGAACATCTCTCTCTCTCTCTCTCTCTCTCTCTCTCTCTCTGTGCAGGTACATATGCATTTATACACGGTACACACAACATGCTATGGTTCTTGAGTGAGTATGCTACGCTAGACACAAATGTTGCGTCAATTCAAACTTTTTGAGGTCTGTCTCGCCTCATCGTAATAAAAAGAACTCGAATCTAAGTTTGATAAGCACTTGAATAGATAGGAATCTAACGGTTGCAAATCTACATTAAGTCGGTTAAGATTTCATATTATTCTTCACAACTTTCCCAACCGTACCCTACAACGAGTGATGAATAGGCACTTTTGACCAAAATCTCCAATTTTTTCTCCCATCTCCGTCGCCAACAACCGCTGGCATTCAAACCCTCACCCTGCCATTTATGTATACATAAATTCGAGCCATATTTGAGCACATCGTAGGTATCCAGCGATCGAAGATATTGTTTACTTCTAGTATGCTATGACCAAGTGCTAAAAGGGGGGAAAAAACACCAAGTGCTAATGTTTCAACTACTCTTTTAAGAAGAATGGTGGTTGGACAAAAGACTGCAGCAGGAAGATTGAAATCTAGTCCTCTGTTCTGATAACCTTGGAGATCAAAGATTTTTTGGGTGCATTTCTAAATATGGACTACTTTATGATTGGTCATCATTCAAAGTGAGCTCATGAAAAGGGTGGGTGATGGAGATCCCATCCTATCCTTTAGGAATGGGGCAAGGGAGAGATCCCAGTTTTGTCTTCTCATGAGTTTGAATTTAATGGGCAGAGCTTTTGTCTTGTCATTCCATGCAGTGAGGTTTCATTTTCTTGCCCTCTTTGCACAACGATAAAGGATCCCTGCATGTAATCAACCAGTTGCTGCATTGATTTTCCTAATCTAGCTAGATTGTCCGTGAGGTCATATCATTCTCCAGCTTGTCACACTTTTACCAAAAAAATTGTCATGGTGTTGATCAGTGTTATCAAAGGCGCGCTGAGATGCACAGACCGCGTCTTCCTTAGGGTTAGGAATAGCCTCATCAAATAGGCACGCGTTTTCCACGCCTAGGCGCCCAGGCAGCAGGCACAAGGCGCAACGCAGAAGTGGAGGTGCAAATTTGATTTTTACATCGTTGCATTGTCTCAACCATTCATTATCATCAATTTTATTTCATAATATCATGAATCAATACCTAAACACAAAAAAAATATAAAAAATTGAAACCTCCAGATCCCTAGGCAATCGGTTCTCTTACTGCTGTTCATTGTGGTAGCGCTCGGTCGCTGACTGTTGCTCTTGTTTTAAGTAGATATATTCCTTCACTTCACCTTTAGATGAAGAAGATAAAATTGAGAAGTAATTTTTAACGGACTTGGAGCATATGATGTCATTTAATGAAAACTTTGTGGCCTTGTCCCCGTTGATGACGATGACATTGTCATGTTCACTTAAGATTCATCGCTTCTCATTATAGATTTAACATTTTTTTCTAGTGTTGTAGGTTTGTTAAATTGACATGTTTTAGATTTTTCTACGTGATTTTACTGGTTTAATAAATTAGTAACTATTTAATTTTATTTTGCACCTCACTTTAAAAATGAGCGCCCCTGTGCCTTACGCCTTGCACCTTGCGTTTAGGCTCTAGCGACCCTTTGTACCTTAGGTATACCCGCACTTTTAATGAGTATGATTTGGATTCTCAAAAGGTTGTTAGAGTTGAAGTTTCTTCTCATGTTCATAGAGTTGACCTCAAAAGATCATAAGAAGGTATTTGGTTTGAAATCTGGTTTCATAATTTCTTAAAAATTTTTATGCAAGGCTAGTATTTTCAGCTTGCATTTGATCCTCTTTTATCAAAGTACAATCGTGTACTCATTAACGTGTGTACTTGATGGTAGTGTACGTTGTATTAAGTATGATTCATATTGTTGAGTTCATTATCTAACAACTTTTAAACCTTTAAAGCAGATAATAACTTTATATTATGCAATTTTTATTTTGATTTAACTACTCGATTGACTACTGTATTATTAAGTAAATTCAACTTGTTACTGAACATCAGTTTGTGTCAAAGTGTTTGCTAAATTTGAAATTCATTTCAATCAGGTGACTCCATCAACTTCTGTCAATCCATGTCCGCCAATTTAGAGGTACAACCATGCTTCCTTATTCCCTTTCTTCTTCTTCCTTCTTCTTCTGTCTAGGTTCTCCTTCTTCTTCCAAGTCTAACATCATCACCCCCAACCATGACGGCTCCACCACCAACCACACACACACACATTCTCTGTCACACAGACACATACGCATGTACCCACGCGTGCGCGCTCGCCCAGTCAACGCACGCACGCACGCACGTGCTCTCTCTCACACATAAATATATTGTTATATGCATATGCGTATATGACTTATACTAAACTAAAAGGATGGATATTAAGTTTATTAGATTGTGGAAAACTATTGAACTTGTCTAAAACATAAGAAAATTTTATGATTTAAATGACAGATATAAATTTAAAATTAAATAGAGAGAGAGAGAGAGAGATTTAAGTGGGACATGTTGACGTAGAAGAGATGACAGATATTAACTTCTTTTCTTTAAAAGGAAATCTAGATTTTGTGGCAAGAGTTATTAGATGAGTGAGATCTCAACAGCAAAAGCTTTCATTGGACTTCCATCACATCTCATAGAACATAAGACAAGGTGATCTGATTTTCTTGTTCTATAATCCAGAAAAGAAATTAATCATCTCATCCTCAACACGCATTTCTAATTATAATGCTAATCTCAACAGATAATTGGTCAATTCTTCAAGATTCTCCATTCAAGGGATCTGATTGATTTCCTGCAACTGAGACAGATTTCAATCAGACTCAAAGGCAAGAATGTTGCCAGCTCTAACTGTTTTAGAAATGCTTCAATACAATAAAAATGATATCTTACACCTTACAAGACCAACTGCACAAAAGATACATATGTTTGGTGTTTTACTCTCTCTGGAAGGTGAGCAAAGGCTGCATACTTCTAGCCCTGCTCAGACCCTGAAATAGATGGAGCCCTTTTCTTCAATTTCAAGGATGTCACACATTGGGCCAATCTTCAAGCGCCATACCACTGTAAGCACTTCTAGAAATAGAGTTTGTTGGCTAAAGGAGCCTGAATATGGTTGCTCGTCTTCTCGCAGAGAACTGGGAGAAGAGAAAGACAGCTAGAACATTGCAAGGTCTGGTTGGAGGATTCATTTGGTCTGAAATGCACCATACGTTAACAATTTTTTACGACCAAATGTGCAAAAGTTGCTACTAATTGTTTCAAAATTGCTGTTTGTTCTTTTTCAGCGGTTTAGACCATTTCAAAATTAAATAGCGTGGTACAAATTCATGGGTGATTTACTGAACGTACCAATGTAATAGATATTTGCACTATTTGTAGTAAAATTTCCGGTCATTGAATGGTATATTTTGACCATCTAACGATAAAACAAGAACGTATGCTCGGCCTTGTATACTTACTCTATGAACAAATTACAAACAGTTTTGTGAATGTTATTAAATAAAAACGTGAGAGATCAATTTCTGCCGACACTGTCCGCACCTCGCATGGTATGGCTAGATCGGACGTGACGCTTTTTTTTTATTTTATTGATATTGATTTAAACAGTAAAATTACATTAATAAGAAAGGAACTTGCGTAATCCAACTTTAAGAACCATAGAGATTAAAACAAAGAACAAATTAGCAGCAAAGGCCAAACAAACAAATTAACATCTTTTTTTTCTTTTTCTAACAAAAAATCAAGTGGTCTTTTCATGCTAGTTACAAGAAAATTTGAAACAATGTGATGTTTCTAGGGTCTATTAAGCTCTGTTACGTGAGACCACAAGGCAAACCTGACCCTCTGAACACTTTGTACAAGAAGATTCTCTCTCTCCCTTAGCACTGCTTTCCTAGCCCTTTCTTTTATCACATAATAATCCCCTTGGTCCATCGATACTACTTACTACATAGTTGGAATCAATAATCTGAAACCATGCAACGTCTATTCGTGTCACTTGATCAACGCGCTGTTACGCAAAAATAGAAAATGATGTGCAATTTCAGTTGGTGTGCAAGAGTACAAGTCTATAAGGCAAACCCCTTCAGAATCTCTCTGAGCTTCTTATGTATCTGTCTCTGCATACAAGGGTACAACCAAACTAGATGGGGTAGAGATTTGAGGATTATTATTTATTATAGTATTCTACAGCAAAATAAAATAAAATAAAACTTTATGATGATGGCATTTTCTTAACTCATAAATTCGGTCACCTCGTCCTCCATAAACTTCGAACTTGTGACCACTTCTATTGAGCTTCATAGAGTAAAACTGTGAAGTAATGGACATCATAACCGAAGACAAAGCAAGGGAGACATGTTCACTGGTCACTTGCATATCTTTGTCAACAGCTCAACGCCAGCCAACCAGATTAAGCACAACAAAACTCAGGACATAGGAGTTGATCCGTTGGATATGAGCAAGAAAAGATCAGTGTTGCCCTGACTGAGGCGTTTTCATTACATGCTGGAACTGCACCACGAAGCAAATCGCAGTAACATCAGCGGGAGCCTGTGTAGAACAACGAAGGTGCGGAGGATGCACCAAGGGAGGTTATGGACTGGGAAAAGGATGACTGATGATGCCATAACACTGAAGGATGATTGAGAAGTACTCTTCTCTTAGCTTCAGCACAACACTATTGTATGCTCGGATCCTTCATTCTCGGTTCCTCTTCCCCACTCTCCTTCGATTCATAATAATGGGACGACTGGAGGCCTTCGTTTTAGAGGCCTACGTATGGAGTACAGTGTAGATATGCAGATTTATACAACTCACTCTACACGAAGTTTTACATAAATTTCAGGTATTTTTGAATGCTTTGGCATCGGCCCTGCAGATAAATGATTTCATACCCACCCCCCATGACAGCAAAAAGAGCAGCCACTAATTTACATTAGAGTAGTGCGAGGCAGCTAACTGAATAGTGCACAAAATGATAATTTCTATCTAATGCATAGCAATTTTGGTATCTCTCAACCGCCCATTAGACTATAACTGCTTTAAAGTTACTCCCTCCCTTATTTCTATTTTCATACGTAAATATTAGCCCACCGCTAAAAAGAAACTACCCTAAGATAGTACCTTTGCCCCGACAGACACAGAAGCAAGATAAATAAATCAGCGGCGAAAGACAAAAACAATGATGCCTTTGTCAACGTATCATAGTGATACTTAACAAACTGTGAAGGTGCTCAACAAGTGAAGCAGCTGGAGACTCTACATGGGTTAGAGCAATTCTACATCATAACAGAAGTATCTACAGAAAAAATGAAGAAAGCAGATGCAAGAAAAGTTTCTTCACAGTAAAAACCAAGAAACAATTAAGATGCTAACCTCCATTCTAAGTTCAGTATAATCCTCAATTTGCAAAGAACTTTACAGCAAAAGCTATGGTACAATCAAGATGCCACCCTCAACACTAAGTTCAATATATTCCTATAATTGTAGTTTAACTACGATGCACCAAAATTATAGTGAACTTTACACCAACCAAGTTGCTAGCCTCAATCCTAAGTTCACTATAGTCCTCAATTCATCTCTACAGCAAAAACCTAGATGCTGGACTCAAACAGCGTGTCCTCGAGTTGTACGAACTCTTACAAAAGCCATGTTACGTTCAGCATGCACACCTTGATACTTAATTAGACTCCTTATTATATTCGGACAAGCAAGTAGTATCGGTGTAGATTTATGGTAAAAAGAGCATCACACCGAGGAAGAAGTATTAGCAAAGGTGGACGACAACCCACAAGCCCAAAAGTAAAAGAGAACATCCTACAGCAAGAAAGAAAATAGTGGGAGAGAACTCAGTATAGTTGCATTCAGTAAGCACAATTTTAGCAGGACTCAAATTCCAAGATCATATTTGTTGTAAGCAACCAGACAAGTAAGGTCCCAAACTAAAGTTCCAGCTTCAAGATAAGAACTTCAGCCTGATCCACATATCTTCCTTTAGTGTTGCAGAAAAAGTTGTATAAAATGAAGAGACACCGGTTTAGTAACTAATGTGCATAGAGGTTAACTGGCTTATATAGTAAGTTGTCAGATATGCATCCCAGCAACAGCACAACGTGTTATCAGTAACAGATATAAGTCATTCATCCAGTACTGGAAAATATATTTGTACCCAATCAACTAATGCACAAATAATTATATTCAATAATTTAAGCCACCTTCTTATTGATATTTTTTTTTTAACAATGTAAACTAGCCCATTAATCACGCTAAAAACCCCAAAGTACAGTACATAGTAGGACGAAAGAAGCGTCGGATCACCTGCTAATGATTACATTGTATTTCCGTCTAAATACCGTGAAAGCTCTGGCTAGTAAGAGTTAATGAGAATTATATAGAGCAAACAAAGAGAATCAGAGTTCGTACAAAGATATATTGTATACAGACAAGGGAAGGAACTGGTGACTTGAGGGAGGAAAGACACTTGAGGGTAGAAAGGGAAATGTAAAAATACATGACTAAGCTCCTTGATATGTGTGAAAAGTAAAAAAATTATATCACTTATCTTGAGACAGAGGAAATAATATTTTTGGCACATTAACATAAGAAGAACAGAAGTAAAAAAAAACTTGGAATTTTAGAATTTTGCTACTTGCTTCTGCCGTTTTTTAGTCGGTTTCAGCAGCGGCAACTTCAAATGAGAAAAAAACAGAGAGAACCCTTGTATTGAGGTAATATGGCAAGGCATTCTTCCAGGCAACTTCAGTCGTATGCATAGAGCTACTTCTCAGGCAATTTTAATCTTTTGTTGAGGGAGAGAAAAACCCATCTGGAGGTTAGATCGCAAGAGGGTGATTTTATGCCTTTAAAAGAGGGTTAAAACGATTAACTTCTCCAGGCCACGTGATCCCGATGTAACAGTACATTTACCCCCAACTGTAACATGTGACCCAAAATGGGACGAAAGAAAAGTACTGTAACACTCTGCAGCGGAGAGATTAAAGTCAGTACTACGAAGAAACAGAACCAACAAAATACACTACATTGATTTGTCATTGAACTCCATATCGAAAGAAGTGATTGTCAATATACTACAAGAGAGGCCACTTTAGGTGGAACCCCATCGCATAATGAGATGTCGAGCATGAAAGTGCATGTCCAAAACTAAGGTCAGACACCTTCGGCCATGTTACACGAAGTTTGGTTTTTACACATTCAACTTCTCCCAACCTTGACAAGTGGCTGGGAGAAACATTGCCTGTCCAGAAAATGCAACTAAGAATCAGTCAATCACACACATAAACTGCAATTCAACGTATATCTCTTCTTCGGTTGTTCATTTTAACCTGAAGAAAATGGTAACAAAGGTATGGGTAAAGAGTGCAAGTGAAGAATCGTGGCGTCAGAAGTTGACCTCCATCTTGCTAAGACTTCTGTGATGGTCACCATTCAGAAACTTAGAAACAAAAGTCAAGATCTTCCTTCAAATGAATGACCTCGTCGACACTTATACTGATTTTTGCTTAGGGTCTTACTGGGTAAGGGATTGATCTTCTTTCATTTAAAAGGGGGCAGTTTGCCAGCTCGCCATCCTATTAATCTTGTCAAAAAGAGATCTAAGCCTTCAAGGCATAAACTTGTGAATCGGCCCATAATCTGTTGTGCATACCAACAGACAGGTCTCAATGCTTAAAAGGATAAGTTGATAGATCACTACACTAAAAGCTGACCCAAGTAAAATCAAAAGAGTATTTAAAGCTCTCCCAACGAAATTATCCGAATAATACTCCATAAGTGTTATTCGCATCTTACTTGGCTTCAATTTTGAAAAGTTTCGCGTTCCTACTGTAAGGTATTTCTTAAACATCAACACCTTCTTTAAAAACACCCATATACTAGTTTACAATCTGGCAATGGCTTAAATAAAGAAATCAAACCAAACTCGTTACCAGACCCACCTTCATTGATCTCAATTACATTGTCAACTTGCATCAGGGAACAACCTTTCAACCAATATGCCTGCCAATAATCCGGAACGCCAACTAGCTAACCATCCGCACGATTTGGAAAACTGTGAAACCTAAATCTCTGCTTAACTGATGCCCTAACAATTGCCAGTAACACACAAATAGATAGCACCGGTATGCAGTGACATTAAACAATACTGTTTCGGCTAAAAGAGGATATCATATCAAAAATATAGTTCTCTCACCTGCATTGATAAAGTGTTTAGCAAAGAGGAGCTACAAAATACTTATACCATATAGAGACCCAACACAGTCAAATCATCAATAGCTTTCAAATTCAAAAAAAAATTATCAGGAATTCAGTAGGGTCTTCATCAAATCATCAGAAACATATTATATATCCACTACAAAATCACCAAATATATCTCTTGCACAAGATGAATAAAGCCACATACAAAAGCTTAAATGAGCCTGAACACACCTCTTACACAAAACTTAATAAACAGCCATCCTCGAATAAAAACCCAAATTAAACCTCAACCAACATACGTAGAGATTTTAAAAGTCTAAAACAAACTGATCAAAAGCTCAGTAAGAATTTCACCAAATTTATTTCAAGCACGACGTGCATGCAACAAATCCGACACAATACCAATGTCTTGTAACACACCTGCCACCCAGAAACTAGACAAACACTCGACTACGTCCAAAAACCCAAATTTAATTCCAAGTCCCAGCAATGTTATCAGGAATTCGGAAAGGATTATACTGTATTATCACATCATATCATCAATTCAGTACAAAGTCAACAAATATATCTGTTCCACAAAAACAGAGTAAAACCACATACGAAAACCCACATGAGCCCCAAATTAAACCCCCAGAACCCCACTTACCAAAAAAACAAAACTCCAAACCTCACAGCTCGTCCTCCATCCTCAAATACGCCCCGATATCCGCCTGTATAATCACTACAATCGCGTTTGGCTCCATCTTCCTGCAATCCTGCGTCGACCTTGCCGCAACCCCGAACGCCAACGGCACATCTGACATCGAAAACACCACCACCCCATCACCCATGTTAATGTTCTCAGTAATCCGCCCCAGCCCACCTTTCAGCACGTTGTTGCCGTACAGGACCGACATTTCCGATGTGGGTTTCAGCCAAACCTTGTGCTTGGCATTGGCGGCCAGCAGATTCAAGCACTGTATGGTCAGATGAAAGCTGCCGTTCTTTGTGAATTTACCGATTAGGGTCCCGAGCGAAACCAGGTTGTCACGCTTGATGTTGGTGGCCCGCTTGACCAGGGACTCGCTGACGTAGTAAACCCGGTTCTTGTTGAGGCGGAAGCAGTACCGACCAGGGTTCGAATCGGGTCCCTCGTGAGACGGGCTCTCGACGATGTTCTTCAGGTTGTTGCCCGTGAACTTGAAGAGCTTCTCGAACACCTGGGTCGTCTCCTTCTCGTCGAGTGGCCTCATGGTTTGATGGGATTAGCTCGTGGTTTCTAGTTCCCCTCTCTCCCCCTTCCACCAGTTTATTCAGGGTTTAGGGTTTTGTGTGTGACTGCAATTTTGGGACAGAGAGCTGGTTTTGGGCCTTTGTTTAGTGTTTGGGGCTCCTGTTCTCTGTCCATATGTAGTCCGGGATGGGCCGGATGGCCCAACCTTTCTCAACGTATTGCAGAGCAATTTGTTTTTCGCAGCATCTACTTTTAGATCTTAGTTTGTTATTTCACTCTCCCATTTACTACTTCATCGGTCCCTGATTAATTGATCGTATTTCACTTGTACATTTATATAGAATATGAGTCATAATTTATTAATTTTTCATCCTTCACAAATATGGGGAGAGAGAGAGAGAGAGATAGAAAAAAAAAAAAAATGAAGGGTAAACATGAAAAAATCTATAAAATCTTTCTTAATTTAAAAAGTAATCAATTTTTTTAGAACAGTCCTAAAAAAAAATATGAGCTATCTTTTTTAAAACATTAAGAGTATTTAAGAAAGTTAGAGACCAATTACTAATCTTTTTTAGCAAACATTGAAGCATGGTGTGTGCCCCCGCGCGCGTGTAAAGTGTTGATATTGGTGCTCCCTTCATCAATCACCGTCACCATTGTTGCCTGGGTTGAAACTAGTTAGGGTTGGTCACATGAGTTGTTTTCATCGACAAGTCATCGTCAGTCAACCATAGCCCGTCAAATTCGATGAAGTTGCTTCTTCTTGCGAGATATCAAAAGGCTAATATTACATATGACCAAACCATCTTTAGCGATGTTTTTTGTCTCAATCTCAATCTATGCCACCCTCGGTCTTTGCGGATATCCTCATTCTTTCTTATTTTATCTCTCCTTGTGGCTGCACAACCCCTTGCGCGTTTTCATTTCGACTGTGCTTATCAAACGGGCAACATCATTGTCAATCTCTCCGTTCATATGCGTTATTGACACTCTTTCCGTAAGTTCAAAAAGTGCTGTTGTTTTGTTTAAAGGAGAATCTATCGCCCCGCTTGGCATCTATTGCCATTTTGGCGTTTTCATTCTGAAAGAAAAAACTGTCAAATCCTCGTATTTGGCACCAATTTGTATTTTCTTGTTTTTTAAAACAACTTTGCAAAGGCGATGAACACGGCCATTATAAAAAAGTACTCCTTACTTAGAAAACGAGTCTTCATTTTTTTTAATTTTTTTTGTCAATGTAGGTTCTTAACATTCAATTAAAGACATAACAAAACACATGTCGCATTTCATCTTCAAAAGGCAATTGACTAGTTCAATTCAATGGGGAAAATTGATTTTGACGAATTACATAGTTAGTGCAAGAGCCACTGAAATTTTTCTTATGACTGTTCTGATCAGTGGCTCTCTAAGCTTCAATTATCTTGAAAACTAAAACCATCCCACAGTAATCACTGCTGCTACGGTGACTGGGGAAAGCTTCAATTTCCTTGATTTCTTGTTCAGGGACCTGTTATTTTTAGCCGGTATAGCTTGATCGGACACCCAGGGGCGGACCCCTGAGTAGTTGGCCGGAACCATGACCTCTCGCGAAATTCTAAAATTTTGCTTGCTACCGTTAAGATCCTATTGAATATCTTCTTCCAAACTCGGTACATTTGGGACAATTTTTTTTTCCCGCTTCTTATAGACTTTTGTACGACATGGATCGGGAAAGTTTCGGCACAACTCCTTTGCTAAAGCCTTCAACGTCAAGGGGAAGTTCCAAACCTTTGATTTGAGAAAGGTATTATTGTTTAATTCGGGATCGGGCTGCCAACCCTCGAGTTTTTTTTTTGGTAATAAGAAAAATGCATTGAAACATAAATAGAGTTTTGTGGCCTTAGGGCCATACAACAGTCACAAGGAAAAGATACTGAAACTAGCATCCCACCAACTACATAAATACAATAACATACTATCAACACAACCAAAGAGACTTAGGGTCTGTTTGGTATGACTTTCAGTTTTCAATTTTTTTTCTAAAAAAAAATAGAAGAGTTCTGGTTTTTTTTTTACCAGTTTAAAAAACTGGTGGCTATTTGACAGAATTTTTTTTTTCTTCAAAAAACAGAAAAGAGCAAGCGTTTGACATGACAACTCTTTGGGTTTATTTTTTTTAATATACATTTTTACATAATTGAACATTATTAAAGGTAATTAAGCAATTATATTACAATGTCTTACAAATAATCAATGAATAACAACAACCAACATTATTAAACATAATTAAACCAACATTAGCTCATTTTAATCCTAAACAAGTGTAGATTGACCACCGCGCCAAGACCCACCACCGCACAACAACCATTTGCCGATGTAATTAAACATAATTAATATATGTCCATCACCATCGGCAACTCGCAACACCCACCACCGCACAACAACCTACGGCAACCCACAAATTTGTCTGCCACCTAGAGCACCACCGCACCAATCAAATATGTCCATCACGCCAACCCACCACCGCCGGCCATGAAGGCAACCATTTGCCGATGTAAATCCAGCACAACCACAACAACCTACGGCAACCCACGAGACCCATCCCCAACCTACGGCAACCCATTTGCCGATTCCCATGTATTGGGCGCAACCATCTCCAACGGTTATGTTCATCTTGGACCGAAGAGCGGCCGGTGGAGGCGATGGAGGCGGAGGGCTGCTTGGGTCAGTTGGTGAACGGTGCGGCGCTGCAAGATCGTGGCGGCGGCGGCACAAATAAAAGAGATGGCGGCGGCGGCGCTGCAAGATCGTGGCGGTGACCGGTGGCCGGTGGAGGCGTTGGGCTGCTAAGTCACGGCGATGGAGGCATTGGCCGGTGGAGGCGATGGAGGCGTTGTGGCCGGTCGAGCAAGGTGAAATAGATGGAAAGAAACCCTAGTTTTTTTTTGGGTTTTATACCAGCAAGTAATTTATGCATTTTCTGTTGCTGCCTCGGCTTGAACCCTCAACCTCATTAAATGGGTTCCTCAGGCCCGCGTGAAATCTGAAAAAAAGAGTAAGAAGAAAGAGTTTTTTGCTATTTTTAAAAATGGCCCCTCTTTAAAAAGACTTGGGCCTTTTTGAAAAGGCAAATCCAGCCAAACACCCAAACTTCTTGCTCTTTTCCAAAATTTAAAAATTGGGCCTAAAAAGAGCTAAAAAAAAGAGTGTCAAACGGCCCCTTAGATTCGCAAGTTGTTGTTGACGAAGTCCTGATAGACGTCAACCCGAACACGGCAGGCAAAAATAGCTAAGAGTTGTGCTTTCTTCAAAATATACGAATCAATCGTGTCAATACTAAAGTGATGATAATCTTTGACAAGATAACACAAGTCAAAGATGATGGGTATCAGAGTACCTATAATATCTTCAGAGTTGACACATGTTAGCTATCTTTTCACATCATTAGGAAAGATTGCACTGGCTTGTTTGGAATAACGGTATCGGGCTCTCGAACAGACAATGCAAATTCATTGTTTTTCCACATCATTTTTGGGAAGATCGTTTCGTTTAACTCGCAAGAACGCTGGCAGTCACTCCAATCGACATAACAAGTCCATCCAATCGACGTTATATAAATTCATCATCTTCCCACTTGGAAAGATTACTCGTTAAGTTCATTTCTCGTGTTTTGTTTTCTACAGTCGCGTACAAATTTTGGCACACCCGATGGGATACCATGGACCACCTAAAATGTTTCACAACCACAAGCGTCACAGAGAAAATAATGCCTTATTTATTTATACAACAAAAAGAGGAACATCAAAATGCCAAGTATAAACCACAAAGTCCAAAAAGCAAAAACCTAAACAAAATAACATCAAATTATATATATAAAAAAAAAAATCAGAACCCTCCGTCAAAACCACCATCGTCAAACCCACCATCAAACCCATCAGAAACCATATCCCCAATCAAAAGCCCACCGAGAGCCCCTCCCAAGAGCCCAGCCCCCAAGCCCAGCCCAAACTTGTTCTTCTTCGGAGCCTGCTGCTGCTGCTGCACCGGTGGGTACCCGTAACCAGCCTGAGGCGGGTACCCCTGCTGCGGAGGATACCCACCATAGCCCGGTGGAACCTGCTGCGGCGGGTACCCACCGTAGCCCGGCTGCGGCTGGTACCCGTAGCCCGCCACAGGCGGAGGATAAGGATACCCGGCAGGTGGCGGGTATGGACCAGGACCCTGACCCATGTAAGCCTGCGGTGGTGGGTAAGCCGAGCTGGTCCCCGCCATCGGACCCGGGGCGGGATAGGCCGTGACGGGCTCGGGAACCTTCGCTGCCGGTTTCCCTCCGACGAATACCTCACCGAACTTGTAAGAGAAGTTGATCACCCCCTTGGGCTTGCCGGAGGGCTTCCTGACCTGGTACATGACGAACTTCAGGGGCTGGCCCTCGCCGGAGCCCTCGAGGAGCTCCTTGACCGGGACGTTGACCTCGCCGATGTCCTTGTCCCCGAAGGTGCGCTGGCACCGGAGCCGGACGACGACGGTCAGCCGGTTCTGTTGGATCAGAGCCTCCTCGAGGGTGAACTTCATGGGGTGGTTCCACGTGGGGTTGGTGTCGCCGGAGGAGTTCACGGGAGTCTTCTGTTTGGCGGCGTTGGCGCCGCCGGAGACGGATACGACGGCGAACACGTCCATCTTAACGAGGAAGCCGATTTTCTTGATTTCTTTGGCCGAGATGAGGTTGAGCTCTAAGGTGCGGTAGTCCATGGATGTGATCGGAGAGTGACACCCTAGAGAGAGGGAGAGAGAGAGAGATGAGATCTTGGTGAAGAGAGAGTAGAGAGAGAGAGAGGCGGAGAGAGCAGAGGAAGGAAGATGGCAAAATGTGATGATAAGTCCAGAGGGAATAGGGGACTGGTCTTGGTCAACGCTTACAAAAGGCGTGGCCTGGCGTGCTGGTTGTTGCAAGTGTGTGTATATATATATATATATATATATATATGGAAGTAACCATGGTTAGATTATAATATCGGAAGAATATAAGTAGACCCTTTTTTTGTGCTGTTAAAGTAATATTTATTAAATGGATCTTGCTTTTTTTAATCGAAAGAGTGTCTATTTCAAGATGTGTTATTATTTTTTATGTTTATTCTGTATTCGTCACTAAAGATGAAATAGTAATGAAGTCTTTCGGTAACGAACGAACGAACAGATATAAGAGAGTATGAAAAACTTTAAGGAATGTGTGAGGTGATAAAGGTTCTTGAAGAATAACTTTAAGGTTCTGTGTTCGAATTTCCGTATCAACGAGTCATATAAATTGTAATATTTATTATTTCAAAGAAAAAAAGAGACAGAGTGTATAAAAAACACATATTTCGTTTTACTGGTATTATCTTTTGATTGACGAGCTTTGATCGAGTGTAAAAATAGCGAGATGCGCACCTCATCATTTACCGAAAAGTTCAATATCATGCTATTCATAAATTTTTTAAATAACAATAAAGGTGTAAAAAAAAATATGATATGACAATGAAGGCTCTCTTTGTTCGTATTTTACAAGACAGCGATGTGCCTCAACCGCGGTTTAAGTGCAAAGAGCTTCTATGACGAGATGCTTCTAATAGTTTGAAAATTTCTTTTTCCACAGCTTGGGCACATGACGAAGGACAGTAAGTTTGTTTGCTTGACTTGCAATTGCAAGAGGCAAAAAGTCAAACACGCAGTATCAGAGTGACATATGGCAAAACACGATTGGCCGAACTATTTTACTTTATTATTATTATTATTTTTTTTTCTAGGTGAGACGAGGGGGGTGACGTGAAATTTGCAACCACCATACTTTTCTCAATCTAATGGGAAGGCTCATGGAAGTGTTCTCATAACTTAACAAAATGGAAAAGGCAAAACAAGTTGTGATATTCTAGAACAAGTTGCGAAAATTTTGGACTCATAATGGTCGTATATAATTGCAACAAGAAAATGGATAACATGAGATTACTATACTATGTATTAAAGAGTCTTAACTGAACGAGACGACACCTGATATTTTGTAAGGAGAAATTAATAAGTTGCTTTACAATTAGTGGCAGGCTAGGTGCAACTAGTTAAGGGCAAAAGTGAGGTTCGAAGTGATTTTGCTAGTGTTTTTGGGGTTGGCCTCCGCCATGCCGTGCGAGTGGCTTTGATGGTGGTCTAAGATGGCTTGGGGGGACGGATTGCGGCGGCGGTCGAAGGAAATTAGGATAGGAAAGACGAAAAAATTAAGTGGAAAACCCAAGGATAATATTGTCAATTATTGTTTTTTTTTGTGAGACTTAGCTGATAGGATAGGAGGGCGGTGTAATTTTTTAAACTAGTTGTATAGCTTAGTGTCATAACTCGAAACCGGAAAGAGGTTCATTTCGCTAGGAGGTCAGTTGGTTTCGCTAGGAGGTCTTTTTTGGTAAAAAGAGAATGACATTTAACAAAATTTCGCTAGGAAGTTGAGGTGCATTATAGTAATCGAATCGCCCATTCTGATATTTGAATGTTTTTTCTCTACCATTAAGTGTTTTATTTCATACAAAAAAAAACGTTTTAAAATCATAACAAGGTAAGATTTAACTACCACATTTTAAGATATTACAGATAAACTATATATTTAACCTCTTTAATTAATGAAGTTCTTGCACTATCTAACCAAAAAAGAATTATATATTTACCATGGTAACGTGCCCAAGGGGGTCCAAGATACTTTTGGTCTATGTTTGAACAATTATTTTGGGTAGTTGACTTGCCAAAAGGCCATCAACTAGTAATCTAGAATAAGATACCGATTAAGGAAGCTATAAATTTATGTGGCAGACAGATGATTCCCAGGTAAGAAAGGCATGACCTTTTCAATTTTTGAACAGTTGATTTAACTTTTATGGGAATCACAAGTTTTTAGCATTTAATAAAGGATCCGATTTTGTATCATTAATGGAAATTGCAAAAATAATAACTCTAATTCTGTCACTTTCTTTAAAAGCGTAAACTATTAAATAAATGTACCCAAAAAAAAGTAAACTATTAAATAAAGAACTAAACAATGTATATGATGTTTTAATACTTCTATTAAGTGTTATGCTTTAACACTTCTATCAGGTGTCAACCTCAAATTTCACGTAGCGAAACAAATCAAGGTGTACAACCACCAAATACACAAAGAAACATAGTACAAAAATGAATACCTTGCTAAATTGGAGCTCTCTGACAACTAGTTAAGTTACTACTTTATCTAAAAGCTTAAACTATTATATAATGGACCCAATAATGCACATCATGATTTAATAGAAAGTATTAGATTTATTTGGCCTTAATAAGAGATTGGAAGCTAATATTGTCGTGGATAGTCCAGCAGCTAGAACAAAAGTAGTAAATCATGTCATTTTTGTTGTATAGCCAGAATAAAAAGTAATATGGAACACGAGAACAGGCTGTGCAATTCCCTAATGGTGACTGCTAAAACAGTCAACAAACAGAAGATTGGAAACAAAAACTTGCAATTTCAAACTCCAAACCAAGAAATATTAGAGCAAAATATTTGTATATCAGTCTCAAAGTTCTGGGTTTAATGAAGGCCTAACTGTTAATATGAAGTCAGCAGTAGGTACCAAAAACAACCTGAACCAAAGATAAAATAGTCCTGCCTTTCCTTTTCAACTGTCTCTAGTCTAAGTTAAAAGCTTCCTGAGCTTGTCATAGTAGGGGGTAATACTCCCTCTATACCAACAACCTTGTCCTAAATATTGCCTTGGCATTGTAGGATGAATTACCATTTCTTTGACTAACTCAAACTGGCAGCCTCCAAGACAGTCATTTGCGAGAATGCTTCAGGTCTGCAACGATTTGGCTGCACCTCGCTAGAAGATGAAGCATCGGACGGGATATGTCCACGCCGTTGGTGGTGACATTGGCAGTAGCTGTCTGATAATGGTGGCTCTTCTTTGCCTCATTTTGGGAATATTCCAAGTTAATAGCATCAACAGAGCTGCGACCCCCATGCACAGATGAAACGGGGGAATAAACCATAGGACGAGGTGGCAAGGTTGAGGGAACTACACGTTGAAAGCTTTGAGAACTACCATTGAAGGTTGTGCGGGAAGATGAAGCATAACCATTTGGATTGTTGCCGGTAGCAGACATCTCAGCCTCACTCCTGCAAAGAAGCGACTCCCCTCCCCTACCGCTTCCATTCATGCCCGATGCAAGTCCTAGTGGCGTAGTCTCACTTTTAGCATTCTTAGTATACTGCAAGCTATCATCCTCCAACTCCTTTGGACATGGCTCCAACTGATGGTTCGGATTTCCTGATTTAGGTAACTTGGAGCTCGAATGTTCCAAATCTTTCAGCCGGTAACTTGCTTTTGTGTTGGCTAAGAACGTCCCATTCCTGATTGCATGAGCATATGCTGCATTAGCATCAGCTCTATTCATGAAGATAACTTCACATTTTGATGACTTCCACAACTGACGAATGGCCGATACATCTAGTGACCCAAACCGTGCAAATTTTGCTTTCAGCTCTGATACAGATGGCAATCTTGTTCCCGGGGGAAAAGTGACTACCAGCATGGTCCGTTTTTTATCTGCTCCTCCGTTCCTCCTTTCTGTAGCCAATGACTTCATCTCGGCGCATCCTTCAACACTCTTGGTGCAAATCTCTTCCTGACGATTAGAGGTACCACAGCTTTCGCCAGCCTGAAGAGGACTACCCGCTTTGACTCTCTTTTTGAATGGTTTAGAATCAGAACCTATGTCCTCCACTATCTCTTTGGGAGGAGTCCCAAAAGCCACAGGAATGGTGCCAATCAGTTCATCTTCTGAGCTTTGCCCATCAGCAAATGATTGGAACTGCAAGATGAAATGCTTTATATTAGCAGCGATGCACTTTTCTGCCCTGTAAAAGGTATCACAGTCACAGGCAAGAGCTAACAGAAAATGTAGTAGGAAGTTACTTTCGGAGACTTAGAGCTAGCTGTTTGTCTTGTAGTCTCGAGGCAATTGCATCTTTCCTCCTGGCCGCCATCCAATAGAGACTTCTTTCTCTTCAACCCTTCTGTGTCAGGCTTCTTGGAAGTCAGGTGCTGTCCAGGATCTTTACAAACATTGGACGTCTTATCAGCACCATCCCTTCTTGTGACAAGGTCTGCATTCGGGATTTTGCTTTTTCCTGGCACCTGCACATTATAAAGTTCAGGTAGTTGGAGGCATGAAGAATGTACAGATGCATTACCTATTGTCGTTTGTTGTCAATAAAAACCTCTACTTCCTTGTAAAATCACATAAGAACCTGTAGTGTTCACACGCAGGACTAAATTTGCAACGCATACGGATAAACTGAGATAGAGTTCATGGGGAACCTACAGTATTCCACCTTTAGCTTTCTTTCGACACTTACGGGTTCTTTTCCAGTAGCACAGGGACTTGGAGCTACACTTGAGTTGTGATTCCCTCTAACTTCAGGCTTCATCGCCACCGGTAGCGCACTCTTTTTCGAAAAATGATCCCCAGAACCTTTACTGAAGTGACCAGATTTCGTATTCTTCGGCCCATTTCTTGGTGTAAAATGATTGTTGTCTTCCTTCTGCAGATCTTCAATACTCACATGCTTTGTGGGGTACTTGCTTTCACTTGGAGCTTCTCCGGTCATGGATTTACCACTTGATGAAGCTGCAATAATAGCAACGAGAAAATGTGGGTGTGTAGGGCGACTGGGAGTAACATAACTTTAAGTGATTAGAAGAAAACTTTAACAAGGAAATATATAGCCTGAACCATAGAATGTAGGAAGTATCCAGAAAAGAAGACAACACAAATACGAAGGTATGACAGGTAAATCCGTGAATATTTGATAACTCACAAGCCACCCAGATGGCTGATTATGATATGTTATTTCTATGCGGGATGCCTAAAGATACACGAAGCATCACATAGATTTTCTCCAAAATTCTCAATGAAAATAAAGTGCAGTGTAAGCATTAAAGCAAATAGCAGAAACTAGGGTCATAGAGATGCTATGAACACCATTTCAGTATCACAGCAGGCATTCAACAACCTCTTTTGTCTTCTTATACTAGCACTGTATTCGCCCACATTTGTACTATCACTATCAACTTCATTTCCACCCAAGACCACCAATACTAAAACAGCACTTCTACTAAGTTTGAATTTCTTCTTGACAAGCAACCATTGTGATGGAAACTTATACAGCAATAAGCAGCAGTTGGCAAATCCTCGACATGGCACCATTTCCCACAAAATGTTGCTAAAGTTAGTACACCGTTGCAGTACAATTTAGAGTTCCTTAAATCAACAAAGCTTACTGCTGAGGAAAACCAATATAACCCTTAAGGGATATTGAGAAAACCATGAAAATGCCACCAGCGTTATAAAGAAGTTAGACTAATTGGATACTGCATCAACTCAAGAAAGCTGCATATATCATCAATTATTCAAGTGACTTGCACAACGATGCAAACCCCGTCTTATGGACATCTAATATACTTCACCAGTCATCAATTTTTCCCAAACACACACAAGTAAAGCCAAAGATATTGAGAGAATAACTTTTGTGATCAAAGAATTGTCGTGCATTTTATCTGAAATGATGTAGTAGATGGAGAATTAGCAAAATTTTGAGGGAGGATTTCACAAACAGTGAACTTCCCACTGCATATGCCAAAACTGGCTATTATGGATTTGGCTAGTAAAGTTCTGACTACATGGGCTAAAAAGGTACAGGTCAGACAGAAGCCTTGGCGAGGGAGTAGGAGCACGTGCAAAGTACAGGTGAAGATTTCCAGCAAGGTACCCTGTAAACTGCCATTAATCCTATTAGATTAGATGTCCCCTGCTGCCGCCTACTACCCTCCTTCTCTCTCCCTTCCTCCTCCCCTATTGTACCTTATACTTCACGCAACGAGCAAAAAATACTGAAAGCACCAAAAGCAAACTTTATCATAAAGATGCATAAAGCGAAAATGTAAATGGCTTTCAAAAAATAATTAGGAAACTGAAGTGATGCATCATTATTTATCCTTACAACTTATTCGATGCCCTGTATAGCAAGTACTTAACGAGCCAGGCGAATAATCAGGAAAACCTTATCTTTGGATTCAGCCATATCTCGGGCATATGTCTGAGCTACTATAATTATTAGGGCAGCTACAGAGCCACAATGCCTTGCAGGTCAGCTATGGGGAAAAAGCTCCACTTTCATATAGTTATGCACAGGCATATATGTAAATAGAAATTTGCCATAACACTCTGCGTTAATTATCTATCTATGAAGCACCAAAATATCACCTAGGCAGATGACTACTGAGAATCCTGTTAGGGACTCTATATTGGAAAAGTTACTAATTAATGCAGCTAAGGGGCAAGGTAGTCTGAGTGACGTGCTGTCAGAGATATACAGTGGATGAACTTAAGTAGCAATTGATGTGAAACCACTTCACATTACTGTCATTTAGCACAAATGCATACTTATGTTCAATACACGATACGCTAACAAACGACCACCTCATTATCAATGTCAAGGATGAAATCATCGCAATAAAATCTGATAACATCAGGTGCATCATCTAGAAGTCAATGGACAAAGTGATCCTGCAAGACAAGCATTGATATACAATCAACCCTGGTTGACTCTTCAATTAACGCGCAATTCTTAATATGAATGAAGCATGTGCTAAATGAAAATATGACAATGGAAGAGCAATGACAAAAAAGCCAAAAGTAATCCACATAGAAGAAAATAGAAGACGAGAAATATAAAAGATGGTAAAGCATAAAATAGTTAATAAGAAAGAAGGAAAAGAAGAGGATTTATGAGGGAAAAACAGACGTCAATTCCAGAACTCAAACAAAGGACAAGAACTAAGCTGCTGTAAAGAAATTAATCTCTTAATAAAAAGGTCCAAGTAAAACACGAACTTTAGCAGAAAATAATTAGAGGAAAAAGGTCTACGAAGGAAATGCAAACATATTTTCTTGGTGATAACTTATGAAACATGCACTTTTCTTTACCTTTGTTTGAACTGGAATTTTTTTTACCTTTGTTAGAACTAGGAACATCTACTATTGTATGTCTGTTGGCTCCCCCGGTTTGGCATTCTTATAATAATGAATAATTTACGAGCATGAAACATGATAATTAGCAAACACGTGAAAGGCTCGCAAACATACAGTAGGCTGTAATTAGCAATTTAAACAGCCAACATTGACAATGGCATAATTCATAAGCATGGCCAACATAGTCAGGCCCATTATGGTCCAAACAAGAAAATCTCTCTTACTCTGTTTTTTATTTTTATGTGACAAGGAAAATTCATATAGCATGTGGAGGATGCTGGAATGCTCATGGAAATTTTCCGCTTCTCGTATAATATCATCACCTGTTTGAAGCCCCTGTAAGAAATCAGCTTAACTTCCACAACCGGATCTGTCAAAGTTCTCAAAATCTTACCTCTATTCATGAAGAATGTATACTGCACCAGAAGATGAAGCCTTGCACAAAGACCTCAACAAAAGAAAGGAGATAGCAGAAAAATGTGAGAAAAAATTGAATATTACCTTTTTCAAGGTCATCTGGAGCCACAGAAGAATCAGCACGGCGAACAGGTCGCACCCCAAATGCCTGAGCGTAGGTCTCATCAAACTCCTCAAACGTTGCTTTCCTGTAAGCAAGGACTTTAGCTACCTTTTTTGTAAGGCTGATGCTTCTTTTCACATCAGTTCTTGATCTCAATGCCAGTTGCCGGATAAAAGAGAGTGTCTTTCGTGGCTGGAAATTCTCTCTAGCCTTTTGAATCTGCTCCATTGAATAGAGACCTCCAGCTTCATAGCCAGGTACATCAACTTCAAAGAACCCTTCCGCATTGACAGGCCAAAAGTTGGAGGGACTCCGGCAACGACAAGCCAAGCCCAGCGCAGCCCTCCTCCGGGTCTCATCCAAAGCCTCTTCAACAGCTGTCAGAAAAGTTTGAGCATTTGTCTGCATCGATTTCTCGGAATAGTGGAGAGCAAAAGGGAGGAGCTCTCCTGGATCAAACCATCCAAAGCTGGCGTCTCCAAAGAATGCAACTAGTAAACAACCCTCTCTCTTTTCCTTGGAAACAACAGGAGAAGCAACAGCTTCATCAAATACAAGTCCTGGCCACCATGGATGGTACTTGACCTTTCCCCATACCATATCTCCCACTTGATATCCATTTCTCATAGTTCTTGATCCTTTTTCCGTCGATGCACCGAGCATTTTGATGGAATTTCCTTCGATCAATAAGAGATTGAATCCTGATAAAAAATCTCCCTATCTCCCTCTGTTATCTTCCGTTCCCTCTATTGAATGAGACACAACTTCCCTGGTTGTAAGATTCGTCAGATACGTCATCTTAGCACTTTTAACGGCAGATGAGTCATCACTACCGCCAAGTGACAACTCATTAGTCTTTATTACTGTAATCTCGCCCTCGATTCTCTTAATGATCCATCTACCATTTGTCTTGCTTCGGACTCTACTTCTCCTTGGTCCAAATTTCATTAATTTAACATTTCCGACCCCCAAATTACCATGTTTGCTGCCATAAGCTTTACCATTTAAAGCCCTAAGTTTATTTCCGGTATACATGTCCACTGAAGCAAGGTGCAACCAGATTCACTGTTCAAGCCAATGCCAATGGCAACCTGATTGATAGGAGTGTACTTACCAAGACCCTAGATTTAAAGGTACAAGGGTACCGGTCAAATCCTGCGTCACGAAAATCTAGTATCCAATTAAGCAGTCAGAGCTATATTTGCTTAACATTTCCTTTGCTTTGTTCACTAATCACTAATATTAACATACATTAAAAATTCTGAGGTTAAAGACATGAGTTTCGGTAACCAACGTGTAAGCAGTTTCTAGTTATCCCCCTAACCCCTTTTATATGACAAAACTTTCCATTCCACCAGATCCAAGCTGATTCATAGGAATGTATCTATCGACACTCAAGATCAATAGACAGTCAAAGCTAGCGTATTATCGAATTGCTCAAGCTACATTTGCCTCAGCATTTCTGGTGCTTTGTTTGCTCTAAAAAGTAGAAAACAAAACTGTCTAAATCACTTGTAAAATACAAAGGAAGCAACACCTGAGCATTTTCAAAATGCGTCTCATACTTTTGGAAACAAAATATGCTTATATGCTTTAAATACCAATCATAACCACTTCCAATCTGCATTCAGCAACTCAGTTATAAGCAGTTTTTTGAAGTTTGAACTTTCAACATTAAGGTAAGGTTAGAAAAACAAATCAAAACTCATACCTCTTATAATCTTTCCCATGACCCCCTTTTTGTCCTTAAGTTCCACTACAACCATAGTCGCGTTTCTTGTCAATGCGAGCCAGAATGAAAAGAATATACTCACTGAACCCCTATATTGAGTGCACACGAGCAACGGGCAGAGCAAGCAATATCCTGTATATTGGCACCTTATAGTATTAAATTAAGCAGAACATAAAATCCTACATTTGCTTTGCATTTCCTGTGCTTAGATTACTTTTGATTTTGAACATTGAAAACATTAAAAGGTAGTACTAAACAGAAAACAACAT
>JAVXUP010001539.1:0-145000 GCA_033070095.1 Escallonia herrerae
GAGAGGAAGGAGAAGAAGAATGGAAAGAAACATGTGAACAATGCTAATGTTGCTGAAGAAGATGACAAAAGTAGTGATGGTGATCTCTGCTTGGTTTCCTCGGTTAAGCAGCAAGAAGGTAATCTCTTATCAGTTAGAGACAACAATTTTTCTATAGAATGGTTTCTTGACTCTGCATGTTCGTTTCATAAGTGCCCACATACAGAAGGGTTGATTGTCTTACTCCATGTAACAGTGGTACTGTGTTAATGGGTAATGACGCTGTTTGTGAAGTCATGGGGATAGGTACCATTAAAATTAAAATGTTTGATAGGATTGTGAGAACCTTAGGTGATGTAAGGTACATACCTGACTTAAAGAAGAATTTGATTTCCTTGGGCACACTTGATTCTATAGATTGCAGTATATCTATAAAAGGTGGAGTCATGAAGTCAGCAAAGGTGCCATGGTAATAATGAAAGGTCAGAAAACTTGAAATTTGTATAAACTAATAGGGAACACAGTTATAGGTGGAGCTTCAGTATCAACTCATACAGGTTCTAGCAATGATAACTATGAGTTATGGCATAAACGGCTGGGACACTTGAGCTAGGGCGGTATGCTGGAACTTCACAAACGCAAGTTGTTGCAGGGAGTAAAATCATGCAAGCTGGACTTCTGCAAATTTTACGTGTTTGGGAAATAAAAATGAGTTAGTTTCAAAGCTGCTTCTCATCTATTAAAGGGGTTTTGGACTATGTGCATTCGGATGTTTAGGGACCAATCAAGCATATCTCAAATGGGGGAGCTCGTTACTTTGTTACATTTATAGATGATTTCTCAAGAAAGGTATGGGTGTACTTTATGAAGCACAAGCCTGAAGTTTACAACGTGTTAAAGCAGTGGAAGGCTAGAGTTAAAAATCAGACGGGTAAGAAGCTTAAGTACTTCAGATCAGCTAATGGCATGGAATACAAGGATGAGGAGTTTCTGCAGTTCTGCAAGGATAAGGGTATCATCAAACACTTTTCAGTGTAGAGGACTCCAGAGCAGAATGGGGTTGCAGAAAGGATGAACAGAACCTTGCTGGAGCGAGCTAGATGCATGAGGTTGAATGCAGATTTTCCCAAGAGTTTCTGGGCTGAAGCTATTAATACAGCTTGTTACTTGATCAACCATTCTCCATCATCTGCCATTAATCACCAAGTTCCTGAGGAGGTATGGTCCGGTAAACAAGTTAATTTTTCTATAATGAGAATTTTTTGTTGTCCTGCGTATGTTCATCTTCGGAATGAAGAACGATCCAAACTTGATCCTAAGTCAAAAGAATGTATATTCCTTGGGTATGAGGAAGGAGTAAAAGGATACAAGTTATTGGATCCAATGGTCAAGAAAAAGGTGATCAGTAGAGATGTGGTATTCAATGAAGCACATATGTTGGATAAGGATGCAACTTCTAGCGAGAGGTAGGGTCACACAGTGGAGATAAAGTTGCACGAGCAGAGGAAAAAATCAACTGAGTCTATAGATAGATCTACAGATGAGCAGTCTTTAGAGAATCCAAATGAGCATCCTAGTGATTCTTGGAATCTAGTCAGAGATAGAGAGCCACGTACCAAGAAACCAACTCAATGGTATGGTTTTAAGGACTTGGTCTCATCTGCACTAATCGTGGGAAGTGGAGATCCTACCAGTTACAACGAGGCTGTCAAGGCAAAAGATGGTAACTTGTGGTTGACAGCAATGGATAAGGAGATAGAATCTCTACGGAAGAATCAAACTTGGGAATTAGTTAAACTTTCAAAGGGTGTGAAGGCTATTGGATGCAAGTGGATTTACAGGAAAAAGGAAGATCAGAAGTACAAGGCAAGACTGGTTGCAAAAGGGTATTCTCAAAAAGAGGGAATTGATTATAGTGAGATCTTTTCGCCAGTGGTAAACCATACTTCTATTAGATTGATATTGTCCATTATAGCAGCGCAGAATATGGAGTTGGAGCAGCTTGATGTGAAGACAACTTTCCTCCATGGTGATTTGGATGAAAGGATCTACATGCAACAACCTGAGGGATTTGTTGAACCTGGGAAGAAGGACTATGTGTGCAAGCTAAAAAAATTCCTTATATGGTTTGAAGCAGTCTCCTCGGCAGTGGTATAAGCGATTCGACACATTCATGGTAACTCATGGTTACTCTCGCTGTGAGTATGATTGTTGTGTGTATTATCGAGTCTTTGATGATGGTTCGCTTTTGTTGCTTACATTATATGTGGATGATATGTTGATTGCTGCAAAAATTAAGTCTCATATTCTGCGCTTGAAGAAATTGTTGAGCAGAAAGTTTGATATGAAGGATCTTGGTTCTACCAAGAAGATCCTTAGTATGGAGATTCATAGAGATAGAAAGGCAGGAAAGTTGTGGGTAACTATGAAAAGTTATGTTGAAAAGGTACTGGAGAGGTTTAGTATGCTCAACGCTAAACCAGTTAGTACACCATTGGGAGCTCATTTTCAGTTATCCTCACAACTTTGTCCTAGTACAGAAGAAGATATTGAGTATATGTCTCGAGTACTGTACGCAAATACGGTTGGTTACCGAATGTATGCCATGGTGTGTACCAGACCTGATATCTCACATGCAGTTAGTATGGTCAGCAGGTATATGGGAAATCCAGGAAAGAAGCATGGGGATGCAGTGAAGTGGATCTTCCGTCACCTAGCAGGTTCAACCAACTTTGGCATCATGTTTGATCATGATGGGGCAAAAGGTGAGGTTTCTGGCTTTGTGGATTCTGATTATGCTGGGGACTTGGATTCCAGGAGGTCCACGACTGGATATATTTTTACATTCTATGGGGGGCCGATATGTTGGAAATCAGTGTTACAGTCTACTACAACATTGTCAACTACGGAGGCAGAGTACATGGCATTGACAGAGGCAGCTAAGGAGGCATTATAGTTAAAGGGATTGGTAGAGGAGCTTGGCTTCAAGCAGCGTGGTGTTTTGTTACAGTGTGACAGTCAGAGTACAATGGATTTGGCAAAGAATCAGGTTTTCCATGCAAGGACCAAGCATATTGATGTACGTTATCATAGGGTCCGAGAATGGATTAATTCTAGACAAATTGTAGTGCACAAGGTTCACACGAATGACAATGCAGCTGATATGGTCACGAAGACGGTCACAACGAAGAAGTTCAAGCATTGCTTGAGCTTGATTCATCTTCTTTCTTGCTAAGTTCAGGGTAGAGTGCATCCCTACCTTTAAAGGGGATGCAAGGTACAGTACCTAAAAGAAGATATTGCAGACATGTCACATTTGTCTCATAGAGTGGTTTGTTAATACAAGCCAAGGTAGAGATTGTTGATATATGTCTTGTATTTATGTCCCACATCGATTACTCAAAGAAGGTATTTATGTCCCACAACTTAGCCTTAGTATATAAGACATCTTGTCCTACATTGCTTGGTGAGAGAAGATCTCTGCTTTCTCCAAGTATAAGTAAGGTGTCTTGTATTGTGTTTAAGGGCAAGAGAGGAGAATCCTTCTTTGAGGCAAAGAAGAGAGGAGAGTCTTTCTTTGAGTAGGAAAGAAAGAGAGGATAGTCCTTCTTTGAGTAGGCAAAGAAGAGAGGAGAGTCCTTCTTTGAGTAGGAAAACTATTGAGAGATACACGTGAGAGAGTATTGTAAATCTGACCTGTACAAAGTGGATTTGAGGTTTCTCATATTTCTTATGTGGTTATCATGTTCTATACATATTTATCTAGAACGATTTTGCAACAGTACAAAATTAGCATGGCCGTCATCTTCCTAGAAAATCTTTTGTTAAACTCACTGTGATATCCTTTGACTTTTGCTTATTTTTTTTTTCTGGGGGTAAGGATTGATAGGGTCCTTGCCCCGCCCCATTTAAATAGTTTTGTTGACGTAATTTCGAGATCAACTTTTCTTTTGGGTAAAAACCGATTGGTAAAGAAGTTGTAAGCACCTTAAGTACACTTTAGAGAAAACTATATGATTTGAATAAGAACGATAAATAATAGTTGTGGACACACGTGATGCCTGTGTAATATTTTAAAATGTAAGAAAAGAATCAATAAACTATATACTAGCTAATGAAATACTATTAGTGTAATATCCCGTACTTTCAGATGTGTCAAAAATAATTATTCGTCAGTCAAAAAATAAAAGGGCGACAATTTTAGCGACAATGGAGAATTGTGTAGTATGAGACGCTAAAATGGTTTTGGGGTCGAAATATAATGATGTGAAGTTTTGAGTTTAATTTGTAATTATAGAAACTTTTGGAACTATTTTGTAATTTCAAAAAAATGGTTAAGATTAGTGTTCATTTGTGTGGGTGTGTCGCAATGAAAACCCTTGGTGGTTAGCCACCTCCAACTTGTGGGGGTGAGTAAGCCAAATAAATTAAATTATAGGGAAAAAGGGGAAAGAAAGGGAATTAAGGAAAGAAGAGAAAAAGATAATTGAAAAAGGTAATATTGACTAAAATACAAAAAAAAATAGTTAAGATAATTGAAGTTTAAATTCCAATCCTACAAAGCCCCCATTTTTAAAACTAGAAGAAAAAAAAAGCCCTAATTGTAAAATCCTATTCAGGCCCTAATTTTGAAACCCTATAAAAGCTCAATTTTTAAACCATAGAAACACTCAAATTTGAATCCCTAAACAATAATAATTTACTGGAATTATATCAAAACCCTAATTTCAAATCCTAATTTTGAAGCATAGAAAAGTCCTAATTTTGAAGCCCAAAAAAAGCCCCAATTTTGAAACCTTAAAAAAATCCTAATTTTGAATCTCAAGAAAATTCTAATTTCAAAACCTAATTTCGATCCCTGATTTCAATCCATACATAGAGTTGTAATTTTGAACTTATAAAGGCCTAATCACCTTGTCCTAATATAAAAGCCCTAATTTTAATATCTAAGAAAACCCTAATTTTATTTTATAATAAGAACATAATTCAAAACCTCAAATAAACATAAATTGAAACCTAAAGAAGCTACAATTCAAGAAAGCAACATGAATATATGGAAGAAAATTCGAAATACTTATTTCGAAGTGAATTTGAGCAAGAAATTTTCTCCATCGATCTTCTATCATTCTTCCACCGTTCTTTTAACTATTCTCCACCGATCTTCTAGCGTGAGAGAAGAGCTTGTGTTATAGTAAAAATGGTGGGGATTATGGAGGAGCGAATTGGGGTCAGAGATGTCAAAAGGGCCGGACCACCCGCGGGTCGGCCCTGCCCGACCCTAAGTGGTGAACAGTGCGGCCCTCGTTCATAGGGCCAAGGGCTAGGGCCAAGCCATGAAAATTTCCAAAAAAGCCCGGCCTGGCCCTAAAAAGGCCCGGGTCAAGCCCGGCCCCGGCCCAGTTTCTAGCACTCTTTTCGGCCTTATTCTGGCCCAGCCTTTTGGCCCTAAATCTGGCCCTAAACCATATTTGAGTCACTTTGTTTTTTATTTCCCCTTCTTTCTCATGACTCACTTTCTCTCTCTATACCTCATATTTTTTTCTTTTTTTTTAACTTTTTGGACATGCACATTTCTTTTCAGCTCATGATGATGGTTTCTACTTCTTTATCAAATTTTACTTTACTCTTCTTCTGTACTAGTTTCATGGAATTATGAAGAGAAAATATATCTTTGTTTGTCTAGGAACTAGAAACAACACAATTTAGGCAATAGAAATAGGGAACATAACTCCAGAAAGTACAGGAAAGTTCATAGTAAAAGTGGTTTAATGATGCATGCTTCTAATAAGATACCTAATACTACGTAAAATACAAAGCTAGATATATGTTTTAGTGAAATCTTTAGAGATATCATTGAAAAAAGTTTTGTAGCCTTGTAGGTATCGATTGTTGAGTTTATATAACAAATAGCAGTGGTATGAAATTAAGTGGAAGTCAAGAAAAAATACAAAATCTTAGATAAGAGAAAGTAGGAGCAGATGGATTAGATGAAAATGCTTAACTAATCAACTGCTAATCATTCTTGTTCTTTCAAAATTACAAGCAATCGGTCCCAAGCCCACATAAAAGGAAGAGGGTCTATCAAAAAATTTATTTTATGTGTTAATATTTTTGCAACACAAAATAAGAATATATAAAAAAAAAGCCAGGGCCTGGCCCGGCCCTAGGCCTTGCCCTAAAATTAGGGCCTAGGGCTTGGATTTCCCAACTTTGGGCCCGGGCCCGGCCCAGCCCATTTTTTGAGGCCCTAAGCCCTGTTTGCCTGGCCCGTTTTCTGGCACCCTTTGACACCTCTAATTAGGGAGGATCAAGAAGATGTAGAGAGTGAAATGTAGAGAGGGAGAAAGAAGGAGAGAGAAAGAGAGAGCATGAAAAGTCAAAAGAAAGTGGGTATTAGATCTGTCTCTGTCTAACCACTACTAAGTGTAGCGATTAGGGTGTAGGTCATGCACCCTGACCGCTACACTTAGTAGCAGTTGACCACTTGTAAGAGGCGCGATCAGCCAATTTTGCATTGTCTAAGGACTTGTAAGGGACATTTTGGACCATATATCTAACCGCTACTCGATCTTAGTAGCAGTTAGCATTTTTCAGCAAAAAAAAAGTGAAGCCTGGGCCATCCACGACTACACGTGATCAGTCATCCTCTTTTGAAAGAGCATTTTCTCCACCACCCATCTAGTCGTCCACGTATAGTTGTGGACGACCCAATTATTAGTTTTTTTTTACTGAAACCCGTATAACCGCCACTCTTAGTAACGGTTAGCATTTTGGCCCAAAATGCCCCTGTGCCTCCCGATACCGTCCAAAATAACCTAATTGTGCCACATAGAAGCGATTAACTGCTAGTTAAGCATGGCGGTCAAGCGTGCCTCCCAATGCCTTAACGCCTACACTTAGCAGCAGTTAGATGAGGCCTTTACTTTTGACTCTCTCTCTCTGTGTTTGTGTCTGTCTCCCTCCTTCGCTCTCTCTCTCTCCCTCTCACTCTATCTCTATTTCTCTACCCGTAACCCTTTCTTCATCCTCCATAAACCCTAAGCTCCCAATTAAAATCTTCCACCACTACAATCCTCTATCAACCGTAAGCAAAAACTCAATTGAAATCTTCCACCATCACAAACTTCAAATCCCTAGCTAGAATCCAAGTTCAATAACACTTACTAAGTTTTTACTTGCATTATATTGTAGCTAGTTCATCCAAGTTGGAGCAATTATCTTGAAGCCAATGTTGGAGCAATTATCTTGAAGGAAAGAATTGAAAGCAACAACACCACATAGTAAGTTTTTCCTTTTCAATTCATTTCAATTCACAACATTGTTTGTAGGTTCATTTTATGATGTGTTGAGAATTTATAAAAGAAAATTCACTGTATTTTTCAACATAAAACATGGATGCAATTGGAGGAAATAATTTAGTGAAGATTCATATCCACCTTAAAAAGGTCAACTTTTTCAAACATTGAGTAAAGTTGAAGTATACTACAGAGCACATTCGAAAAATCCTGGTGTCGGTGTTAGAATTAAGACGACTAGAATATACGCCAAAACGGATCAAATTTGTTCTCGATTATTTGAGTATCATAGAGGAGCACCACATGTATCTCCGATGGTTCAAAACGAGACACACACAAAAAAAATTGGGTACCGGGTGTAAGGCCCATGTATATGTAGTACACCAAAAAAAACGAGAACCATTGGGTTGTGACGGGAGTCGAGTTGAGCCATAATGATAAATTGATGACCCCTAGCAAAGACTGTCAAATTCATTCGCATCGACAAATAAGCTCAATATACAGAGAATAGATATTTACAATGGATAAGGCTAAGATATCACTTTGTAGAATAATGAGATTTTTTTCAAGTCAGGCTGGGGGAGTTGACAAATTGAGTTTCAATTAGGTAGACCTTTGAAATGAACTTCGTGCTCAAGAGAGATAGGATTTTGATCTGAGTGATTCTCAATTTTTGCTTGATTTCTTCAAATGCCTTCAAAGCGAGACTTCCGAATTTTTCTATAGTATCCAACTAGATGATGAGAACCACATTAGTACTATATTTTGGGTGGATATTTGTTCTAGGGCTGCTTACCAAAACTTTGGCGATGTTGTGACGTTTGACGCAACATATCGCACAAATAAGTACTATATGCCTTGTGGTCCATTTATCGGAGTGAACCACCACTACCGATCAATCTTGTTTGGCTTTGCCCTGCTTAGGGATGAGCCGAAGAAGTTATTTACGTTGTTATTAGAAACGTGGCTTGAAGCAATGTAGTTTACTTCAGCAAAAACCATCATCACCGACCCAGATTTGACAATGAAAACTTAATCGCTAAGATCTTACTAGATACTCACCGTGTGCACATGGCACATAAGGAACAAATATCTGGAGCCGCTACACAATGTGTACACAAACCATCCGAAGTTCAAGAGTGATTTCAATACATGTGTTAAGAAATTGTTGAACGTCGACATGTTTGGGGAAAGGTAGGCCAAGATGATAAATGACTACTCTTTTGCACAATCATGAATGGTCGAAAGCATTGTATGAGATCAAGACACAATGGGTTGGGGCTTACAACAAAAACAAATTTTGCTGATGGAATGACTACAACCTTGAGAAGCGAAGGTATGAATTCCTTCTTTGATGGGTACGTAGGTAATTCCTCAAGTATAAAGGAGCTTGTCGTTGAGATGCAGAAAGCCTTTGATAAGCAATGTTTTTACAGAAAGAGAAGTCGACACTGTTATTGTTTACAGAGAAAGAGCCATAGTAGTGTTTTTAACTTTAGAAGCTCATGTGGCTAAAGTCTATACTAAGAAAATGTTTAGACAGTTTCAAGAGGAACTTCAAAAGTCGAATCAATATGGTATGATGAAGTTGCACGAGCACTGTACCAAAGATCTCAAAGTTTATGCTTTGATAAATGTGACAAAGTTTGCCAATCCGTGCTCTTCTTCAATTCTGAAGAACCGAAGACATTTCACCATATCGCATTGACTGAATACTGATATTTGTTAATTATAATTGTCAACTCTTTGAGCATAAAAGTATACTTTGTCGACACGCACTAGTAAAGAATGCTCGTGAAACTCTGAAAGAGTACGTTTTAGATCAGCGGACGTAGCAAGCCAACAAAATACATGGTCAAATACCCTATGTGCCACATGTTACAGTTGATTTTGAGCAGTCTAAGACATTGCGATATAATCACCTTTGCAACATCATGAATAGTCTATCTTTGGACGTTGCGTCAACAATGGATGGGTACCAAACACTTGAGACACTCCACCCACTCAAATCACTCCAGTTGCTCAAATCACTTGGGCTTCGGTCATTGGTTCACAACAAAGTGTTGACAGAGGTAGTCCGCAAGGTAACAATGAAGATATTTTGGATCCGATTCTTTCTCAAAGAAAAGGGCAAAAGCGATTTACACGGATGAAGAGTCCGACTGAAGATGCAACGAGTCAGAAATGACTTCGAAAGTGTGTCTTGTGTAATAAAATGACTGATCATGACAAGAGAAACCACTACAAAGTGTTAGGAATTGAACCTGATGGTCTACATGAAGAGGATGATGATGAAGAAGAGTGTTAAGGTTAATGTGTACCTTGAACGTGTGTCCAAAATCATGTAATGTTTAATTTGAACATAAATGCTGAGTTCCCTCTCAGAATTGTCCTTTAAGATGTTTATCTTGCACTCCTTATAACCAAAGACAAGTGTCCACTTCGAGTCGCAGTATCGCTAACCAGTGTAGGCCCGTGACTTCTTAAAATTCTGAGTAGCTTGGACAACAACCTTTACCTTCTTAACCTCCAATTGTTCCACTCGTGCACTTAGGTTAGCCTTAGAGCGCTACAGTCATTACACCAACTTGTTTAGGTCATCCACCTTCTTTTCAGCTTCCCTACAGAAGTTATTCTCGACTGGAACTTGTTTTCTCTCATCGTCCAAAACCTTATCAGTAACAATCAACTTATCGGCCTCAATTTAACTTATGTCGGGGCTTGTAGAAGAAAAGACTTGATAAGTAACTCAAAGGAAAACAAACTTTTCAAACAAGTTCCAAAACTTACCTGAGACATCAGTTGGGCCATCACATTGGTTGTATCATTAATACCATAGCCAAAGAGAGTTCTATGGTCCATTGGGATGATTGTGTGGCTCAACTACTCCTAAGACTCTTGAGAATAGACTCCTCAATCGACACACTCCAATATGGTGGATAAGGAGTATCAGACCGAACAGAGGAAAATTTCCTAGCTCTCATCAACACTTTTTGCTTCTTTAGTGCCTTCTTCACCTTGTCCTTGGAAGTCCCCAAGCCAAGAACAAAGTCTTCCACCCTTGCTTTCTTCGGCTGGGGCCCAGAGACTAGGGCCCCAAAGTCTAAGTCTTAGACATCCTCCTCTATGCTGTGAATAGTTGCCAGCTCGTTAGGGATTATATCCCCCAAAATCCCTTAGGCACTAAACAGGGGAGGATCTCCTTGCGTTCGGCTACCGCCATCACTTCCATGGGTCGTCTCAAAGACATGTTCTCTGCAAAAATATGACAAGTATAAGATTATGATAAGAAGACGATGAATACAGATGCTCGCAAAGGCATTTACCAGGATCATTCTCGCCCTCTTCCTCCTCTTCATCATCGAGGGAAAAAATGATTTTGCACTCACGAAGCTGGGCATTAAAAGGATATTTAGACTCTAAGGGCTCGACTTCTTTAAGCTTATCAATATGCTCAAGGTCGCTCTCAATCAAATCCTTCTCTTTAATGCATTATAAGTCCTAGTATCACACTCAGAATGCCATACATTGTAAACCTAAAATCTTTAAGGCTTAAGAAGCTTGACGAACAACAATCTATCCTTCCAACATGGTTAGATGATGTAGGATGTGGAAAGAGATTGGCCCTACTTCAAACGCCGAGTCAAAAAAATACCAACCCACTTGTCTTGTTATCGAGCATATGGTGAAAAACCATCTAAGTACTCTCACCCTAGGTCACAAGCCAAGCTTGTGACACTGATACATGAAGAAAGACATGAAACACCAAGCATGAGAGAAAAATTGGTCCAGCGTAAGACCATACATGCTCAACAATTTGATATAGAAAGGGTGAATTGGCACTCTAAACCATTGGTGAATATGTCCAAATAAACCCTTATCTTATTTATAGCGGTCATATTGGCTGCCTCCCCATTGTTAGGCAACCTAGGCTTTATACTCAGTGAAATTTTGCAGTGCTCCCTCAAAATCTTGGGATCATAACTACTTAGCCTACTTTTAAGAGTATGGGCATCAAAAGGTCTAGGGCTTTGAGCCTTCTTGGTAAAAACTTCCTTAGCAGGAACACCCCCGGCTCTTGATAACGAACCAGAGGAATTCTCACATCTAAAAACAAAAGGGTCAAAACTCTAACACTCCTAGCATTGTCGTCAAGCTCAGAACCATGTGCACTATTTTAGCTAGACATGATTCTAGATCAAAAGCAAGCAATTCAAAGAAGTTGAAGAAGTTTGGGAGCTTACTTGAACAAGAAAAGGATTGATCTTCAAACTCAAGAACATCCAACTTAGAAGATCTTTTCTTCAACAAGCTCTAAAAACACCCAACTCTCAAGGCTTTCTAGTTCAAAATAAAGTAAAGTGAGAAAAAAATAAAAGAAAAAGAGTTCCCCTTATATAGAGACGTAATCGTGATCCAACGGACAAGATCTCATGACCGTTGGAATAACCAACATGTGGCATCCATCTAGCAACAAGACAGGGGGCAAGATTACCCCAGTACCCTTTGATGGAAACTTTGAAAAAATGGTGCAAACGAGCACATTAGACACCACAAACCTCTCTACTCGCCTAGCCGAGTAGACGAGCTCGATTCGAGTCTAAGCCTTTGCTCGCCAGACCGAGCAAACGAGCACATTAGACTCCACAAGCATCTCTAATCGCTTAGCTGAGTAGATGAGCTCCTTTCAAGTCTAAGCCTCTACTTGCCAGGCCAAGCAGACGAGCAGATTAGACTCCATAAGTCTTTTGAGTAGACAAGGTCCTTTCGAGTCTAAACCTCTGCTCGCCAGGCCGAGCAGACGAGCACATTAGACTCTTTAAGTCTCTCTACTCTCCTAGCCGAGTAGGAAAGCTCTTTTCGAGTCTAAGCCTCCGCTCGCCAGACTGAGCAAATGATCACATTAGACTCTATAAGTCTATCTACTCACCTAGCCGAGTAGACAAGCTCTTTTCGAGTCTAAGCCTCTGCTCACTAGGCCAAGCAGACGAACACATTAGACTCCGTAAGTCTCTCTACATGCCTAGCTGAGTAGACAAGCTCCTTTTAAGTCTAAGCCTCTGCTTGCTAGGCCGATCAGGCGAGCACACTAGACAACAAGTCTCTTTACTTGCCTAGCCGAGTAGACGAGCCCTCTCAAGGCCTCAACTCGGCCAGACTGGGTAGAGAAAACCCCTTGAAGGCCTTTACTCAACCAAGCTGAGTAAATGAGCCCCTTTAAGCCTTCTACTCGGCCAGGCCAATTATATAGAGCCCCTTCAAGGCCTCTATTCGGCCAAACCGAGTAGATGAGCCCCTTCATGTCCTCTACTCGACCAAGCCGAATAGACAAAGCCCCTTGGTGGCCTCTACTTAGCCAAGCTGAGTAGACAAGCCCCTTGGTGGCCTCTACTTGGCCAGGTCGAGCAGACGAGCCTCTTAAAGGCCTCTACTCAACCAGGCTAAACAGACAAGCCCTTTGTCAAAGGAAACTTCTCCACCAAGTGAGAAATACTATCTGTGGCTTAATTTCCTAATGTGAAGCATCCATTCGATGCTAAAGCAATTATCCTAATTCCATATTTTTTTTTCAAAAAGCACACGGAATAGGGGGCAAATGGTATGGGTAAAAATACCACCAGTCGGATGGTGACAAGTGGCACCACTAGTGGGCATCAAAACTGCCCCATAATTCTTAGAGAAGTGCAAAGTGGCATTTACCCACTCTCCCATTAAAGATAATAACTACCCTCTAAACTACTTATTAGTTTTAGGAACTCTTCATTAAGGAGACGTAACTGACCCATAAATGGGAACCCTATATAAAGAAAGTGGGAATAAAGAAAAATATAAGCCATTCACTATGAAATATTTTCTAAATTCCTTAAGCCCTTTCTGACTTTATCATTCCTCCACCAAAAATCCTTCCAGCAAGTCACCGGTGTCGTTTGTGTTGCGTGGTCTATTCACGAACCAATAAAGAATGTCCTAGATTTTATCCACAACAGTTACTATTTGTTGTTGGGTGTGTTAATCATTGTCGATGCTTGTTAGTCACTATTATAGATGGTGACATGTGTGGTGAGCTTTGGTGGATCGTTGGTGACACAGTTGATGTCAAAAAGGCGCGAGGTTAGTCGATGGCGTTTGTGGTCGGCATTGGTGGGTCAGTTTAGTGATGGTGGGTTTTCAAAATGGTGAAGGGGTCTGTGTTGGTGGGTTTCTAGAAAGTGGAGGGCTTGGTTAGGGTGGAGGTCAGAGGCTTAATGAAGGTGGACGTGGTAAGCCAAAAGTTAGATCTAACGAGATTAGTCAGACCTGAGGAGGAAAAAGGGTAACCGTATGGTTGTGTGTGGTGTGGGAGGTGGACATGGAGGGTAGCCGGCAGTGGAGGCTAGCCGACGATGTGGTGGAGTCTGACATGTAAGAGCAAGAGAAAGGATTGGAGGAGGAAAGGGAGTGGCTGTGGTGGTGGGGTGAAATATGGACGGTGGAAGTGGAGGGTCGCCGGCAGTGGAGGTTGTACGGTGATGAGGGCGGTGATGGAGTGGAGTCTAATACGTTAGAAAGAGAAAATAAGTTTATCAGGGTTAGAAGTGAGCGTGAAAAAAGAAAAAGCATCTTTATTCAAAAGTATGTAATTTTGATCACTAGCCTTGGGCAAGTTGCCTAAGGCTAACAATATATTCTCCTTCTCCTATACATATTTATTAATAGAATCTTGAAGTAATACAGAGTACATGTTAAAGGGTATAAAAATATAAAATTATTTTGATAAGTTGAATTTGACAACGTGATATTATTTCAAGGCTTTGGCTTTTCTGCGTAAATAGATAATTAGAGATGCAGATGCTCTGTTGCTGGGAAATCTATAGCAGAGGTGTTGTAGGTACCATCTGGACCGTTTAAGAAAATCTAAAGGCCAGGAAGATTCGACGTTAGCTTTGCCTACTAGAGACAATAAACTACTTGGTTTCATCTATTCACAAGCGTCCACGCCGTAACTGTTTTTTTTACTCATAATACTCTCTCATATCCTCTGTTACTCCTCTATATCACCCCGCTTAAGAACTCATCCCAACAACTTATAGCCTGTTTGCGATTTTTAGGAGTGAAAAAAAAGGAAAGTTGTTATTTTCTTCCTTTTCTCTAGTTTGTGAGTTTTTTTAGGAGAGAAAATGGAGGAAAGTTTGAAATTCTTTTTCCTCTAAATCTTTCTTCCAAAATTGGAAAGAAACGGAGAAAAAAGAAATTCTCACAAGTGACATTTTAATAATATTTGTATTACCCTTGACATAATGAAGATTAAATTGTTAATGACTTTTAGGTTTTACAAGATCTTACCATTTTACTTACAAACAGATGATTGTTTTAAATATTGGAGTTCACTTATGACTGATTGTTTTATTTTTGATGTGACATTAATTAGACTTGGATATTGGAAAGTTTGTAATCAACTCATAGATAATTTTTATATTTTTTCTATAGTGATAATAACCAGTGATGTAAAACTTATTACATTACTAATTTGTTTGATATCATTGATGACTAATTTATTTTTCATCTAAGATTTGTTGATACGAAAGGGGTTCGATGCTACGTGGAAGTGCCACAAAGGATGCAGTTTGAGTCAGCTTCCAGGTAGACAGAGTAAGAGACAGCAAGGATGGCGTAAGGGCTGAGACCAAGGCTCCCAGACAGGTTGCGAGGGCTGGCAGCGCCGCGTAGACAGGGCGACGACCAACATGGACGACAATCTACAGTCTGTGAAGAGGGTGCAGCGTCAAGGGTCCGAAGGCGGGAGTCCAAGTGTGTTTCTCTCACTAGAATTCTAGAGAGAATGTCTTTTTAGAAAGAGAAAGTGAAAAGTTCAAATGAGAGAAAGATCCTTGAAAAAGCTCCAAAGTCCACTATTTATAGGCAAAAATGTGCATGCGTCATAAGTTGACATGTGTCACCCCTAGGAATGACACGTTGCTAGGGGGTCCAAAGTACTGATTCTCCGTTGGACTGCCGGTCCCCAAGTTCGTGCTGCCCTGCCCTCGCAGCATCTCTCTGCCCATCTGAGGAGACTGATCACGCTGTAGTAGCATGGTCAGAGTAGCCCGTTGCCCAGCCTCCAGTCCAAGCCCTTACTGAATTCCACAAGGTGCGTCAAGAGACGCACAGAGAACCTGACAGCGGTGAGGGTTTCCCCTGTAACCAACTGCCAGGCGGACTAGGCGCGATGCCCTCCAAGGACCTGCTCCCGTCCCGGAGTGACCCGTGGGTCATTGCCATGGTGGTGTCGATGATCAACAGCAACATGAGTAACATGAGTGGCCATGGTCGCCGCTTGGTGCTTAGGGTCCGTTGCGGTCAAGTCTTCGCGACGGAGCTCCCAGCAAGTGTGATGTCGGTGGCTTCAAGGTTGTGCCGACGATGGCTCCAGGGTTGTGAGCCCATCCTGCTGCAAGGGCCAGAGCCCCCGGTGATTGAGTCGGCGATGGCACTAAGCCCATGATGGCGCTAAGCCCATGCCGTAGTTTGATCGAGCCAGCGACGGCACGAAGCCCGTCCCGCAGTTTGATTGAGCCGGCGATGGCGCTAAGCCCACGAAGGCGTGAAGCCCATCTCGTAGTTTAATTGAGCCGGCGATGGCCTCAAGCCCATCACGTAGTTTGATTGAGCCGGCGATGGCGCTAAGCCCGCGAAGGTGCGAAGCCCATCCCGTAGTTTGGTTGAGCTAGCGATGGCCTCAAGCCCATCCCGTAGTTTGATTGAGCCGGTGATGGCGCTAAGCTCGCGAAGGCGCGAAGCCCATCCCTTAGAGAAGGGTCCTCGTGCTGGAGCACTACGAGTGGAGCCCCCGGAATGCCGCACACTCCAGAGAGTGGGTCGAAGCATGTTTCACGTCCATAGCGGGGGCGCATGGTGCGGTGAATAGGTGTGATGCCCGGAGGCTTGTAAGATGGTTGTGGTGCATGGACATGGCGACGATTGTTGCCGAGGTCATACTTGGTGCTGGGGGCATGTATCATCAGCGTGGCGCAAGGGCGCGGCGATGACTGTCGCGGGGCAGTACCTGGTGCCGGGGGCACTTATCATAAGCATGGCGCAAGGGCGCGGCGACGACTGTCGAGGGGCAATACCTGGTGCCGGGGGCACGTATGATAAGCATGGTGCAAGGGCGCGGCGACGACTGTCGCGTAGCAATACTTGGTGTCGGGGGCACGTATGATAAGCATGGCGCAAGGGAGCGGCGACGACTGTCGCGGAGCAATCCTTGGTTCCGGGGGCACGTATGATAAGCATGTCGCAACCGCAAGGGCGCGGCGACAACTGTCGCGGAGCGATACTGGTGCCGGCGGCACGTATGATAAGCATGGCGCAAGGGCGTGGCCACGACTGTCGCGGAGCAATACCTGGTGCCAGGGGCACATATGATAAGCATGGCGCAAGGGCGCGGCCACGACTGTCGCGGAGCAATACTTGGGATAGTGTGCTACCGTTGTGACGATTGCGCACGGATTGTTGTGACCATTAGTGTCGAGTGCGCATTTTAGAGAACGCGATGAATGATGTCGAGGTTGAGGAGTGACTCTTGCAAGGTAAAAGGGTGGCTGACCCCCTCGAGGAAAGGGTGGCCGACCCCTCACAACAAAGGGGTGGCCGACCCCTTGAGGAGAAGGCTGGCCAACCCCTTGAGAAAAGGGGTGGCCGACCCCTTAAGGAAGGGGGTGGCCGACCCCTTCAGGAAAGGGGTGGCCGACCCCCTTAGGGAAGGGGTGGCTGACCCCCTTTGAGGGGTCGACCCCTTTTTCTAATGGTTTGACCGTGTTGATGTCGCTGTATTGGTGATGTCAGTGGATGCTCGCTTGACCTGGTTATGGCGTTGAATAATTGATCATTGACTGAGTGCTGTGTCGCGCGATGTGGGTCCCTTAGTGGGCCCCGGGGGGTTTGGCCAGGATAGGGTATGAACAAGATTATGTTCTTTTTTAGGATCATACATTATGGTCTATTTTTTAGGATCATACATTTAGGATCAGATATCGCTTTTTTTTTTTTACTTTTTCTGTCGAACTCACAAACAAAAAAAAAAAAGAATAATACTTGATGTTCTCTCTGCTTCTCTCTTAAACTGACAGAAAAAATTTCGGTAGCGTTTGGTAACACTTTGATTTTCTGTTTTCAAAAAGCACAAAAATCAAAGCCAAAATTTACAAAATTTCTCTTCTCTTCTCTCTCTTCCTTTTTTTTTTTTTCCCCTTTTCTGTCATCTCAAACCTCCTATTAACATGCTGTAGAAAGTACGCAGAGCAAGCAGTATCAAAAACGATGTCAAGATGGATCCATGAGGTTATTTCATCTAGGTTGGTGTTGATCTTGGGCTTTGATTGATTACGCCGTCACGAGAGCTTCAAGGATGCCGAGAACAAGAGAAGAGAAGGACTGATTTTCAGTGAATGCATCTTAAGCTGAAAAGTGTGAAACTATTTGATGTGCTTTCCGAGAATCTTGATCCCTTCATTGGAAACGGTAAGCCACCACCGTTCAGCCTTTTCTCGCCGGAGAGGCCGCTTGTGATGGCAGAATGAGCAGTGGAAATGGGGCGACGGAGGCTTCGGGTGGTGAAGAAGCTGCACCAGACGCTCAACTATGTAACGAGCGTTTCCGACCGTTAGGATCAGAACGCATCGTTTTGAAGGCTTTTTTTGCTTCCGTGCTGATGTGTCTGTTTGGTGAGGGTTGGATGTATTTCTACGGCCAAGATTAAAGGCACAGCGCATCTCTGCTGTAGATTCCCGGATCCAGATCCAATAATTAGCTTTCGTGTTCGCGATGCACTCAAAAACCTTTTCTGTTTCTCCCTCTCTGAAACTCGCCTTCTCCTCGGCCAGTCTCGATAGACGGCTTGGAATGTGGCAGCTTGTAACTCGATGGTGAAACAACGAAAGGTTAGTCATCTCTTTCTCTCTTTATAGATTGAACTCTCATTTTGGTCGGAGATAGTGTACGACTATATTAAACGGAGGTATGAACCAATTAGGTTAAGGTTAAACAATTGGTTGGAGACAATGGCTAATCTAATGGTGTGTCCTATATTTATCGGAGATATCAACAGCTTATAGCTTTTCAAATTGGTGGATTCCGTCGAATTCGCCGGCAATTCGGGTGGGGCTGGCGGTGGCGACACTAGGAGCTCCACCTCTGTACTCCCAAAATTTTTCCAGTTCAATTTGGTGTTTACACAGAAGCAATTGCACAATTTGAAAATCTAGCTTCTGTGTGTATGTGTATTCTTTTTTTTAAATGTGAAACACAGTTTTGTGTGCGCGGGCGCGCGCTTCTGCGTCTTTCTATTTTGTGTTGTATTGACATGGAAATGTAAAACACAGTAGTGTGCGTGCGTGCTTGCTTCTTCCTATTCTGTGTGTTATACTGACATGGAAATGTAAAACACAGTAGTTAGAAAGTGTGTGTGTGTGTGCGCGCGCGCGTGCGTGCGTGTGTCTGCTTCTTTTTATTTTGTGTGTTATATTGACATGGAAATGCAAAACACAGTAGTGCTTGTGCGTGCTCCTTTCCATTCTGTTTGTTATATTGACATGGAAATTTAAAACACAGTAGTGTTTGTGTGTGTTTTGAGAGGGCTGGAACCTGAGAAGTATGAGGGAGATGGAGCCTGATTACACTGGATACTAGATAGTGGGGGTGGGGGTGCAAAACCATTATGAGGTCTCTTAGTCACCATGACACACAGGTTTGTACCACAGTAATGTCTTATATCAGAGAGGGTGTGTCTCTTAGCCTGATTACACTGGATACTACATATATAACTAGTGTTCTTAAAGAAGAAAGGCGATGAAATACATTCTAAATTCTTTTGCTGTCAAGCTATATGTAAACTGACTACTGAAGAAGTGAAGTTATATGCAAAACAACTTGCTGGTTTGAGTCTTGGACACAACTTGCTGGTTTCCATATCATTATAAGCTATATGTTAACTGAGTTTTGATAAAGATGGATTTGACCTGGTGCTGCCTTTTGGTTGTAAGTTGGCTTCGTAAAGAAATGTACGTGTAAAAGTCAAGTATTTTAAGATAGTCAGATAAGTCGATCATTTAGATTTAAACTGCAAGAAAAAACGTGGGGATGTGTTTTTTTGTGTTCCACATTTACGATTTGATATCCACAATGCTAAAGTTGATAAAAGTTATGGCTAGTTGCCTTCAAATGTATTGCTACAAGTCAAGCTTATAAGGCTTGTTTGGAGCTCATTTATCAATTTGGAAAAATGGTTGCACAAACATACTATTGCAGAATACTGAGATAATACTAATTTTTGGTCTCTTTACAAGTTGTTTGGGGAATATTAGAGCTAAATGATGAATTGCGAAATTCTGGAATTCATCTTTTCTTCCCTTATGTATCATTTGACTCAATTGCATTAGTTTCTTTGTTTGGGATTGTACTTGGTTCTTTCTTTTCTCAAAGCAGGTATGATCTACATCATATACAGCATTTTTTATAGCAGAAGCTCATTGTGCTTTTCATACCCTATTTGTTGCCAATTAACCATCTGATATGTTGTTCTTCAATATTTGAGATTTTGCGCTATCCCGTTCAGTCGTGTTGGTTAAATTTTGAAATACCACAGTATGAAAATTTCATTTGGGATATATAGAAAAGATAAAGTAGAATCAAAACCTTATGTTAATTGAACACCATACTTTGTCCCATTATTTTTAAGCCACAAACTAAGGTTTAAGCAAGTGAGGTATAAAAATACGCGCTCCCATAATTCTAACATAAACAAAGGTATTTGAACAATATAATGAATAAAGCATTAGTTAAACTTATCTAATTTTATGTTGAAAATTTTTAAACAAATCTCTTTTTATGGTTTGCTTATGCTGTGAGTAATTAAACTCTTAAGTAATTTAACATCTAGCATGGCAAATACACCAACACGTTGTGACTATATTCGAACTTTTACTCTCTTAAAGACACTCTTGTATGAAAAACTAAACTAAATATTTAGAATAGAATTGCGTATAACTTATAAAAAAATATTAGTTATGTCATAATTTAGTTCATCTCCAACTTGGAGTCAAAACCTTACTATAGGTGAAGATAAATCTACCTTAGTAAGCATGTTCACTAAATAATTTATTAAATTTTATCTAATGATGTTCAACAATTCACTTGCTACGAGGTTTTGAGCTATTATACTTAGTCATGTTGGTTAAACTTTTTAAAACTTATATAATTGCCTCATGCAATCACAATTGATCTTACTATTTTTTCTGTATGCTTTATTGGTTGATTCTATATGATTCTAAAAAGTTCACCCCATCATTATTTAATTAGTGTTGGTTAACTTTTATACACTACATGGTATAAAAAGTATGGGGATTAAAGTTCTCTTTCAAAAATAAACTAACATGTATTAACGTTGTCGCATGTGATTGAAATGTACAAATTATTTTGAAAGATACTTACACTAGCACACTAGCACTATAGAATGTCGTACGCAATAGAAATTGATCTCAATATATTCCCACCATATATTCTATCAGTGAAGTCTATTTTTTCCTTTTCTTGGACACTAAATAAAACTTTATTTTTTTCTTTGTATGATTACCAAATAAAAATAAGTTAAATCCGTAAGGACATTGCTTTTTGATATTTCACAGCAAGAGTTAGTTCATTCTATTAAATGGAAGTTCACCCGTTAGGACCAAATGTGACTATCTTTTATGAAATAATTATAGATTGTGCCGTAAGCTTTATTATGCAGTTTGAAAGTACTAAAAATAGATGAGTAATTAGTTAAACCGTCTCGTACTTGGCACGAGTTTTCGAACTAGTTATTCTAGAATTTGATTTTATCACAACATATTAGATGGGGTTTTACTCACCCCCCACCACCCAGTGTAATTAACAAATCTACACTCTTTTTGTAACATTTATCGATAAAAAGGTTTAGATTTGGTAAAAAAAAAAAAATTGTAAGAATTTAGCCTTCATCATGCATTCAAGTTACTATGAACCTAACAAGGTGTGCCTATAAATCAGGGCCTTTAATCATTAGGCCAAATTTGCTAAGTAGATCCGTATGTCAACTTATTTTGTAAGGAGGAAGCCACCTTTTTTAAGAGTTTCAAGTGGTCACGTAGCCAGCATCTACATCAATAATTCATCGAAGAAGCCAGCTACCCTCCAATAGGTCAAAATAAGAGCAATGCCAAGAAGACCCCCTTTTTTGTGGTGCAATTAGCAATTTGAAATTCTTTCTGGTGAGTTTTAAATCAAACCGTATTCTTCTTTTCTTGGAATGCTACTAGTAATCAAGAACCAGTGACCTAACTCTCTACGGCTTATTCAGAAATGGCTTTTAGGAGGTTGCTTGGTTTTATGTTGGGTTGTCTGGGATTAGCTGATTCCCCCACACAACCTTCCATTGCAGAAAGTACTACTGAAACAGAATCAACTGATTCGTCGAAAGTTAGCAATGCCTCACCCAGAATCAGACTCAGTGATGGAAGGTATCTGGCTTACAGAGAGAGGGGAGTCCCCAAGAACAAGTCCAATTACAGGGTCATTGTTGTCCATGGCTTTGGCAGCTCCAAAGATATGCATTTTCTGGTTCCCCAAGTAAAACTTTCTCACCCCTTTTCTTGTTAGATTATATGAAACTCCCAATTTGCTTTTGTTTGCACCTGTGTAAATTTTAAGGACTTAACTTAAAGATAGCAATTGGAACAGGTGGTGACAGAATAATGTTTTAAAATAGATGGTTGTTAGTTCAGAATTGAATAAAAATCCTGGAAATCTAAGGTAGCATGTAACAGATTTTTTGTTTCCAGTTTTTCTTTAGTTTTGTACACCGAAAAAGAATTGACTTCTGACAGATTTTTTTGGTTTTTCTTCCCCCTCAGTTTTTAGGGTAGTTGTCAATTTTGGACTTGTTTTTGAAAACTCTAGTTTGGAGTTTTTAGTTTTGACTTTTGGTGCTTGTTTTCAGATCCAACTTTCAAACTTCGTAAGAGCAATACCTGAGCTACATTTCAACAAAACACATTCTTAAGTGGTCACCACCCTACCACATACACCACTGGCTGTAATCACCCCAATGGCCACCACTCCACCCCACGCCCCGGGCCCGTGGGAATCACCAGCACTGCCAATGGCTATTATCACCACTGGCGCCACCCTAATCTAAACCCACCGTCGCCACACCGAGATATCTGACCACCACCATCAATTCCTCCCGTCCCACCACCATCAATTCCCCTCGCCAGCCGCGGCATCGTCCCCAGCCCACATATCATTTTCTACTGGCTACCACCACCATGATGAATCCATGCCTTTCCCATCAATTCCTGTGGCCGGCGCCAATTTCAACCATCATATCTAAGGTTGTAAAGGTCCATACTGTTTTATCTTTGATGATGAAGGCCAGGTCGTCGTCTTCGGCAGTGGATCAGTTCATGTGGTGCCGGGGGTAGTGGTGGTGTTCTGTTCAAGACATGATGTAGTAAAAGAAATATGAGAAGGAAAAAAAAGGATAAAGAGAACTTAAAAATACAAACTCCGAATCAAACACTTGTCCTTTGTAAAAAATGAAAATAAAAGGAGGTGAGGTTTTCATGCTCTTGAAAACTACAAACCAAAAACCACAAGGGCCCAAAGAATTTTGTGCTAAACTTTCAGCTATTACAAGATCCCTGTTCTTGTAGAACAAATTTGAACTCCAAGATCCCGAATGTCCTAAACTTTTAGCATATATATATGTCTTAAAGTATGGATAAGCATTCAGATTAAGATTCAGGCATTATTTGTGGCCTTGTTTTGCATTCCCATTTGGGACAGCATCTTTCAAACTGCGCTATAGCCTACAGAAGTAAACACACCATTTTAGGTCCAACTGCCAAAATAAAAAATACCCTTGGGGGGGTGGGGTGGGGTGAGGTGAGGGTCCCATGCATATATAGGGGAAATGAGAGGCGGATTTTGCCAGGTAAATGTCGCCACAATGCATTTTTTACTAAAGGTCAAAATGACAACAGGTGCTCTTTGTTGGCATTACTTACCCTGTCTAGTAGACAACTTTGTGCTCAAAAGGAAATTCAGAGGATCCTAATTGGCGTGGTAGCGGGAATCTAGTGTTAATGCACGTGAATCCTGTAGATCTAGCACTCTAACTTCACAGTGGTCTGCTTTCTAGGATGTAATGGATGAGTTAGGCATATATCTGCTGCTATTTGATCGTGCTGGATATGGAGATAGTGATCCGAATCCAAAGCGCTCATTAAAAAGTGAAGCTTCTGACATTCAAGAACTTGCTGACCAGTTAATGTTAGGATCCAAGTTCTTTGTAATTGGAGTCTCAGTGGGATCCTATCCTACCTGGAGTTGCCTCACGCGCATACCACAGAGGCAAGTAAAGAGTCACTTTAAACTTATCCAATTTTTTGCATTTTTGCATTCCAGTGATGCCTATACCGTAAGTTTCTCGTACCTATATGACTACTTGCAGGCTAGCAGGTGTGGCTCTAGTAGTACCATTTATCAATTACAGATGGCCTTCTCTTCCTCATCATCTGATAGACAATGATTACAGGAAGAATCTTTCACGATGGACACTTCTAATTTCGCGCTATGCCCCTGCACTACTACACTGGTATATGACTCAAAAGTTATTCCCGTCATCATCTCTCCTTGATAGAAATCCAAAATTTTTCAGCAAGAAAGACATGGAGGTCTTGAAGAATTCACCAGGATACCAATTGCTTAGCCGGGTAATTCTCTATTTATCTCCACATAGAATGTGCATGAGTGAGGAGGAAAAAGGTCTGAGGTGTTAATGATTCGAATGAGCAGATATATTTTCTTAGAACTGTCACATGATCTACCGAAGTTGAGCACAAGTTTTGAGACAATTAAGTTTTGATGTTTATGTTCCACTTACAGAACAAGCTTAAAGATCGAGCCTTGTTTGACTCTCATCGTCGTGACTTCATTGCGGCTTTTGGGAAATGGGACTTTGACCCTCTTTGCCTTAGCAATCCATTCCCCGATAATGAAAGCTTGGTTCACATCTGGCAAGGTTGCGAAGATAAGGTTGTGCCAGTTCAAATACAAAGATTTGTTTCTGAAAAGCTTCCTTGGATTCACTATCACGAAGTTCCTGATGGTGGACATTTGCTCGTGTACGACGGTGCTGTATGTGAAGCCATATTGAGGTCTCTTGTGCTTGGAGAAGATCCTCCACTTTATAAACCTAATGTAGATATTCAAATCTGCACATAGATTCATATCACCGTAGTTATGGTTCTGTCACTGAATTTGTTTTCTAGAGAATGCCACATTGTCCATTCGTCGTGACTTCATTGCGGCTTTTGGGAAATGGGACTTTGACCCTCTTTGCCTTAGCAATCCATTCCCCGATAATGAAAGCTTGGTTCACATCTGGCAAGGTTGCGAAGATAAGGTTGTGCCAGTTCAAATACAAAGATTTGTTTCTGAAAAGCTTCCTTGGATTCACTATCACGAAGTTCCTGATGGTGGACATTTGCTCGTGTACGACGGTGCTGTATGTGAAGCCATATTGAGGTCTCTTGTGCTTGGAGAAGATCCTCCACTTTATAAACCTAATGTAGATATTCAAATCTGCACATAGATTCATATCACCGTAGTTATGGTTCTGTCACTGAATTTGTTTTCTAGAGAATGCCACATTGTCCATTCTATCTGTACATGACCTTTTTTAATGATATATGCTTGATCGAGCCAAGATGTGTGTGTGTGTGTGTGTGTGTGTGTGTGTGTGCACGCGCGTGCTTCTTTCTATTTTGTGTGTTATATTTACATGGAAATGTAAAACACAATAGTGTGTGTGCGCGTGGTTCTTTCTATTCTGTGTGTTATATTGAAATAGAAATTTAAAACACAGTTAGTGTTTGTGTGTGTATGTTTTGAGAGGGCGGGAACCTGAGAAGTATGAGGGAGATGGAGCCCGATTATACTGGATACCAGATAGTGGGGGTGGGGGTGCAAAACCATTATGAGGTCTCTTAGCCACCATGACACGCATGTTTGTATCACAGTAATGTCTTATATCGTGTGTTGTTGTTGGGGGTGGGGTGGGGGGTGTTGTCGCTTAGCCTGATTATACTGGATACTAGATGTACTCCGTATAACAAAAAGGGCAATGAAATACATTTCCAAATCCGTTTGCTGTCAAGCTATATGTAAACTGACTGCTGAAGAAGTGAAGTCAAATGCAAAGCAACCAGCTGGTTTGAGTCTTGCACACAACTAGCTGGTTTCTATATCATTGTAAGCTATATGTTAATTGAGTTTTGATAAAGATGGATATCACCGGTACTGCCTTTTGGTTGTAAGTTTGCTTGGGAAAAAAAAATGTACGTGTACAGGTCGAGTATTTTAAGATAGTCTCATAAGTCGATATTTAGATATAAATTGCAGGAAAAAACGCGGGCATGTGTTTCTTGAGTTCCACATTTACGATTGGATATCCACAATGCTGAAGTTGATAAAAGTTCTCACTAGTTGCCTCCAAGCGTATCGCTACAAGTGAAGCTTGTAAGGCTTTTTTGGAGCTCATTCATCAATTCGGAAAAATGGTTGCACATATTGCAATACTTAGATAACTTTAATGTTGTATCTCTTTACAAGTTGTTTGGAAAATATTAGCGCTAAATAAAAATTGATTGCAAAGTTCTGGGATTCATCTTTTCTTCCCTTCATGTCTAATGTATCATTTGACTCAAATTGCATTAGTTTCTTTGTTTGGGTAATGATCTACATCATATACAGCATTTTTTGACAAAGGAAGCTCAATGTACTTTTCATTTCCTATTTGTTGCTGTCTAACCATCTGATATCATGTTCTCCAATATTTGAGCATGTGCCTTCGCTTCTTTTACTGTTGATTATTAAAAAAATGAGGCCTTTTTGTAATATTTTGTCGCATTATCAATTTCTTTTGTCACAGATCCCTAACGTATGCTGAAGGCTCCAAAGTCAGGGAAAAGGAAGCCATGCAAGTGGCTACTTTCCTTCTGCAGTTATGAACAGACTCATATATACATGATGTTTATTTTATTTATTTATTTATTGGTAAAATGTCCTTTTATTACCATTGAAACTGAAAATCATCTTCCATCCATATCGGTTGCAACTAGACTTTAAAAGAAGCTAAAGTTACTGCACAAATTTTAGGTTTGTAATACTGCTAGAGATAGCTCCCAGTTCTGTCATAACTGTTTGTTGGTCTGGATCCATTTCTAGCTCAACACTCTATAAAGGATCCCTTTCTGAATTTTTGCAATGATTTTAGAACTCCTTTGCTGATTACTAGTAAAACTCCTCTGGTTTCTCTCTTCCCATAAACCGTAAATTGTAACAGCCAGGGCAAATTGGCATAATCTAGCTGAAGCTTTTCCTCTCAACTTCCTACAAGCATGTTGTAGTAATTGAGACCATGTTCTAAAAGTTTGAGACATTTGTAATTTGCTAAGGACTTGATGCCACACTCCTTTGGTCAGAGTGCATTCCATAAAGAGGTGCTCAATCGTTTCTTGATCCTTAGAGCATAGACTAAAGTAATCTTCATTCACCACATTCCGTGCTTTAATTTTATCTTTAGTTCTTAGTTTCCTTTTGCAAAGCAATCATAATTTAAAAGCACATTTTGAGATGTGCCCAGAAAACTATATTATCTTCCACCATGGCATAGGATGTGGCATGGCCCTCATAGCATTCCAAGCTGAGTTAGTACTGAATTTTGTACTGGGATGTGGCATCCATTTAATTTGATCCTCACTTTGATCGGTATTATGAAATGCTGATAACTGACAGCTTAAAATCCTTAAACTTGGTGATCTTGTAGTTATATTCCCCGTACCTTGGACCAAAGCTTCTTTCACTTTCAAGTTCAAAGTACTGGCACCATCATAAACAATTCCAAGTCTATATCGAGTCACAATAGGGCCAAGCAAGCCAATTATCTAGCCAGAACCATGTACTGCTGCAATTCTCAATCTCGTACCTAATGAGTGGTTGTATTATGCTTTTCAACTTTATGATCTTCCTCCAAATCCATGATTGATCACCCAGTGGCTTGAAAAACTAGAAATTTTGATCTTTGATAATATAGGTGTTACACTATTTAATCGAAAAAGTATCTTTCTTGGTAGTGAGGTCCTATATATATTTGACCATAGCTACCTTGTTCTATTTATGAAGCTTTCTTAAGCTAAGCCCTCCTTCCTTTTTGGGCAAACATACATCCTTACAAGATACCTTAGCACCGGAGGATTTCCTACATTTTCCATCCAAAGGAAGCTCTTGATTTTTGCTTCAATACTGGCAATAACCTTCTTGGGTAGCAAGAATATTGAGCACCAATATATCTGCATACTTGAAAGCAGAGAAACTGCAAGTGGCAATTTGCCTGTATATGAGAGATGCTTGACAGTCCAACTTTTCATTCTTTTGGAGACTTTTTCAATCAATATCTAACAATCAGAGGCTTCTAATTTGGTAGTGATTAGGGGCACACCTAGATAGGTCAGAGGGAATTTACCTAAAGGTATTCCCAAAGCTTGAACTAAATCTTGAGTAGCTTTTTCAGTAAACCATGTTGTGAATAAAGAACTTATATTCAAGGTAGGCACAAGACTAGAAATTTGACCAAATTCTTGCTTGTTTGATGAGAGCTACTGTATGTGTGTTTACCCCAGCCAAGATAAAGAGATCATCAGGAAAAACATGCATGAGTAATTCTGAGCTCCTTGCATTTTGGATGGCAGGTAAACCCTGTTCTCGTAGCATAATCATCCAACAGGCATGAAAAAGCTTCCATCACCAGCAAATAAGTAGGGGCAGATCTGTCTTAATCCTTTTTGGTTACCAAAAAATCCAACCAAATCCATTTAGGTTAATGGAAAACTTTACGGTCCAAAAAATCCATCCATACATCCATTTAGGTTAATGGAGAACTTTGCAGTAGTCACACAGTGCGTTACTCGTTGAATATATTGGCGGGGGCAGTGTGGGTGGGGCGAGGGGGGGAAGTTAAGAAGCTGCATTACCATTTGAAGAAACTCCAGAGTGTCATATACTTTTTGTATGTCAATTTTCATACTACATCTTGGTGTTGCACCAGGTTCGTGGTAGTTTCTCACTAATTCTTGCATCAGTTGAATGTTGTCACCAAGATTCCTCCCATCTACAAAAGCAGCTTGTCTGTTACTAACTAATCAGGGTAGTATTCTTTCCAGTCTCTTGCATACATCTTTGTTATACACTCTAAAAACCTTCATAGTGTTAGGCACTTGTACTTTAGGAATCAAAGTAAGGGCAGTGCTATTGAAGATTTTGATGGGCTTGCCTTTGTCGAAGAAGTCTAAAACTGCTTTAGCAACATTTGATCCAATTAATTCCCAATTCTGTTAAAAAAATTCAGCACTATATCCATCAGATCCAGGTGCTTTGTTAGTCTTCATAGCAAGAATTGATGTTTTTACCTCAAACTCATCAAAAGGATTTGTCAAAAAAGTCTATTGCTTTGTGCACTTCCTGTTCTCCACTGATATGAATTCTCTCTGCTGTATGAATGGATATGATTTTGTTATGTGCCCTTTGAACTTGCATCTTCTTATGAAAATAAGAAGTTTTTCCATCTCCCACTTTAACTTCCTTCACTCTGGCCTTTTGTTGACAAAAACTTTCCTCAGCTTTTATTAGCTCATAATATTGAACATGCAAGTCCTTTTCTAGCCACTTGGTGAGGAGTGTTTGATCCAGAGTATATGGCCTTCTGAGCTATTTTGTAGTTCCTGTAACTTTATTGTTACTCTAGCTAATATTTCTCTATAATGTTCACAGTTCAGTTTCTTAAGTTTTGGCTTTAACATTCTGAGCTTGTTGTAAAGCTATGCACTTCATCTCCTAAAGATTGTGCACTTCATCTCCTGAGTTTCAGGATTTCAAGATTCATTTAGATTTTTTTTTTCTAAGGAAGGTGAAACACCTAGAAGTTGAGGAACTTAGATGGTCTCTTGCCATGCCTATTATTGTACACAGTGATAAATAGCATACAGTGATAAGATAGCTCACTATCACATACCTTTACTTCTAAGTTAGTGGAAATGTCTAGCCAAGCATAGTTTGTCAATTCTACTCAAAATTAACTCATCTCCATCTTTGTTATTACAGCAAGTAAAGAAACTGCCTCTAGTAGCCATATCCTGAATATTTGGGTTGAAAATGCATTTATTGAACTCCAAAGAGTCAAGCTGGTTTACTCCATTTCCACCTTATTTTTCATTTGAGAATCTCTCCACATTGAAATCTCGCATCTACATCCAAAATTTGTGTCCAATGCCAGCTACAACCTATTGTAGCTGATTCCATAACTCTCTTCTCTTAGTACCAGTGTTGTTACTATAGATACATGATAGAACCTATGGTTCTTTGTTAGCTTGAACTATTTCCACACTAATCACTTTAGGATGTACTGAAATTGAATTTACTTGGCAAGTTTGGTGTTTCCATTCAATTCAAATCTTTGTTACACCCTTATGACTACTGTTGTGGATGAAATTCCATTGATTCTTCCATTTATTTATTGTACCTTGTACATTTCTACCCTGCCTTTGGTTTCAACCAATCCAACCAGTTGTACATTTCTTTTCTTCAATATTTTCTTAATGTCATGTTGTTTAACATGGTCATTAAAATTCCTAACAGTAATACATGTTGCAATCATCTTTTTGATTTTAAACTACTCTTTTTCTAGCAGTTCTAAAATCTTTTTTAGTGACTTGCATACCTGAAGCTTCAGCAAGATTTCTTATATTGATATTCATCACTTTAGATTCCTCTGTCTCTAGTGAAATTATATCAAATTAATTTGAGACTCAATAGGATTTTTTTCCAAAGCTCTGTGGTTGGGGCTGCCTAATCTAAGATGTGGTCTCTTATGTAGCCTTTTCCTCATTTTCTTTTAATTGTTGCTGTTGTATACATATTATGTCATCATGCTGGCCTTTAACTCTCCATTCCTATCTAGGTGGAGGCTTATGGGAACATTTCTCTTCTATATGGCCAAAGACTTTGCAGTGATTACATCTTAGTGGCTTCCACTCATATTCTATGGTTTAATCAATAGTGTCTCCATTTGGGCCTCTAATCGGTACTATCTCAGGAAGTGGATCATCAATGTTTATGTCCAAACAAACTTGTGCATATGTCGATCTTTCTTTTGTTGCAGTCATCTTATCATTAAACAATAGCTTACCTACTGAGCTAGCTATGCGACTCAACATCTCAGTTTATCTTATATGTAGAGGCAAATAGGGTAGCCTAATCCAGAGTAGAATTGAGCTAGTGCCTTCTTTTTACATCGATACATTTGGTGACCGTGGTTTTGCAATGAGTGGTCAGCTGTCAAATGTCCGAGGCCTCGATTCTTCTTAGGTTAATTTATCATCAAAGCTGACTATGTACACTCCTGATTTCAGTAGGCTCAATTTGAATAAGCCAAATTTTTTCCAAATTCTCCTCCGAAAGCCCTCCATGACATGGAGTGGCGGTTTAGCCCCAAGAACATATGTGAAGATTGAGTTTTGCCACTGTTGTACTTCAAGCTCCATTTTCTCCATGGAATATGCAACACCTTTGGATCTGCTTATAGTGCTTGGAGGAATGTAAGTTAAATTCATTCTCATTCGGCCCTTGTTTTGGCACCATTCCATCTGCATATGATTTCCTAGCTTGATGGCATTCTGGGGGAATTGATTATCTTTGCAGGGTAAAGCTGGAAATGTCTCTTTTAGACACGTGTCTCTTTTGTTAAGTTGGGGTGTGTTCGGCACGTGCTCCTTACCGTTATTTTATAACGGTTTTGCCACCTCAGCCTAACCTACAAGCTCTGTCACTAGACCTGGCAAAATACCACCCGGACCCGGTCAAAAAACACGGGTACGGATACATATATTGCATACCTGCCGAAATTAGACCCGTACCCGAACCGACCCGCAAATTCTGGTTAAATGCGGGTCGGTTGCAGGTTACCTGGGCTACCCGAACGTTTTACTATATAATGCACTAAGGTTTTTGTTTGGCAGTCATTCACTCATTCTCATCTTTCTCTCTCTCATCTGCCGCTCTCCATTCTTTCCCCTCTGAAGTCCCTTTGTCTCTATCTCTCCACCTCGCTCTATCCGTCTCTCTCACTCACCAGTCTTCTCCGGCGATGACACTACACTCTACTCCACATCGAAGGTGCCCCACCAACATCCTCTCACATCCACTCGCAGATCCACTGCAACCGGCTACACTCTACTCCATATCGACAGCGCCCCAACGTCCTCTCACCTGCATTCGAAGATCCGCCAGAGCCTGTCGCCAGTCTTTCGTGGGAAGTCTCAACTTACTGTTGAAGGTTGAGGCCTTGGTTTTCGATCGACTATGAACTTTGAGAGTGATAACTCAAACCGGAGTAGTGGAGCTAGGAAGATTATTTTGGTTTTTAACAAGATATTTTTGTAAAAAGTTTGGTTAGCTTGTATTATTTTTGTTAATTTTGTGTATGAATTTTACTACTTTAGACTTAGGAATTAATTTTTAGGTAATTGTTGTTCGATTTGGAAGATATATATTTGTTTGTTGTGATGTATCTAAGAGAGTGAGAGTTAAGAAGAGAGTGGAGATAATTGTGACAAAAATGAAATTAGTGAAGTGATAATTGTAAGAATTTTAATTAGAAAATAGTGGTTGTTCTTGTAATAATAAATGAAGGGAGAAAAATATCCAGAAAATAATTTTAAAAAAATAAAAATTTTAATTATCTACCTGCCGGTAATACCCTACCCGCTAGGGTAGGGTACGGTTCCCAAAAAATCGTATCCGAAAAAACCTGGGTATAAATTACCCGACCTGTTTTTAACCATACTCGGCGGGTCGAACCGTTTGCCACAGTGTGTTCCGCACGCATCTCCATCTCCTTCTCATGCATAACAGAGGTGTTCCTTTGCTCTAGATTTGGATTTTCTAATTGTTGTATAATTTGAGCCATCTGTTCTTTAAGATCAAAATTTTCATTTGTAAGCACATTAATACGAGATTGCAGCTGGAATCAGGGCTTGTGTTCGAGAGATCCTCCGGTTGATTGTAATTTACATCCATAGCTTACAATGATCCTAGAGTTACTTTGATTGCTTTTGGATTAATTTGATGATATCTTCTTATGAATCATGGATCAGTGCTAACATCAACAGCGTAGGGGGTCCTTAGAAGAGCCTTGTATGCATTTTGATCGAGGCATTGTGGAGGGATTCATGATAAATCAGACAATAGTGATTAGCATCTTGGATTGATTGTAGATCTTTAGTGTTTCTAGATGAGATGTTGTTAAATATCCAAAATTTTAGACAAAAATGTAGAGAGAAGTCAGAGCATTCTCTCTCTAAGTCTCTCTCCTCCAAGTCTTCTTTTCAGTCAATTGGTAGTGCTAAATGTTACTTCTCTACTCCACAGTGTCCGCCATACTGTATAGCGGACGGCCAATATAGGTTCAAAAAAAGTAACGACGACACTCTTCTCCACTCTTTCTACTCACAAATTTCCTAGCGGCGTTGGCAAGTAGATCGGCGCAGCAATTCCGTCTTAAGAACACCTTTAATACCCTAAATCGATCACGTAAGTTCACAAAATCTATACTTTTTGTTTGTTTGTAATCGATAGTTGTGATGAATATTGCGTTTTATATATGTATGTTTTTGTTCATGTGCAAGCGTTTGTAAAATCCGATTCCCGGGAATCGGATTTTACAAATTTCTATATATACAAGCCCGGGAATCGGATTTTACAAACGCTAGCACATGAACAAAAACATACATATATAAAACGTAATATTCATCACAACTATCGATTACAAACAAACAAAAAGTATAGATTTTGTGAACTTACGTGATCGATTTAGGGTATTAAAGGTGTTCTTAAGACGGAATTGCTGCGTCGATCTACTTGCCAACGCCGCTGGAAAATTTGTGAGTAGAAAGAGTGGAGAAGAGTGTCGTCGTTACTGTTTTTTGAACCTATATTGACCGTCCGCTATACAGTATGGCTGACACTGTTGACGTGACAGGTAAGGACAAGATAGCCGTCAGTGCCGAAAGGAGCGATGGACAGGACCTGACAGGTGTCAGCGCGTACCGTCTGCTACACTGTATAGCAAATGCCTTTTTGCCGTCTCCCGTCAGGCCTTTGATGCTGTCCGCTATACAGTGTAGCGGACAGGCACGGAGGGGCAAAAAGGTAAAAAAAGTCCGTCCGCTACACTGTATGGCTGACGACTGACAGTTTTCGAAAAATGCGCGATCTGGGCCGTCCGTCTTTCAGGATGGACGGTCAGATCGCGCTTGTAACTTAACTCCATTTGCTAGCGCGAGCAATGGATCAGCTCCCTATATATATATATATATATATATATATATATATATATATATATATATATATATATATATATATATATATATATATATATATATATAACCTATATGTTAGAAGGAGATCTTACCGGAAAGGATGAGTTGATCGTCGCCAAATTTTTGCTTTCTTTCTTCTCTCTCAGCCGAGCTCAAGAAAGAAAACAGAATTTAGATGCGGCTGTTCTCTCATGGTATATATATATATATATATATATATATATATATATATATATATATATATATATAACCTAAATTGTATAATTACCATAAATTCCCCTACCATTTCATGAGCCATTTAAATTCTACCCGGAACTTTTATTGTTACAAAAATGTCCAATATAGTTATTTATGAAAGATGACGTATTAAAGAATTTAATGGTTTATTACCTAACCCCGCTACACTAATTCGTTGCTAAAACTTGTTAATAAAGTATCGACGTTAACTATATAAAAAATGTCGCCAAAGATTTCTAAAAATACCATTAACGCTAATTGTCACAAAAAAAACTCAACCAATATCAATAATATCTGTTGTCGCTAAATTATGTCTTATGATTTTAAACTTGTAGCTAAAGATCATAATTATAGTGTTCCCCAAATTTGTCGCTATAAACCGCTCAAAAATAAAATACTAATGCTAGGCAAGAGTTTGTCACTAAAAAAAATTATTTTGACCCGAAGGAAAAATTATAATAAACAAAATGTCCCGAGCATTACAAGAATGATTGGGGATGTTGGAGTTACGGTTGCGTGGCCTATTACCTTGGTATGTTGCACTAATTTCTCCATTTTTGTTGGTTGATTGCCTCTTTTGTAGCGAAGTATATAGGATTTTATTCACATCTTGGAACCATGGCCTATTGCCTTCGCTATTTCTAGTTTTTCTTTTCTTTTGGAACCAATTTATGGTGTATCTATTCTAAATGCAGAGGAACAAAATGAAGATGACTGAATTTGAGACCTCTTGGCTGCCTTGTTTTTGGGGACCACTAAATGACATGATCATCAACTTCAATATGTTTAATGGAGAGGTTGTTCGTCAAGCAATATATGTCATGGACATATGTCTTTCATGGATATATGTTTTTAAAGTAAAAGTGTCTGTCATGGATATATGTTTTGGAAGTAAAGTGTCTGTAATGGATAAATTTTTTTAGATGTTGTCAATGGAAGGGATAATTCTATTTTAGTCCCTTGTATTTTACCCATTATTTTATTTTGGTCTCTGCCTTTCAAAATCATTTAAAACAACCATTGTACTATTTGTCGTCATCAAATAAGCTCCTCTGTTAGCTTTTTCCATTCAAAATGACCACATGATAGGCACGTAGTCTATTTTTGAGAGTATTTATGTCAAGCCATGCGAAATGGACGGGATTTTGGGGATTTTCAAAGAAACTAGTTGTCTAGGGTTGAAAAATGAATAGACAACCAAAAGCCAGCAGTTTCAAACAAATCGACAAGCAAGGACGGGGAATTGGGAACAATCGTAGTGTTTGACAAGATGAGATTAATCGAAGAGTATGTCTCCACAGAAGAAAAAAAGGTGGATCAAGTGCAAAGAATCCAATTACTATAAGTTTGTTTTTATGATTTGTAACATTTTTCTTTAATGTGAAATGCCTTTTCTTTATCACTGCTTTTTCTAATGTATAAAAACTAGATGAAATGCCTTTTTGATCTGTAGCATTTTGTCAGCGTGTTTGCTTTCGGCAAACACAAATCGGTGATGGCACATAATTGTGGGGTTTTTTTTTTTGTTTTGAAGTGTTAAACATTGGATTGTAATTTGTGGGTTTAGGATTATGTAGACTAAAAGCTGTAAAGTTTACATCTTAAATTAGGGCTTTTGGTCTATGTGCACGATTGTGGATGTACTTTGGCCTCTGTTATATAATATACCTTTTCTGACCAAATGGTCCCCCATTACAAAGCAAATATATGTCTTTTCCCTAAGCAATAAAGTTACTTATGAGGAGTAAAGTTACTTATCTCATATCAGTAGTACAATGTAGTTTAATTTAGTACTTTTTTTGAACTCTTATGCAGCTGTTGGATTTGAGCTTTTCATTATAGAGTTTCATCATAGTGGAATTTTTAAACTTTTATTTAAGTAGACTTTGTTGATCATTTTCTGAATTGTGTGATCCTGATTTTATGTCTATGTGGGAGGGAACTAGATAAGTTACTGATGCAACTAGGGTATGGCCCATGTGGGTACTACTTTACTCTCCAAAGAGCTATTAGAAACTGATTTTGTGTATATAGCAAATGATGACTTTGTAGTATACATGCTTACCAAGTTACCACTTGATAGGACAGTTGAAGTGTAAGTTAAGCATAGTGCTGCACCAGTTTTGTTAGAGAGTCAAGTTGGTGACAATAGTGGCCATTTAGGTGAGGTTGATGTAGATACGAAAGGAGTTGAGTTAGGTGGCGATCAAATGAATGAAGGTGTTGGTGGCATTAGTGAAGATGGTAGAGATGATGTGGGTCTTGGTAGCACTGAAGTAGTTGTTGATGACATTAATGAAATTAATGGCAATGTTGTGGATGGTAGTGGACCTGGAATCGCAATTAGTGGGCATAATATCAATGAAGTAGATATTGATAGAGATACTAGTAGTGAGGATGAGTTTGTACATAACCAAGACAGACGCTATGATAATGATCACCCAGTATCTGCTGATGAAGATTATGAACCAGCGCAAGTAGGTACTGAGCCAACTGAGGGAGTTACAAATCCAACCAAATACAGTAGTGTGTTTAACCAAAACATTAATGACATTAATGAGCAGCAACAGAACCTTGATGAACCAACCCTTGATAGCACTGAGGCAACCCAAGCATAAATGAGTCAGCTCAGCCTAGCTCATACCCACCTTTGGATAATGCACACATTGATGGAAATTACAGTGGATGTTATGGCAGAAATGCAGAGTTATAAGATGAACCTAGAAGTGTTGATGACTCATCTGATGAAGATGAAGGGCTAGGGAAAGACAATAAGTCATCTAAAAAGCCCCATTACCCAAAATTTACCAAGGCAGATATGAGAAAATTTGCCTTTGTTGTTGGCAGTATTTTAGCTCACATATTGGGTTTAAAGATGTTGTTAGAGTATGCAATGAATGAAGGGGTTCCTATTTTCAAAGAAGAACAATGAGAGGTTTAGGGTTCTGTAATAATGGGAGTTGTCCATGGAGTATTTTTGCATAAAAAAACGTTTAGGCGTGATACACTGCAGGTGAAAACTTATGTGAATGAACATACTTGTGGAAGAGTATCATGCAACAAGCTGCTTAAAGTTGGATGGTTGGCCAAAAAATATGTTCACCAGTTCAAAATAAACCCACAATGGCTTGTCAGTTCCTTTGGTCAGCAAGTGTATCATGATTATGTAGTGGATGCTAGTCATGGTATATTATACATAGTTAAATAAAAGTTCACACAGATGCTTAGAGGTAACTTTGATGAGCAATAACATAAGCTATGAGACTACATATAAGAAATTGAAGAGAAGCAACCCTTGTTACACATGTGAGTTACAAGTTGAACCCCCTCCGGGAGGGAGTAATAGCAGACCTTCTTTCTTTAGCGTGTACTTGTGTCTTGGTGGTTGTAAGAGGGAGTTTCTTCAGGCGTGTAGGCCACCAATAGGCTTAGATGGATGCAATTCAAAGGGTCCATATAACGGCATATTACTTCTTGATGTTGGTGTTCATCCCAATAACCAAATATGGCCTTTGTTTTTGCTGTAATTGAGAGTGAGAATAAGATAATTAGAAGTGGTTTTTTGAGTAGGCAGTGACCTAAATATTGTTGATCAATCTGCTTGGACTTATATCTTAGACAAGCTAAAGGGTTTGGTTCAAACCTTAGAAAAACTCTATCCACAATTTGATTTCAGGTTTTGTGTAACACCCCGATATTTTTAACGAATTAATAAATAAAATTCTTATTTCTGCTTAGAAATGAATAAATTTTTTAGTGTCGATATTTTCAGTTAGCAATTTTAGCGATGAAAAAAAATATATATTAGTTAACATCAATATTTTAAGTAGCGACTTTTAGCGACAAACAGGAAAGCGGAGTCATGTAGCTAACCCATAAAAATTATTCTAGCACATAAAATTTATCATAAATACTTATTTGGACTTTTTCGTAACAATAGAAAGTTACGAGTGAGTTTATAAATAACTATCAAAATTTTGAGGGGGGTTTTGTTTATTTTTCAACCTAGTTTTGTATGTGTATATATATATATATATATATATATATATATATATATATATATATATATATATATATATATATATATAACTATGGGTCAGCCGACCCTAATTTTCTCCATACCTTCTGGGAACGGCAGAGGCAGAGAGAGGGATTGAAGAAAAGGGTTTCCGGCGATCGAAGCCACCTTTCTGGTAAGTTTCTTTTAAGCCTTTCTCTCTATTTAAAATTTTTTTTGGGTTACGGTAGTAGGGAGATCACCGTGAGGGACATGGCTATGGGTGCGTTGAGAAGTCACAACCATGGGGCCTGTGACTGGGTATTCGTGGGCTAATTAGTGTGGTGTATTCTCTGTAAGTGTTTTGTGGGTATGGTTCTGTGCCACCATGATTTTCAGCGAGTGAGGGGTTGGATATATATATATAGCCGTGAGAGTTAGTTGCCGTGGGGTGATGATGCCTAGGTGTGTATATGTATGTGTGCGAATGTGTGATGGAAAAGAGGAAGAGGTAATGGCCGTGACAGCCATGGCTGCCTAGTTAGGATGTGATTATTAGGTTGTTTGGGTGTAGCGTGGTATGGGTTTTCTTGCTTGTAGTGTGGACGACTGCGTGAAGGGATTTATTGTACGCATGTGTGAGTGAAGAGTTTGAGATGTGTTGTGTGTTGGTGCCTGTTTGGTGGGTGATGGTGAGTGCATGTATATGTTGATGGGGGAAGGGAATGGGGCTACAGAGGCAGCCGAGAATGTTTGTGTGTGTATGTGAATGTGTGTGTATGCGATGTAATTGAAAGAGTGCATGAAGCAGCTGGACGTGGGAATGGTGAGGAGATTTGGTGCTTGTTTGTGGTTGGATAGAGTGAGCTTTTCTTTGGAGGTAATGTGTAGGTGAAGTCTGTGTTCAGTGAGTGGTTTGTATATATATAAATTCACGTGTGAATGTGTGTGTAGTATGCTGTGTGTATTTATATATATTCATGGGAAGAAATGGGTATAAGAAGGAGAGAGGAAGAGGATAGCCTTGGAGGGACTCAAAGACAGCCGTGTGCTTGGTTATGAGGTTGAAGGTGGTGAGGGGCTGAAAAATTCAGCCGTGAGGTAGTGTGTAAGTGTGGGCGGCTGGGTGCGTGAGTTTGAGTGTGCTTGTGTGTGTGTGAGAGAAGGTTTGTGGGTGGTGAAAGGCTGAAGATTCATGCCGTGCGCTGTGTAAGGAAATGGAAGCTGAGTGTTAAGGGTATTTATACATGTGGGTGAGTTGCGTAAGGAAATGGAAGCAGAGTGTTCAAGTGTGCGTGTGTTTGTAAGAGTGAAATAGGTGGGTGAGATTGCACCGTGGTGTGTGGGATTCTTGTGTGATACTAAAGGATGAAGATGGTTAAATTTCAGCCGTGTTAGGTGGTTGTGTGCTCAGCTGTGTGTGTGTGTGTGTTAAAGAAATAAAAGAAGAGGGGAGGCCTCAACAGTTAGGCATGGGAGTGCAGGTGACTGTGTGTTAGTGGTGTTAAACAACGAAGAAATAAGGCAGTGGGCTGAAATGGGTCTAATGGTGTGCTGTTTTGATGAGTTTTAAATGCATATACCTTGTATTTTGGAAGATGATCTGGGTGTAGCATGAACCAGGTGAGTAGAGTGGGTGAGAGTGTGACTGGAGTGCATATTGTATATATGTGTGCTTGAGTGAATCAATGAGTGAATAAGTGTGTAATGTGTGTAAATTAGTGAGGTCACAGTGTGTTTGTGAATGAAATGTGTGTACATGTGAGTATCGAAAGCGGTAGAAGGCTGTACGTGGAGTGTGTGCTGCGTTGGGTACAGAAATTGAGAGAAGGGACTAAGGAGAAGTGAGTTTTGGATATAAAGTTAGCGGGTATTTTGGTTAGCGTTAAGTTTGACACGTGCATATGTTAATGCACGTTTATCTTTAGCATGTGAAAATTTACAGTATAATACTTTAGACGATATTAGAATTCTTCGCAAAATTTTATATGAAAAATCGTCCGAATCGTTTTGTTATTTTAAATCTTTGTGCGACCTTACTGGCTCTCAAAAGCTCACTCCCCTTTTGACTTCCTTTCCGCAGGTGACCGCCAGCAGTAGGTTACCTGAATAGGGATTAGAGCCGAGGAAGCGAAAGCGAAGGAATTAGATTTTGGTATTCATCATTAGAACCCCTGCGTGGGTAAACATTATTGTTTAAATTTTTAAGACCTAGTTTGATACTTCAAATGGTCTACTAAGATTTAAATTTTAGGGTTTAGTTGCTCTGACAGTTGTGGTATTTTGAGGTAGAGGATATTATTGTCTTAATGAACTAATCGAGTGAGTGTCTAACGTTCTGGAAATTCCGGGATGTTATAGTTCTGTAACGACTTGATCCACTGCCCCACCACAGGGCATTGCCTCCCTCAAAAGGGCTAGCCAAGTAGGTACTTATGAATTCCTTGGCAAGGTCTTATAAGGGTCATCTCATACTATTCCACATCTGATGTGGGATATTACAATCTCCCCTCCTTATACCTTAGCGTCCTCACTAAGGCTCGATCACACATAGCCTAAAATCTTCCTCTTTAGCCAATGTGGGATATACCGGGCTCACCCTTCGTTGCCCCAACCGTCCTCTTGATGTGGGATATACCCGGGCTTGCCTTCGTTTCCCCAACCATCGGCAACCCGACTGGATATCCCAGACGAGCTTTCGAGAGTCGGCTTTGATACCATCTGTAACGACTTGATCCACTACCCCACCACAGGGCGTTGCCTCCTCAAAAGGGCTAGCCAAGTACGTACTTATGAGTTCCTTGGTAAGGTCTTATAAGGGTCATCTCATACTATTCCACATCTGATGTGGGATATTACATTTTGTGTGCATGTAACATCCAGAAATTGCAGGAACATTAACACTCATTTGATCATTTAAACTAAGACAATAAAATCCTCAAACTATTTAGTACCACCAACCAATCAGAGCAACTAAACCATTGAATAAAATAATACTTTTAGTGCACTGTCATGATTGAACAACAAGTCTAAGTAAAAAATTCTAAATACTAATATTAACCCATGCAGGGGTTCTAATGACCAAGACCAAAACTTAAATTCTCTTACTTGAGCTCGGATCTAATTCATACCCAATACGATCTACTGTCGGTTATTACCTGCGGAAAGGAAGACAAACGAGGGTGAACTTTTAAGATTTTAAGAGCTTAGTAAGGTCGCTCAAACGAAGAAGTTACGAAATAATTCACAGATGCAATTTAATGATGCTTTAGTTCACAGATGCAATTCGATGATGGCGTTCCAAGAGTTCTAAAATGATCATAAATAGATCGATTATATATCAATATGACTTTCAGATACGATACAAACAATCACTGATGCCATTGAACATGAGCAATTGCGAAGCCACGCAGACAGTGCAGGGTAATTATTTAGTAAAGTCACAAAGGCGATGCTCATTAACACTGATAACTATGCACGCATATTTCCACTAGTTAGTCCTTCAAGGCACTAGTCCACACCAATACACCAACTAGTCCTTCACGGTACTAGCTCACACCAAATACACACCAGGTAGTCCATCAAGGTACTAGCCCACACCGATACACCCCAAATCCTCCAATGCACACCAACTCCCTCCAAACACACCAATACAAAATCTCATGTCAATGTGCAGAATGACAACGATTCGATAATATAACATGTTATTCAATGCTCGAGGGACAATAAATAATGAGCATCGATAAAAGTTTCAATGAATGTTTTAAGGCTCAATGAAGGGTTTTTAAAGGCAAACAATGCATCTTTATGAACATAACAGAATCCAAAAGAATAGCGATAACAAATCAGAAGAATATAAGAAATCAATTATGAGGAGTTTGGCTTCAGATGAAAATATTTTACCTCAATCCAAGCTATGTACTGCTAAATACCCTCGATCCAAAATCCTTTGAATGAACCTAGATCGGGCAGATTGTTTATCAGAATAAACTCTAGTCTCAAAACACTATGAACCCTATGCTAATTTCTTAAATGTTGCTTGCTCCGACACTCTCAAAATAACCCAAATCGAAACGGGGCCTCACATACGTCCAAACCTAATTAGGAACCCACACACTCCCTCAGGCATTACGATACTCCCAAATTCATAGTAAATCCTTATAAAGGACATTTAGAGCTTAAAACATTATAAAATGTTAAAATATAGATTTTCTGAAATTTGAATTTTTTGAATAAAAAATAATGTTATTAAATAACAAAAAAGTCCAAAAATAGCAATTAATATTTATAGGTAAAAAAAATCCCATAATTTTCTGTAATAGCCTTACAATATGTAAGAAAAATACATAAACTAAAAATAGGTAAAAATATCATTAAAACTATTTTTTTTAAATTAAATGTGCCCAAACAAATGCGATACAGAAATTGTATCAACTCACCTATAAAAATTCTGAAATTTGAACTTAAATATCTTAGAATCATATAAACAGAACACAAAAAATTTTCAGAATCAAATTAAGTCTTTTAAATAGTTTAAACGGATTTTAGAAGTTTCAAACTGTCACAAAATATAAAAAAATACCAAGCGATTTCAGAAAATTCTGAACATTTCTCAGAAATTCTAAACATTAAATCGCTTTGTGACTATAAAACAATTTGGCAAGAAAAGTGGCCGGAGACTGCTCCATGCGCCCCACGCGAGGTGAACGGTTACTGTTAATTTTCTTCTTCAGCGTGAACAGTAACTCAAGAACAACAACCCTAATTTTCAATTTTTCCATTTTTGCTTCATTTTTTCTTACTCTAATTCTGTCCTATAACACCCTAATATATTCTATAACGACAATATAAGATCCATGATCATTTTGCGGGGTTTTATGCAAAGAAAAGGTGTATATATGTACGTGTATATATACACATGTATACGCTAATATGAAACAGTTTTAGGGGTGATTACCTTATGAAATCCTCCTCTAAAACACAATCTTCAATCTTTCCAACTCTACCTTCAATCAAGTCTCTTTCTTCTCTCCCTTTCTTCCACTTTCTCGCTCTACTCTCTCTCTAGACTCTGTCTTTTCTCTCTCCTTGTATCTCTCTCTCTCAACCATATTTTAGAAGAGAAGAGAAAAAAAAGAATGACGGCTGTTCCATAGTGTTATATATATATATATATATATATATATATATATATATATATATATATATATATAAACCCTAGACTTTAGGTAATTTTCAAAGTTTACCCAAAACTTTCTAATATTACAAAAATGCCCAAAGTACTATTTACGATAAATTAATGTACTAGAAAATTTAAAGGGTTGTTACATAACTCCGCTTCACTAATCATCGCTAAAAGATTGTCCATAAAATTCGGTCACGCTAATTGTCACTAAATACTTCAATCAATATCACTTATAACCGTTAACGTTAAATTGTAACTTATGGTTTCTAAAATAAACTTTATCGCTAAGGGTCATAAACTATAACACTCAACTCCTCTAATTTCCAACATTTCATTTAAAACAAATGTCACTAAAGTTGACAAAAGTATTGCTCTCACAAAATTTTCGCTAAAGGTCTAAGAAAATAATTAGTTGGGATTTTTACGGTAAAACCAACCTCAGATTTTTGGGGTGTTACAGTGCAACACTTTCTAAGAACTTTAAAGTAATGTTTAAGCATTAACAGTTAGTTTTGGGCCTGTGTAAGAGCAACACACCCAGCAAAGTTTGAGCATGAGATGCAGGAGATGGGAAGTTAAGCAGAGATGCCTTTGAGTGGTTAGGAGACAAGGATCCAAAGCAATGGAGCAGGTCACACTTTAACACATTTTCAAAGTGTGACATGCTCTTAAATAACCATTATGAGTCATTTAATGCTGCAACTGTCAAAGCTATGGAGCTTTCCATTATTAGTTTATTAGAGTGGATAAGATTGTACTAAATGAAGATGATGTTGAAGCAGAGAGAGTTTACTGCAACCAAGACTAGGCTTTTGTGTCCAACAATATAACATATACTATAAATGGCCAAAAATAAGACAAACACGTGTTTGGCTGAGTTTTGTGGTGCATAGAAATTTCAAGTAGACTTATTGAATGGGGGATATCATAATGTTGATGTAAGACAATAGCATATAAGATGAGACTTAATAGGGATTTCTTGCGTACATGCAGTTGGAGCAATTCACGACCTAAGAGAGAACCTGAGGTTACTACTAGAAGATGACATTTGAAAAATCATATGAAAACATTATTTATCCACTAAAGAGTGAAGAACCAGTGGCCAAAGTTAAGGAACTCTCCACCATTGTCGCCCATTATTAGACCTCAGGTAGGCAGACAAAAACAGAACAGGAAAAGAAGGGTTAATAAATATAATCCTAGTAAACTGAGGAAGTTTAAATATACTTTAAGAAGCAATAATTATGGAGAGCTGCAGCACAATACAAGAACTGCCCTAAACCAATAACCACAATCTACGTGAAAAGAGTGAAAAAACCTGGGCAAAATGCAACTGGTGTTGATGATGGCTTAGTGTATGCAATTGAGGTTAGTGATGGCTCAAGGTGTGTAGCTAAGGTTAGTGACAGTTGAGGGAATTTAGCTAGGGTTGGTGATGTTGATGCAAGTAACCAATGCATAATGGATGCAACAATTGGGGTTCATACAACTATTGAGAAAATGAGAAGAGCAAAACTAGTTGTACAGTCACTTGTAGCAATCTCAATTGAAAGTTCTAATTGTACTTGTATAATAATCTCAATCGAACTTGTGCTTTCTTATAAGTAATAAGGCAAGGCTCAAAAACAGCAATAAGTTCAAAGCAGGGGTCAAGGTAGGGCCTAAAACCAGCAAGTCCAAGACCAACAGCACCTCTAAATTAGGGCCCCGTGTCAAATGCAAGTATAAGGCAGGGCCCAAGACCAGCAAGTTTTGGACCAACAGAAACACTAAGCCAAGGCCTCATGTCAAATGCAGGTCCAAGTTAGGGCCTAAGACCAGTAGGTCCAAGATCTACGAGAACTCTTAAGTCAAGGCCCAGGTCAAATGCAGGTCTAGGTTAGGGCCCTAGATGAGTTGCAAGTCCAAGGCAAAGGTTGAGACCAGCTGCAGGTCCAAGCTAAGAGCCTAGACCAGCTGCAGGTCTAAGGCAGGGCCCTAGACTAAGACCTCAGACAAGTTTAAGTGAAATGCCAAATGTGTGATAAGTTTTATTTACAGTCTTTTTGTTTTGTGCATTTTCCCAATATCTCCAACTTATGTTTCTTTTGTTGTTTTGCTTTGTAGGGTTGTGCCTCCATGCCACAACCAACTCCAAGACCAGTGTAGAGGCCTACTGGTTCAAGTTACAGTTTTGTGAGTGTTGATTGTTTTACTTTTTTCTAGTTGTTTTCTTTTTTACAAGATTTTAGTGTGATTGTTTTGAAACCCTGACTCTTGTCAACAATTATCTATTGGTTCATGGTTCACAACAACCTCCACGTGCTTATGACATCCACAGAGATGGCCATTTTGTGTTTAGGCCACCACCACCTCCTATCATGCATAAAATAGGTGGCACGTCCTTCATTCAACTACAAAGGCAAAATGTGTATGACATTAGCATCATTACAAGCAGCTGCTACTAATATGGAGGCTAAAATGGACAATGAACAAAGTGTGGAACAACCAAATGATAAGGTTGGAAAACTTTGGAGATAGTCATTGACCTGTAATTAAACCTGTTATTTTGGAAAAGTTTTTTGTGGGGTTAAATGGTTATAGACACATAAATTGACCTGTAATTGCTTTTATAACACTCAAAATTGTTGTAAAGATACATTGCAAAATTGCCAGCTTGCTTTTGTTGGCCTGAAAGTGGTTGTATAATTAACATACCAATGTATTGCTTTTTAAGTTCAGTGCAATAATATCTTTCAGTGTTTGATACTTTATGTATTTTTTCTGTTCAGCATTGGTAGATTCTTGTTAGTAGTTTGTAGTGGTAGATATCAATGTATTGGTAGATTATTGTTAGTATTTTAAAGCATTAGTTATGTATTTTGCATGCAGTGTTCTAGTGCATCATAGTTCTCATCATTTTGTCGATGCTACCACTACATCTACAACATCATTAAAGTAACAAATACAGTTGAAAGAACAAAATTGTCATTCCTTTCATCACTGTACCAAAGGAAAGACACTCTTACACCTTCGCTTACAACAAAAAGACATGCCCAATACATCTTCTCCTTCTTCCTAACAGTTGCCAAATTTATTTTTATTTTTTTTACTTTTCTCAATAAACTTGATTAAGTGCCCTCGATCTATCACACATTGATGGATCCAACCATGCAAAAACTCACAGCCTCCATTCACCTGAAACAATGGAGCATCAACCTCAAAAATCTTTGCAGCTATAAAAATGGAGCATCACCAAAAACAAAGTATAAACTTGCTTACCAGAAAATCGCTGCAACTGTAAAATCTTCTCCCAGGTGTATGTCCAAGAGGTTACAACCTTACTTCTTTTTCCATAATAACACATCATTTTGCTCATTTCCTTCTTCATCTCCTTAATTCCCTCTTACCCTTCATTTGCACTCGTGGGTAAGCATATAAGTAACACCTTTTCCTCCTCAATATGTCCATTTCTCCCTTGAAAACTGGTTAGAAAGATGGCTTGACAGAACTACCTTAAAAAAATAGACCACGTGTCTGCCATGTGGTCATTTTGGACGGAGAAAGCTAACAAAGGGGCTTATTTGATGCCCACAAATAGTACAAGGACTGTTTTTCAACGATTTTGGAAGACAAGGACCAAAATAAAAAAAAGAGGATAATGTACAAGGGACTAAAATGTAATCATCCTTAATCATTAATGTAAATGTTGGGACGACTATATGCAACAATATTGTGCATCGTCCTGGTTGTTGGAGGTTGGAATTTTTTAAGCCGATGCTATGATAAATTGTAACATTGTCTTGAACTATTGGTGCCGATCATCTAAGAATTGGTCCCGATCATCTAAGAATATTGAATCAGGAATGTTGAAATCATCATGTAAGTGTGCTATCTTGGACTTCTTTTACTATCTGCTGTTGAGCTCTTACCGGTAGGGGTGAGCACAGTTCGGTTGGTTCGGTTTGGAGGCTGAATACCAAACCGAACCGACCAACCTCGGTTTAGGAAAAAAAAATCGAACTGAAGTTGAACGGTTTAGTTTCAACGGTTCAGTTTCTGCGGATTGGACGGATTGAACGGTTCGGTTTGAATGGTTTAATCGGTTTGAGTCAAACTCAATTTTTGGCAAGTTCAGGCAAAAAATTAATAACTTATACATACTAATAAGCTCCAAAAAAACTGAATTTTTTTTATCATAATTATTAACACTTTAAAAGATGTAGGCGATGAATGAAAATGTACGCTACATTAAGAGATTTAAGATTTATCCCATTTTATATGAGTGGTTAGATAGTTAAGGTTAGTAAACAAATAACTAGGATTAGGTAAAAATATAGATATGTTATATTATCATTATTATTATTATTATTATTATTATTATTATTATTATTATTATTATTATATACAGTTGGTTTGGTTTCAAAAAAATTCGAACGGAACTGACCGAACAGAATGTACGGTTTGAAAAAAAAAACTAAACCGATTGATTTTTAGATCGGTTTGGAAATAGACGGATTGGTTGGTTCGATTTTTACGGTTGGATCAGTTTCAACGGTTTAAATGCTCACCTGTACTTACCGGTTTCCTTTCTTAATAAAACCACCCTTAGCACATAGAAGAAACTTCTATGTGTCATAGAGTATGTCCTAATATTCCAATTAAACTATCTTCATAGATCTAAAAAAAGAAATAGGCATGACATTTTATTTTAGGAGGGTTAACACGACAAGAAACCTCACACGTCTCGGTCTAAAAGGAGGAGAACGAGTGAACAAAATATAATAATTAATAAACTTCATGGTTACTGCAATGTAAGAAAATTATCAAAAAGGAAACGATAATTTTTTGTTAAGCAAAAATAAAGTATACGTGTTAGCTATTGGGGCAATAAAGCAAAATGACATAAAGCATTCAACGAGACTCAGAACTACAAAAAGTGAGTTTTTTTCCTAAATAATTCATTTTTATTACTTAGGCTTCGTTTGACAAAATTTTTTTTTTGATTTTCAGTTTTTAAAGAGCAGTTTTTTAAAGAGTAGCTTAATTTTTTTTTTTTATAAAAACAAGTGGGTGTTTGATAACCCCTTTTTTTTTTGAGGTTTTTTTTTTTGGTGTTTGGTAACCCTTTTTATTTTGACTTTTTTTTTTGGTGGTTTGCGGTGGCGGTGGTGGGGCGTAGCGGTGGTCGACGGTGGTGGTGGTGGTGGCCGACGGCCGGAGGTGGCTGCCGGCAGTCACCGGCGGTGGTGGCCGGCGGCCGGAGGTAGCTGCCGGCAGTCTCCGGCGGTGGTCGCCGGCGGCCGGAGGTGGCTGCCGGCAGTCACCGGCGGTGGTGGCCGGCGGCCGGAGGTAGCTGCCGGCCGTCTCCGGCGGTGGTCGCCGGCGGCCGGAGGTGGCTGCCGGCAGTCTCCGGCGGCGGTCGCCGGCGGCCGGAGGTGGCTGCAGGCAGTCTCCGGCGGCCGGAGATGGCTGCCGACAGTCTCCGGCGGTGGCTGCCGGTGGCCGGAGGTGGCTGCCGGTGGTCGCCGGCGGCCGGAGGTGGCTGCCGGCGGCCGGCAGTCTCCGGCGGTGGTCGCCTGAGGTGGCTGCCGGCGGTGGGAGGGTGGTGGTGGTGGTCGAAAAAAAAAAACCAAAAGTGAAAAAAAAAATCAGTTTTTGGAGTTTTTTTTTTACTCTGCAGTTTAAAAACTGGTTTTTTAAATTGAAAAAAAAATGGTTACCAAACGCTCTTTTTTTTTCAGTTTTTAAAACTGAAAAAAAAAGAGGGAAATTTTTTTTGTCAAACGGGGCCTTAATTACCCATCTACCCCATTTTCAACCTTATTTACTTATCTAACTCATTTTTGGAAATCTCACTTTCAAAGAGAGATTTCAAGTTGAGAAAACGTGATTTCAAACCACGTTTTCAAGCAAACGTTAATCAACGTTTGCTTGAAAACGTGGTTTGGAAACGTTTGCTTGAAAACGTGATTTGGAACCACATTTTCTCAGCTTGGAATCTCTCTTTGAAAGTGAGATTTTCATTAAACATAGTAATGTTTGCTTGAAACCACGTTTTCTCAGCTTGAAATCTCTCTTTAAAAGTAAGATTTCTATATTAACGTTTGCTTGAAAGTTGGCTTGAAATCTCTCTTTGAAAGTGAGATTTTTATTAAACATAGTAACTTTTGCTTGAAAACGTGATTTGGAACGACGTTTTCTTAGCTTGAAATTTCTCTTTGAAAGTAAGTAAGATTTCCAAAAATGAATTAGATAGATAATTAAGGTTAAAAATAGGGTAGATGGGTAATTAAGTAATAAAAAGGGATTATTTAAGAAAAAACTCACAAAAAGTCTTTAACGAAGGAACTGGAGTCATCGATCTGACACCTCATAGATAACTCGAACTCTTTCCAAAATTTGCCTAATTAGACCTCGGATTCCACCGCACTCAGAGCCAAGCCACCACTCTGATCCGATCTCTGCACCTCGCAATGGCGTCCCGACGGATCATCGATTCGGGAGGCGCGAACTGAAATGCAGCGGTGTTTGCTGCCGTTTTCGCTTGTCAGTCCGCTCGCAGTGAATGGTGATCTGAGCCAGGGTTCTTTCGAGGTGTCTAGGGCTTTGTTCCTTGGTTCGTTGCTTTTCTTCCAGGGAGACGGCGGGATGGACATCTCAAAGGTCGGCGAGAAGATCCTCAGCTCCGTTCGCTCCGCCAGATCTCTCGGCATTCTCCCCTCCTCATCCGATCGCCCCGAGGTCATTACTGTGTGTGATTGTATGCTATATGTTCCTGTACGATGCGTTGGGAATTTCTATTTAGTTTCATTGAATTAGCACGGGTTAATGAGTGCAAATGTATGGCATCGAAGTGAACCACATTGCACTCCTCTATTGATTTTGTGTGCGCCCACACTAAATGTTCCTGTACGGTGCATTGATGATCTTTGATTCAGTTTAGTGAACTCGCATGGGTTCTAAGTGCAAATTGTTCGGCGTTGAGGTAAATTTCATTGCACTCCTTCATAGCTTGTGTGTGTGTGTGTGCACCGCCGTTGTGTGCGCTAAATGTTCCCGTTCTATGCATTGAGAATTTTGATTTAGTCTAGAAACTAGCACCGAGTAATTAGTTATATGTATCAAGGTAGATTTCATTGCACTCCTCAGTGTAGTGGGTGCATGTTCTTTTGCGTGTATGCTAAATGTCTATAATGCCCTAGTTACATCTGTGCGCACATGTAATTTGGTTAGATTTGGTTGAGTGAACTTGCACGGAGTGGAAATATACTTACGTTGGTTTGGTTGTGGAGCTTTGGGAACCCTCTGCTTAGTGTAGCTGTGCAAACTTAAATGTTATGTTTATAAGTAGCTCATTTGATATTAGCTATCATTGATTGGACTAATGCATCTGCGTGTATGTATAATTTAGGCAATGGAGAATTGTACTGCGTTTCGAACTTGAACTTGCTAAAGTGAACTAGGTAATAGGTATTGGAGTATATTTTAGTTTAGCTAACTCTGTATGGTTTTATGTGTATTTAGGTATTGAACACATGTATGCATGTGCGTATTCATGAGTAGGAGCTCAGAAATCTGTAGGGTTAGTGTACTTGAACAGTGACTCTTTCTTTTGTTAATGACATCTAGTTAAAAGTAGCTCAGTTGATATCGACAAGAGTAAAAATGTGCTTTATATTAGGGAGGCGGGGGAATCACCAGCTGAATAGGTACCAGCTTATAAGCAGAGAAGATAAAGGTCAAACAAGAGAGGCGAGTCTTATTATGCTTCTTAGCTTAATATCTGGGGCCTGCCTGGCACGTACAGAAATGTGGTGTCATTTGAGGAGGTGTGCCAGCTAGAGTATTGACAGAATAAGTCAGAAATATATATAAAAAGTTTTACTCAAGCTGGAAGGACCATAGCCAAAGAATCTGGCAAGTCGACTAATTTTAATGGGTTAGGACTGTTATGTTGATGCTATCATAGGAAGGTAAGGGAAATGATATAAGTAGCATGGACATGGACGTCAATGGGGAAACCGAACACATTGATATCCAAAGAATCAAAGTTTGAAGACCTCTGGACACCGCTAAATTCCATATATTATTTTCTATATACATGCACATTTAAAAGTGTAATATTTATACTGCTAGCTAATTTAAAATTAATGTTTAGCAATAAAAAGATACCCATTATAATTGCTGAAATAGAATATAAGGAAGGACAAGAAGCACCTAAAACCCATGAAAGAAACATGAGAAGAAAGTTTAACAGAAGTGAGAAAGAAATAGCAGAAACTCGAGAAGAAGAAGCAGGAAAAGAAAGACGTAGCAGATAGAACTTAGAAGAAGATGAAAGTAAACGTAAGTATACAGTGTACTTATATCTTCGAGCATGACCTCCGATATTAAGAAGTATTCTGTTGTTGCCCCACAGGTGTCGACACCTGCCCAGCTGTCCCACATATGTCCCAGAAGAAAGAATAAATAACCGGGTATGCATGCGGAGATATTCGAGAGGTCTCAGCAAATGTGCGGCAGTCTGGCATTGATATGTGTGTGTGTGTGTGTGCCCAACACCACAAAGTGTATCAAGCTTTAACATCTCCAAATGGCACTATAGTATCTTGTGAAGTTGATTTGCTTAAAATTGTAAAGCAGGACCACCATGGATAACTTTGAGTCATGCTTTGGCTGCTTCCTACAACTGACTCCTGGTTAATCATGGTTGTGGATGACAACTGGTTGAAATGGAATTGGTTTCAAATTGGTACGCCGTAGGGAATTCGTACAGGACACCGTTAGAGTTTTAGCTGTTAATCCTGTGGCCTATACATGAAGACTTCTATGGTCTGATAGAGTAGACTGGAGCTATTTTGAGGCTCTACCTCCGCACGCATAAGCCACAAGTTTGGTTTTCTAGGGAATTTGGGTTTCCTAACTGCCTGGAAAACAGATCCCAGAAAAAAGCTCTGTATTCAAAAAGAGGAGAGAAGATTAGTGGAGCAAAGAAGTGGCTGTGCAAAGCAACTGTGCTGAAGTATAGCATATAAGGACTGATTAAGTTTAGAGAGGAAGTAAATAATCTCCGAGTGCCACTTATGTTCTTGGAGGAATCACCTCAGCATCAAGGCACATAACCATCAGAAGAAGCTTTTGACGAATTAAGTTTGGTCTGAAGGTGAGGATGATATTTTAAGTTTTTGCATGAGGACTAGGACTTAGCAAACTCTTGAATTTAGGACAAATGTAGACGCTTCAAAGCGTCACATAAGATTTCCTAGTAACATAACTTCGGACTGACCCATAGACCCCTTCTACAACCCATATACAATATCTTGAGACGACCTTCGTAGTTTGACTGGTGGAGTATAGACATAAATATGGACCCTATTGGTTAATTAATCTCAAGTTTGATTATAGAAGGTCATCACACGGTCCTTCCAACTTAACATCTGATATTTAGACCGAATAATGTGGTAGAGGTTACTGCATTGGCAGCCAATCTAGTTTTCTGACCTAGTTGGTAATTCATTTGTGATGATTTCTGCTTATTAATCCACTGTGGAAAGATGACGACAAAATATCTGGATGCAGTGACCATCCATTTGAATGTCTTTATCTGGACGTATATGAAAATGCATCATTGGGACCCTCAGCTCTCTGGCAAGGGTATGGAAAATATATCTCAGACACTTCTTCTGGTGAGCGAGGTTAATTATAAAACTTGAATAACATACTCGTGTAAGTTAACTTTTTTGTTTTTGTTTTGACAAAACTAGTAAAGTTTTCAGTTTTCTGTCTTTTGGTAGGTTGTCTTTGGAGTTTGGACTTAGAAGTTAGATGAAATTTCACACTAAGGCACATGACTGCACTCCATTCTCGTACATAGTCCATGTGACATGGCTAGAACCCAAACTAGGCCCAATATTGTTTGAGGACCAAGGGAGATTTTTGATCAGTTTAAATTCGACCACATCTTCTGCATTGCAAGGGAAATAAAATTTGTCTCGTTATTGTCTTTTAACTCAGCTGCTTGGTTCCTGCTGGACATGGGACAGCTTAAATAACCTTTTCTAAGATTCTTTACTGAGTTGGTAAACCTCTAGATATTGGAGATTTTACTTTTTTCCTTGCAGGTTCCAGCACGAGCTGCAGCAGCAGCAGCAATCGCTCGTGCTCTTGCCGGACTACCTCCACATCAGAGGTATAATCTTTCATCAAGCTCTGACGAGTTGAGTTCAATCTATGGAAGCAGGCCACGTGGTCAAGTAGTGGAGGAGCTTGAGGAAGAATTCTACGAAGAGGTTATAATTGCTTGTGAATCTCAATTTGATTTCATTATGGTAGAATGCCCATGTCCTGTATGGTCTTTTACGTTTTGGATTTGTGGACCCTTTACAATTCTGAATATGAAAACAACTAACATTATCATTTATGGAGCAAAGTGGAATAATTTTGACATATCGCCATGCTGTGCATCACACGTGCGAGCCCATCTCCATTCACACTTATTGTGTTGCTAAAACAATGTAACGCATCAATTGTGCACAACCTTTTTCATCTTGCAAACAACGTGGGAATCCACGTTGTGACCCTTTGAATTCCTTATTTTTTTCAAACATTGAGAGATCATGGTTTGCTCAAGAAAAGCGGAGCTGGTAAACTGTTGCAACTCTCGTCATTCGAAAGAAGCGAGAGTCCAGTTCATTGGTGATGACAAATTTTTCGTCGCTATTGATTAGCGTCGAATCTTGCGTCACAAAATCCTGTCGTACGTATATAACGACGTTTACTATTTTATATAGCGGATTCATATTCCCGGATGGGTAAAAAGCCAACCGTTAATTACGTCCACAACGATCTCCGATTAAAGAAATGCAAATAAAATAATATAAAAATATAAACAAAACTTTTCATTTATGCATGAAAATTTTATGCATCATATATTCAAAATTTACATAACAATAAGATAAGAAAATGAAAAAAAGGTAGGATTCACCTTGAACCCATTTCTCTCTATCTTTTTTGTTTCTTTTGTTTCTTTTCTTCCTTCCTTTCTGCCGCAACAGTGGCTCTCCCTTTTCCTTTGCTTTGCTGAGTCTTCTCTCTTTTGTTTCTTCTGCTTCGTCCTTTCTTCCTCCTTTCTCTTGAGTCTTTCTTTGATTCCCTTTTCCTTCCTCCTTTTTCTGGTCCTCTTTTCTCTGCCGAGAGAACTCCTTAAATAGTTGAAGTCCCCTTTTCTTGAATGGCACTTCTCTTCAAGTCAATCCCATGTGTTGATAAAATCAAGTATATCTTCATTAATTGCTATCATTTATCTCCAGATAAAATATGACTTTATCCAATCCTCCCTCTTTTTTTTTTGAGAATCTGACTTGCTTCATGGATATGGCCAACTTTATCCCAATTGGGCCATAACCAGCCCAATTCAATATTTATCGGAACTTTGAAAGCGAACTAATTTGAAGAAACCAAAATTTGGGCTTTAGCAACCTCCTTTGTTAAAATTTTGGTGCCAACAATTGGTAAAGTTTGTAACACCACTTAAATTAGATCTCCCTAACCACTTGGCAAAAAAGCTAAAACCGCTACGACTATTGTTTTAGCTTTGCCAATCCCTTATGTATAGATAGTTAACTTGCGAAGGAAAGTTTCTAGTTAGATGGTGCTCGATCAATAGTAATTATTGTCAACCTGCATTTTGAGAAATCAACTCTCCATCTCTGTCTGTCACTCTCTCTCTCCTCCCCCAATATCTAGCCCTGATCTGTCTGTCACTCTCTCTCTTCTCCCCCAATATCTAATCCTGATCCTACGTATACGTGTCCTTTGGTTTAGTGATGCCTTTTCTAATACACATGACCTGTGTTTCTTATGTATGTGATGTCCATTTTTGTGCTCCTTCCTCTTAGCTCTTGGTGCTACACATTTCCAATATGTGCAAAGAGATGATCCTGCAAAGTCATTAGGAAATAATTGACCTAGATAGTAACAAAAAGGTTCTTCTGCAGTTGATTTCAACGTGGATTGCTGCTGCTTGGGTGGTGTTGGTTGTAGATGCTATGTTCCATATTATTTTAATGCTTCACTACTTTTATGTTGATCATTGTAATGCTTCAAGATCATTCCCATCGTTCACTACAAAGATCATTGGATGCTGTAGCTGGTCAAGATAATTTCGAGGGATGCTGGCTTATTGTCCCGTTGCTTGTCCTGATTATACTTATGTAAGTTGATGTCAAAGCCCCAATTCGTAAAAACCATGGTGAGATCGGTATAAGGTGTCAAGAGTGAATTGGAGACAATCCTGAAATGCTTTAAGAGTGGAAGTTCTCACAGTTGTGTGTCCTTCTTTTAATTTACACTCGATGCTTGTGCTAGATTGTCATCTTGCTAATCTTTTTATCAAGGTTCACTGGTTTATGCAGGATGGATAGCGAGACTGCATAATAGATGTACTTGGGTCGGTTTTTGGAACAGCCCTATGCCTTTCGCGTGTGTTAGAGGTTTCAATTAGTATGAGATTTTTGTAGGGGGTTGACTCACCATGTCATAAGACCTAAGCAAATGCTTCACTGTTCTTCTTTATATTGGCTCACATGCTCAAGACTCCTGCCACTGCGACCGGGAGGGTTGTATTGTTTTACCTTTAGCTTATTACCGATGACTAGTAGTGGATGTTAATCCTGTTACTTTTGGGCAGCTAAGAAATGTGGATGTTAAGGTGGATACATGCTAAAACAAGAGAAGAAAGAAAAAAGAAAAGACACATTCGTGAGGTGATAGTAGCAGTACCAATTGAAGACGAGTAGAGAAAAATCAGTTGAGATGATCGGGACAGGACACACAGAAAGTTCTGATATCTGTAACAGTTGAGTAGACTATATGATCATTATCGATATTGATTGAAATAGTGGAAGAGGAAGACCATATTCAGAACTGATGGAGAAATCAAGTTTTGTGTCTTGAGAACTTGCGGTTTGACAAAAAAGTATTGACTCTCTGGGCAGGGCTAAAATGTTTAAAATGGTGTCTAGAATCCAATCCGTGGGGTTTGTCGTGTTTGGTATTTTTACTGGTCTGTGTATTTTGCACCTCCGTATTTGCCTTTGTAAACTTGTCTTGCATTCCCTTTCTCATCTTTGGGTGATTCGTACGTTGATGAAATTATATCGGCTAGACTGCCTAAATATATTTGCTCCTTTTGATAATCACTGCCTTATCTCACTGAATACAGCCTGTCATGATTTTCCTATTAGTTTTGCGAGTTGCGTATAAATCGACAGTCACCAAGTTGGTTGATATGTTTGGCTAGAAAGAAAGTATCACTGCAACTACTGCCATGTAATTGGACAGAGGATGCTACTTACAAATGACATTATCCTTATGTTCTTAGCTCCATAATAACAAGCAGGTCTCCTTTTCCTTCTTTAGGCTATACATTCTTAGTAGGTTATTTGGCTCCTAGGTGGGAGTTAGGTTTGTCAGGTCCCTCTTTGAGCAAAGGCCAAATTCTTACTGTTCGATCTTTTAATTTCTGTAAGATGGTGATGGTTTATTTACGAAAGATGGAGCTAGTTATTTGAGGAATGTAAGAAGGTATATCAGCTGGATAACCCCGATCTGAAAACAAAGTACCAACAAAAGTATCTTTTTTTGCATTGCAGCTTTGCAAGGTATATTCACCTTGGACAATCAAAAGAAATAGAATTTGTGTGTCAGTTGTTGCCCTATGTGTCTAGCAGCGGAAGAGACGGTTAACCACCTTTGCTCCATTGTTTGCCTGAGAGCTTTGGTCCTTTGCATTTTCTGTGTTTGTGCTTTTGGGTGATGCTCAAATCTGGTTCTTCTTTGCTTCATTGCTGGGGTCAGGGGTGTGTTAAGAATCCTCGGTGTCACAGTTGGAGAGACACTCCTTTTTGTCTATGGTGGTGTCATTGGCAAGAGTGCAATAGGCACCATTTTGAAGGGCTGTATGGCTATTTGCATGTGAAGCAAGTTTTTTTGGGGTCTACCTTTTCTTGGATGCCCGACTGTTTGGAATGGCTCCTTCAGCTCTTTGTTAAAATATTTTGGATGCCTCTGCTTCACACTTAGGGATTTACGGTCTGAAGTGTACTTCTCTGATAAATTCTTACTTATCGTTTTAAAAGAGAGTGTAGCTTTCTGTGTGTTTGAAATCAGTTGTGCTGCAAGTTTCTTGGAAGCTTCTTCAGCAGTCAAAGCGGGTTGGGTCATTGGATTTCCAACTTGGCCATGGGGAACACAGGATGGGACGCAAGACTTTATTAACCACCATGTGTCGTGACATACGTTGCTGGGGACTAGGATTTGGCCAACCACGCTCCGAGGCGCACGGGAGGGCAATGCCTGCCCCGCAACTCCCGTCGAACTCGTGTGGGGAGACACGTGTGTGACGCCAAGGCAGATGTGAATTTGTTTTGGCCTTGGTCATGACTATCTCTTTCTCTGTCTCTCTATTTTTTGTTGTTTTCATGCTTTTTCCTTCTTATCGATAGGGTCCTGGATATTTGCGCTTTCTTTGCTTTTGCAAATTTAATCAGAAATCCTTAACATGACCTAATCCATATAGATTGGTTATTATGAACATAACATAGTTACAAAACCTTGTAAATGACAGAAGTAATGTACAATGCTTCGCTGTCTATGTCAATACTGTTCCAAAATTATTAAACAAATGATATCGTGTAACTGTCAAAGCAAAAGGGGCTTTTTCTAAAGAAATGACATACAGCAGAAAAGTTTTTTTTTCTTCCTTCCCTTGATCTGTGTGGATGGTGGTGTTGGGTGGCTAAGGCAAGTGGTTTAGCAGAGAGAGAATGAGAGGGAGAAATGGAAGACATTTGAAATTCGTGACCGGGGTATTTGAGTCCATCCCATCTTAGAGCGTGTCATTTGCTGTGGCAAAAGCTCCTATTGCTTTGGCAATAGGGGCTGCCTTGCACTTGTGCCTATTGTTTACATATCTTGTGTTTTGTGCTGACCTAGTTCCTAAACGGCATTTGTCACCAGCAATATTGTAACAAATCGTAGGTGTGTTAATTTTATCCATATTGTGGTTGGCTTGTTCACTCTGGTACGTAATTTCTCTTGCTCTTCCTATTAAATACGACCGGTCGTTTTGCGTCTATTAGTATTTTGTTCAATATAATACTCTACTTTATATAGTGAATGCTGCTGAATTTCCTGTGTAGGATTTTGATCCAGTAAAACATATTTTGGAGCATATTCCATCTGAAGAAAATGAAGTTGCATATTTTGAGGGCAAGGTACTTTCCTATACCCTTTTTGCCCCTCTGTATGATTGCTTTTGCTTTGCATAGTAAGTTCCATTGATTACAGCCATCAGATGTTTGCTTTTCTCCCCCCCCCGACGAGTAACAGAAATACAATAATTATGTTGTGGCAACATGCATTGTGGCTGTCTGTGGCAATATCACCAGCCTAATTTTATTATACAGAGTTGTTATGAAGATTTTTGAGTCCTGCTACATGATAATTTTTTGGGGGTTTGGGTTGACATTTCCTGTCAAGTTGCTTTTCGGATCCTTCGATTCTCGTACATCTTTTTATTGGATGAAGTAGAGAGTCGGGGTTTTGGGGGTGGGGGGGTGAACTTACTTCATAAGTAGCTCTTGTTTTTCATCATTAGAATCTTGGATGCCTTTTGTTCCGTAATCGCATTACATCGTTTTACAGGCTACTCTTCGGTTGGCGCAACTGGATACTATTGCGGAACGTTTATCGCGTCATGTTATGGAGCATCATGAAGAAATGGGTAAGCTTTGTGGGCTGTTCTTTTTGGAATGTTTAGATAGTAATCCTTATGACATGTAAGGGTCATATCGCTTACAAAGGGTCATCGTGCAAAACTTTGTAGTTAGGTCTAATTGTCTACAAAGTTATCTAATGTTTCTGTCATAGTTTAAATCGGCAGCAGTGGTGGATGTTATTCTTTTACCCTTATTTGGATATGTTACCATGGAATCTGCTTGTTGCTGGTTATAGAAGTTCAAGTCTGGGTTCTGCACCCTAGGGTGCTTCATAATGCGATTATATAGCTAATAGCTAAAGAGTAAAAAGAAGGAAAATATCCAAGCTAGTGGGAACAACAGATCTAGTCCTTGCAGTTAGGGACCTTTTGCTTAGTGGTGATGTCAGAGAATCAATATGTTTGTAAGGGCAGCAATTGACTTCATTAAAGTACTTTGTCTAGCCTTCACACTTGCAGCATCTGCGGACAACACCTGCACACGTTGTGTAATATCCCACATCGGATGTGGAATAGTATGAGATGACCCTTATAAGACCTTGCCAAGGAACTCATAAGTACCTACTTGGCTAGCCCTTTTGAGGGAGGCATTGCCCTGTGGTGGGGCGTGGATCGGGTCGTTACACGTTGTGTGGAGATTATTTACAGGGCAGAGCTGAAGATGAGTTCAATGATGCTTTGGTGGCTTGGGTGTGGTTTTGGCAAAAATGATGTTCAGAAATTCAATAGGTTTGCTGGGTAAGTGGCTAGGCAGTACTAGCGAGTTCATGCAGAAACTTTGAGAAAAGGTGGGGTTGAGCTTGGCGCTTGAGTGGCAAATACCATTTTTGCGTGTTGCCAGTATGGGATGGGGCTATGGATGAATATTAGGGAGACTAGGAGGAAGCTACTGTTGTGTGTGGAGGAGGAGAGGGGTGAGGGTTGGGGGTTAATGGAATTATAGCCATTGTTTGCATGGAGTGTTGTGGCCAACTTCTTTATGTATGGAGCTCACTAGAACTTTGGTGGTTACTGAGGGTCATTATTGCAGTGAGGAATAAATGGCTAACTGGAGTCCAGAACTGTCTGAAATTGGAAACATGAAGTTTCATTGACTTTGCTTGCAAGTTGTATTAGTTGTGGCTGCAGGGAGGGGAGGATGGGTTTTCTGTGGTCCTTCTACATCGTGTTGGTGGAGGTGTTGGGGTTTGCTTGCAAAATTCCTATGCTTGGCCTCGTTTTTTGACTAGATCATTTGTATGGATAAGATGAGCTGTTTAAATTTCTTCCAAATTTGTTCAATGTGACAAGGAATAAGGAGATATCTCTGCTGACTGTTCCATTCAGAATGGAGTTGCAGCTTTTTGGGGTTTAGTTGCTTTGCAGAAGTGTGGCGTAGGGACGAAGACAAAGTACTTTGGAAGGGAGATGCTAAGGGCTTTTTCTCTGTCAAATCTTAATCTAATCTTTATTTGCCATCATGTCCTCAAGAGGTGCTGCCTATTTTCCTTAGGTCTAAATCTGGAGTTTGCGCATCTTCTTGAGGATGTGTTTGTGCTAGGCAGGCTAATGAGGCTATTTTAACGCTGATAGTGTGAAGAAGAAAAGGACGGTTTGTCTCAAATGGTGTTGCATGTGTAAAGCTGATGGCGAGTCCGTCAACCACGTCCTCTTGCATTGCCTAGTGACTAGGGGACTCTGGAACATTTTGTTTGTCTCTTGGGCATTAGTGGGTGATGCCTTGTATGGTTCATAATTGTACTTTGGAGCATTATTCCTCCTTGCCTGCTTGTCTTAAATTTGCTAATTTACTAGATACAGTACATGCATTCATTTTCTCTCTCAATGAAGTTTTATCGGCATACTGTATCTACCTTCCCCCTTCCCAGTCTTCCGCGCATAAAGCAATTATTGAAAGAATCTGCACAGGTATAACATGGAAATCAAGAAGAATACCAAGCCCATGATAAAAACAGACCAGGAATCTAGATTATTCAAAGCCAATTTTAGTCCATACTATCCAGTTTTGAAAGCAAATTACACAGGATTCACTCCCTTACTGAAGTTTAAGGAGTCTCTGGAACTGCCTGATACAACCGTCCCGAGGCTAAAACTCTCCGTGCTTTGGGCATAGGAGACGGGATAGTTGGAGATATGGTTACTCGTTTCCTACTTTCTTTTGTTTTTCCTTTCTTTATTACATTTCTTTTCCTTCATAATATTGTTTTATTGGCTGGCTTTTTTAGTGGATTGAGGGTAATTTCCTAGTAGGTTGTCTACCTTGAGCATGTTATGAATACCGATCTTATCATGAATCAGTGACTTGCAAGAGCCTTTGATGATGAAGAATTTAGTTTCCGAGGCAACCTGGCTGAGTGAAAACAGAGGGCAGAACATATTATTCTCATATGAGAAAGTAAGATAAGACTTGGAGAATGAAAATCAATGTTGGTATCATCCATCTTTAAGTAGATGAAGGATAAGATAGTTTGTAAATTTCCTAGCATCAAGGTTAAAATTTTTGAGAGTCCAATACAATATAATGGAAGTCGATCACATTCACAATAGCACCCCATTGTTACTAGCAATCTTATGGATGTTAAGACACAAACCTTTCTGGTGCTTCAGCCTCACAGGGCTTTCGGTTATATAATGACTCGGAAAAATTGGCCTTCATATGCTGATGATGACTATATACTTGATGCTAGATCGTTATATGATTTGCCGATATTTAAAAAATGGAAAATGTGGATGTTGTGCGATATATCTCGATTTAACAGCTAAGGAGTGTTGATGGAACGAGATAACCACGAGTCTTTTTTGTATTTTGACTTTTTTTTGTAAGTTTTCACATTTTTCCTTTCAACTTCTTTTTTATGGCTGGAAAACCTTTTAATTTATATTTCATGGGATATCATATCGTCTATTTGTTCTGTAAAACTCCTCAAGTTAAATTATACTGTACAATGGTTTACATCCGTCCTTCATTGCAGGTGCAATGAAGGATCCACATTTTATATTTGTATTGCAAAGGATGAATTTGACAGATTTATTTTCCCATTTAACTTATTTCCATCTTCTGGTTGGTGGGTGGAATGGGTAGTGTGGACTCTGCTCCTCCTAATAGATCTGAATCTTCTTGAAGTTTAAGCATGCTCTTTGATATCAGTGCTCCAACTGCGGAAAGAAAATTATCCTTTATCCATTTTATCTCTGAATTAGGTCTTATTACGTTGTTTTGCCAGTTGAAGGGATGCATTTGGTAAGAGAATTGGAGAGAGACCTGAAGATTGCAAATGTCATTTGCATGGTAAGCAGGTGACGGTGTTGCCTTTTGATGTTGAACCTGTATTATTTGAAACATTCACTTTTGTATGGACTTCATCAAACAAACGATGAAACTTGTTAAGTCTGATTACTTTTGCATTGGCTACTTGGTGGAGTACTAAGTTTGATCACACACGGTTATTTTATTTTTTGCAGAATGGGCGAAGACACCTAACATCGTCAAGGAATGAGGTTTCAAGGGATCTTATTGTTACTACAAATTCAAAGAGAAAACAAGCCCTTCTGGTATATCCCATTCTGCAGAGCTTAGCACTCTGTCTTAATATGGTTTTGCGAGTTTACGATGGTATATAAATGTTGATTGGGTTGCTATATGAGGTTCATGCTTCCTGTCAACTAACATGCGAGATAGAACCTAATGATTTATATATGTTTTCCTAGAAAATGGTGCCATAAAACAACTTGCAAGTTTTAGGTAAATCTACTTCTGCCACTTCAGGCTCTTCATATTGCCATGTAAAGCACGTGTTGCATCACTATGTGGCCTGCTCCTTCGGTGTCCTGCAAAATTATTGGAGAATTTTGTGCACCTATATCCTGTCAAACTTTCAAAATTGTTCTGGCCAGGCACTCCTATTTTTCATTTTAAATCAGTCCTATTAATTGGAAAGTGTGTTAGGTGATGCATGAATATGCTGGTTATTCAATGCTTTTGCTATATCTGAATATATTTGCATTCAGGGGTTCGTTGCTTCTTTTGCTTGAGCTAGATATAAGTGTTTTATCTCCTAAAAAAATGCTCTGGGAAAGTCTTTTTTGAACACCGAAGTCATCATTTTAGTTGGTCCTTGCATCAGTAAAGACTAAAGGTCTATGATGACTGGGAATGCTGCACCTGCTTTAACTTAACTCAACGATCATATATCAATGCCACTTGGGCGTAATTTTTTTTGATTTGTTTCTGAGTCATGGACAGTTGTAACCTCTTACTGCTATTGTGAACTTGGTTGTTGCTTTTAAGTCGCTCGCTAATTCTCGTACACATGCACCATGCATCAATTGTGCTATTCGCAGGATATGCTTCCAATTCTGAATGAGCTTCGTCATGCTCTGGACATGCAAGTAGCACTTGAAAGCAATGTTGAGGAAGGAAAGCTCTTTACGGTGATGTGGCATCTGTATTTTACATTTTCTTTGTCTTGCCCATAAATAGTGTTCTGGGTATGCATAGACCTCCCAACTTTCCTGTATGCTTAACTGGTTCACTGTACAGGCCTTCCGAGTCCTATCCGAGTATCTGCAACTTCTGGACAGTTTTTCAGAGCTTTCAGCAATACAAGAAATGAGCCGTGGTGTTGAGGTGAAGCTTGACTAACTACTAGATTTCTCCTTTTCCTACTTTTCTTTGTGTCACCATTATTGGAACATTTTCCTGGTTCGTCCTTTTACTTTCTTCCCTCATCTTACTTCATTCCATGTAGAAGATGGTCATCATCTTGGATTTGGTAATATCCTTGCAGGTTTGGCTGGGAAAAACTCTTCAAAAGTTGGATTCACTTCTATTAGGGGTGTGCCAAGACTTCAAAGAGGAGGCTTATATAACTGTGAGTACACTGTTCTTTAATAAGTAAGATGCTGGCTTTTATCAATTGTTCATTTATTGAAAGCGTAATCCATCAGTGGACTTGATATCTACAAATCTCATTCGGTTCTTAAGCAGTCAGTTTCTCAATTGGATATTCAGTTTGTCATATGCTCCTCTCTCTCTCTCTCTCTCTCTACATGGGCGATATGATTCTGTGATATGTGTTTTAGTTGATATCTAAATCTCCTTAAAATATGTTCATATTAGAGGGATTACTATGCACTCTGTTCGTAATTGATTAGGTCTTAATTAGCTTTTACTTTCTTTGGCTCTATTGTTAAAAAAACCCTTCTGGGATTTGGTCTGTTGCAATAGGTAGCTTGGGCTGTAAAAGTGCTAATCCCCTGTGACACTAATCCCAAGTAAATAAATGTTATTTCTATGGCATTCCTCTTGATTGTTACACCTGCCTGTGCTTTTCTATACCACACTGGGTGAGTGTGGGTAGAATAGCTACTTCATAAGCATAAACTTATGTCAGAGAGTAAGATACATGCAGCAAGCTGGAAGATAGGTACGTCAGCATGTAGGCTGAGAGATAGGTGATACGAGGAGCAGGAGGAGAGTTAACATAGCGGGTTTTTTTATGACTTAAGTGGCTAGGAGAAAGTGTATGGTCTAGGGAGATAGTGTGAAAGTAAGAAAAAGAAATCGCCTGGGGATTGTCAATAGAAAAGAGGCCAATATGAGGTCGTAGATATGAAATGAAGGGCAATATAACTATGCTAGCTAAATTGGTAACAGCAGAGGAGACGATAGTATTAGTACATATCCTGCTCGGGCAGGACTAGCGAGAATTAGGAAACCTTATTGAGCTTTTTACACAATATCTCATGTGGAGCAATTGTTCACAGTAAGAGATTTAGATGACATGGGAGGAACTGTGGAGGCTTTGAGAGGATTCTGTATGATTTGTTTTGGAGATAATAATGAACCAGGTTGAACGACCTAGCGTTCGCAGTTGCATGTTAATTATTGATAGCAAACACCTTCTTCTGGAGTAGAGACTCCCACTTGATTGCATTTAACAGTGCTCTATGTTGTAGTTAGAGAGAAGACCGAGCTTCTTTTAGGATTGGAATAGTCTTTCTTGATGTCTTGCTACACACCCTAGACTTAAGTGTTGGACATCAAAATAATAAAAAATGAGATTGAAGAGGAAGGGTAGAGTTGTGAAGCTCCCACGTACTGGTCAGGGCTATGTTATATGGACTCGTTGTCGGTGTCTGGACCGGACACAGTTCAGAGTGTTGGACTCGCCAAATTCTGAAATTACAAGATACTGGGACACCGATCCAATGTTGTACATGGACACTGATAGAATATTTATTTTCAAATACTCCTTCCGTCCTTGAAAAATTGAGCATATTTCCTTTTTGGGCTCTGCCAAAAAAATTGCTCACTTTCCAAATAAAGAAAGATTCTGTAGGTACTTTTACATATTTACCCTTTTTACACTTTTTTTTATTCTATTTCTCTCTCCACATTGAACTCTCTACCAACTCATTTTCTCTCTCCTGGCCCACTCTTTTACACTTTTTTATTCTATTTTTCTCCCTAACTTCAACACTTCACTAAGACATTTTCTCTCTCCTGGCCCACTTTCTTTCCCTCCTCTCTCTAAAGGGTAGAATGAGAAACACATAATATATGACTTAAATTCTTAATCTGCATGCAAAAAAAATAAAAAAATGATCAATTTATGTGGGACGGAGAGAGTTGTATTTTATATGAGATTAGTACAAACCATAGGGGTGGATATGATATTATGAAAAGTAGCATGTATTTATTATGGCCGACACGCCTATCCACAAGTTGGACGCCTCGAGGTATGATCCAGACTCCTCTTTCCTCCTCACCTTCATCTTCTATCATTCATGGCGATAGATTCCAGAGATGCCTCTTTAATCGGGTGACGTTGCGTGTCCGATACGGACCCAGATCCGTGTCATGTTGACACAATATTTTCGCCCAAACTGCCGAGTCCATGTAACATAGGGCCGGGGATTCAACTTCAGAATCATTAAACACATTTTTAAGGATACATTTCTCAAAGAAGGTCCCCACAGCCTAGTTGACGGGCCTAATTTGACGTGGAATGGGATGTCTAGTACTATTGGAGAGTGGTCACAGGGTTCTTGAAGAATCTAGAGGAAGTGGTTTATTTGTAAAGAAATGTGGTGGTAAAGCAGAACCTGCAAAAGCAAGTTTAGGAGGGATTGTGATAAATGACAGAAGCGTCTAGACTTGATATCGTGCTGAGCAGTACTACTAGATATTGTTCTAGCTAAACGGAGATAAGGACCTTGAATCCATAAGCTCCACCACCAAACACAGATATTCTTAAGGGTTAGTGGCAAAACTTTCCCCCGTAATTTATACGTTTTTGCAGGTTTCTCCCTGCATTTGCAACTTTTGCAATAGTGTCGTTCTACATTAGTAATATAATAATTGTAAAAACCGTTCCTAGACATAACCTTTTTCCTAAAATTCCCCTTAAAGTGAGCAATGTGCCGTACATATGGCTAAAGTAAGGTTAATAATGTCATTTTAAGTTCACACGTTTAAATAAAATAAAACCTTCGTTTTTATCCGATAATTCTCCTTTTTCATTTTTCTTTTCTAACCCAACTTTTGGCCCAGATCCCCTTTCTCTCTCCATCTAATGATTCTCCAGTTATGTCGACAGTGGCATGAGAAGACAGCAGCCCTAAGGTCCACCCTGGAACTTGGGCTAGGTCCTCAATCGTAAAGCCATACATAGAGTTCTTGCCTTATTCTTGAGGCTAGTTCACTAATGCACCAAAGTGTTGTTAAACTCGTAAGCTTTTCAGTGTAAAAATTTGTCAAATCAAGTTTGAAGTGCTGTTCACGAGATGCTCACATACACATGGATATTACTCCGTCATTCTCCTGGGTTTCTCCATTGGGTTGAATGAATACCCGGCATCTAAACCTTAATTGCTGCGGCAGTCAAATGTTGGGGAAGTGGCTTTGAGTTGGTTCTCTCTGCATGACCTCTGGTTTTGACTGTAGCCGAAATTTTCACCGAACCATCAGGTGGTGGTGCAGATGGTACCACTGGCATTAAGCTGGTGTTCAGTGTCAGGAGTTGCAGGTATAGCCGTTAATGATTGGGACGCTGTAGGGCCGTCACAAGGTAGTGATGAAGGCCGGAGTGCGATCAGCGTTCTGGGTCTGACGGAGGTAACATGGGCTTTTAATGGCCAAATTTTGCTGGAATATGTGCTCGACTTGAGGCCCTATTTGTTTCAGGGGCGCGGCTGTTGGTAATCCGTGGCTCAGGTGCTGCCGTTGGTGGATCTGGCAGCGATCACTTCTCGTGGTGGTATTTTTATGTTGGCCGGACCCCTCCGGCAGCTGCTGACGCTGGCTGCCGTCGAGTGAATGACACTATATTTACCACCGTTGAATCGATGGTTTGGGATTGATGGTGAGTTATGTTAAAAGGAAGAAGATGGGTGAACAAAAAGAAAACTAGAAAACTATGATTAAAAAAAGAGAAATTAGTCTTTGTTCTCGTATAATTTAATTGTATGTAACTAAAATGAGATTGTTACCCTCATTATATGCACATGCACAGCAGATGCTTACTTAAAAAGGCCATTTTGGGAAGAAACTTATGCTTAGTAATGGAGTTGCAGGGATTAGTAGTGTGGAAAGACACTATTGCAAAAGTTGCAAATACAGAAAGAGACCTGTAAATATGTGTAAATTACATGGGACAGTTTTGTCATTAACCCTATTCTTAATGAAGAACTTTTTTGATCATAAAATAAAATATGCAGGTACGGTTACTGCTACTTTTGTAGTGTCCCCAAAGACTTGCGAAACACTCTGGGAGCTTTTAGAAATCTATCTTATGAATATGGTTACCGAATAGAATTCAAAGCACTTTCTAGTGTTTAAAAGTTGCTTAGGTAGCCCTCAAAGCGCTCATGGGAGTGGAAAAAAGAGTCTTGGTTAAAGAGAGAACTGAAGGTAGAGAATCGGAAATTTGACTATACGGACACTGAAAACCTTCTAAAACCCCTAAAGTTTAATAACGAAATGTACATGTAGAATGAAATAGACTAACATGCGGTAATGGCCATATTATTCTTGGTGCCCTTTCGTGCTCCCAAACACTTGAAAATAAATTGTCTTCGAGTTAATAGATAATAGACGGAATCTCAAAATATCCATGCTAGATGAAAAGATACTTGAATAGATTAGCTGCCGCAGTTTGTGCTAAACTTTGTTGTCCATATACTTTGCAATATGTAACTCCACAGTTGTATTCAGCTTGTTGATGAGATCTACCAAATATGTATTAGGAATAATAAAAATACTTATCAGTCCCAATCTGAACTTCATACTCTTTGTAATCCCGATCTCCTCAGTATCTTTGGGATGCATGCTCCAAAGGCTTCACCCGTACACTACGTTCTTCATGACGATTAAGCCTTACCGTACATATTTCTTGCTGATTGTTTTTATCTTCCGTGGGCTCACAAACCATTAAACATTCTATTGCCCTGCCTTTGATGCTAATTTTTTCTAACTGTACTTTCACGATAGTAGAACAATTTCTTATTGCACACTTCAAGTCTTCGATGCAAAATTTCTTCCTTGCCCTAGATAACTTCATGATTGCTGATGTCACCTTAAAAATTGCATTTACGAATTTCTATCTCAACGACTTTGCAGAATTTATTCTCTCTTGGTAGTTTTCGTCTTCTACATAAATTTCGTTGCTCTTCTTCTCGCATTGTGGAACCAAGTTGTTGCCATTTCTCAGAAAGGTGATTCTAATGCAACAACATAAACTTTATTGGGCTAATTACACCTATGTCCCTGAGGTTTGGGGGTAATTACAGTCAAGGACATAAACTTTCAAAATGTAACATTCCGTGACCAAAAGTGTTTCAAATGTATCATCCGTCAGAGTTCCGTCCAAAAAGTGTACTTTTTTTATGATGTCATCAATACGTATTTTTAAAATGACCATACTACCCCTTATACTGTATATACTGAATAGATTTAAAAATTTTAAATTAAGATTTTAAGCCTTAATTTAAAGATTACGGTTTGAAAACCCTAAAATTATTGATTTGTTCCCTAGCATTCATCAATCTTAATCTGCAAATTTCTCACTGAAAAACCCTAACATGCAAATTAGGGTTTCAAAACCCTAATTCACAATATGTGATCGCAATCTGCATATTCTCATTGAAAAACCCTAATTTACGAATTAGGGTTTCGAAACCCTAATTCGCAAATTAGGCTTCGATCAACGTTGTCATCATTGCCGTGGAGGTGCTTTGTGTGGAATTAGGGTTTCGCCGATGTACTGCGATAACTGAGCAAATATCAGGGAGGCGAATTCCTGTAGCTTCGGCGAATCGAAGGAGACGCACTAGAGCATGAACGACAAGAGCTCCGACCAACCATTTTCCGGCAGGATGCCAGAGGCGAGTTCGGAGATGGTATTGCAGAGCTTCTTGATGATCCTCTTGGCCTCCTCACGCTGGACGCAGGTAAGGAAGATGGATCTGAGGGAGGACTGGCATGGGTTGAGGCGGTGAGTCGGGGCCAGACGTAGGAGTCATCGCGGGTGAGCTGCGATGGGGGAGGAGAAAGGGGAGTGTGGTGCGGCGACGGGGAAGGGGGAGGCAGACGGGGAGACGAAGGGGTGCGGTGGTCGGGGGAGTTTGAGCATAATTGGGTTGGGGGGGATGGGGGGTTGGGTGCCGGGGGGGTGGTTAGAGTAAACATTAAATTATTTTTTTAAGATAAAGTAATGGCATGTGAAAGAAAATAACATTCTAATTTAAGGGTAACAATGTCATTTTATCAAAACCGTTAGATTTTTTAAGATTCCGTCTGGTCAACGGACATAAGTGTAATATGTCCAAACTATTGTCCTTGGCTGTAATTACCCCAAAACCTCAGGGATATAGGTGTAATTAGCCCAACTTTATTCTTTCCAGCGTCTCATCGACATCATAAGGAAAGAACTTTGTAAATATCAATTTTTCATTGGTTGGCAGTTTTGCTTTCCTTGAAATGTCCTATCAAACCCCAACATGCACTCTACCTTGTAAGTGTCCTTGCAGCAATATTAACATGTTCTTCGAATTCAATATGTGCACCAATAATATAACGCTAGCTCTATTGCCATTGGCTCTTGCCAAAGCAATAATTGTTTTAGGGTGGCTGTACCGCCTGCTTCTGACATTAGGGCTAGCCATGTAACTACTAATCTTTATTAACCCAGTTGAGGACCAATTTCTTAACAGATTCACTATTAAAGCTTGGAATCTATTCGTAGTATTGGCTGTTACACGTGCCAATTGCTCTCATATCGCCTTCCTGCCAAGCTGAGCATGAACTGCTGCTTGATAGAGCTGTCTTTGCCATCCGCAAAATCTCCACGATTCCTAAATTGACCATTGAGGCCACCCAATTTACCACTATGGTTGTTACTCTGATTTTTGACATGCCCTCGGCCGTTACCAACATGAACGTGTCATGCAGACGCACAATTTCAAATTGAGCAAGTTGCAACTTGCATTTTCTTCTACCTCGTTTGCATATCCTGATTGTCTTTCTTTAAGTAGGCTAGATCCGCCTCGTAGATCTCTGAGATACGATGATCAACAGAAGCAAAATCATTAGGATCCTCGAGAATTTGCGTACTGCTTGTAAGATTGGGTGTGACGTCTTTTCAAGTATCTCAATTAGAGGTGAGAATGTAGTTCGCTGCATAATTGGGAGAAGATCTTTGACATCCATGGACTGCCCCAACTAGATCTTCACTTCATGTACATTTGGGTCTATAATTTACTAATTTCAGTTTCTTCCAATGATCCCCATGAAAGTGACTTGCAGGTGCGCCTTTAGGCTGTCCTCAAATTTGTTTAGCTCAAGGATCACCCATTCTGCAATGGAATTATTGATGAAAGATTGCTTATACAATCGTCCAAAACCCTAATCAACTTGAAAGAATCTAAAGACAGCTTCCTAGTAGACTTATATGCACCTTTCCTTAGGCTTAACTTTTGATATTCTCTTAAACTGTAACAACCGGGTCCACGGGCCCACCACAGGGCAATACCTCCCTCTAAAGGACTAGCCAAGTAGGTACTTTGTCGTCGCTAAGACTCGATCACACATAGCCCAGAATCTTCCTGTCTAGCCGATGTGGGTTATACCCGTCTCATCCTTTGTTGCCCCAACCATCCTCTTGATGCGGGATATAGCCGGGCTGGCCTTCATTCCCCTCAACCATCGGCAACCCGATTGGATAGCCCACTTCGAGCTTTCGAGGGTTGGCTCTGATACCATCTGTTATAACCTGGTCCACGGCCTGACATGCTTCTGATTATGGTTATGGTGGTATACTAAAACAAAGAATTGACAGTAAAGAACTTTTAGCTCGTTTTACTTCCGGTGTTTGGAATCCAGCACAAAAAAATTATTCTACCCAGGGCAATGGCTCCCTAAAAAGGGCTAGCAAAATAGGTACTTTTACAGGGTTTTATAAGGCCAATCACAAACTATCCCACATCCAATGTGGGATATTACATGAACTGCTAACAAAAGGCTACAAGTTTGTTGAAACGCTATTATTGGAAGGCCAGATGATGCGACCTGAGATGGACATTGATATGGGATTTGTGTCAGACTTGTCGTTTGTCGAAATGGACGACACGTCGACAATTGTGTTGGACGAAGATGGTGGAAGAAGAAGATCATGGAAAGAAGGGCTGCAGATCTGGTTTTCGCAGGAGGGAGGGGGGACTAGCTTCTTTCTTCTTGCTTTCTTTTGGGAAAAATTTCATTATTAACAACAAGTTTCATACCGACATCGTATATAACCAAAGTTCAGTACAAATCTTCAGTGGAACCCATGTAAAATTCATAACATTACATGTATACCCTGAATATTAACTCTCAATCCTATAAGTTTAGACATGTCCCATGTCCATGTCCTAATACGGATCCGTGTCCCCGTGTCCTTAGAAATAAAAATTGGAGAGTCCGACACTCGGACACATATCCAATCTGGGTGCCGACACTTAGCCCTGTAACATGTAACATAGGCTGCTGGGAAGGGCATTTAACAGAGATGAGATAAGAAGATAGAACACATAGAGAGAAAGGCGGAAGAACAAACGAGAGAAGAGAAGCAAACCTTAGGAGGTAAATTGGAAAGATGGAACCCTAGGTCGGGAGATTGATAGAACAAATAGTTCTCAGTAGCCTATACATGTATCCGTTATCAAGTGACTAACAAAATACGTAAATCTATTTACACATGCAAAATATGTAACTCTAATTATGAATGTAAATCAATACCAAAATAGTGAAAATCCCCAGTGAATGTAATGCAGCATTAATCAATTTTAATAGGCCTACCTGCGTCCATTCGTATAATGAGTGCCATGGTCATTATCACCTTGTTCCATGTTACCTCATCTTGAGATTACAAGTTATAAATTGAAAGTTCCCTGCCCCCCACGCGCGGGGGAAGAAATTACCTGTAAAGGAAATCAGTTGCCTTAAAAAGTCTTACAGATGCTATGTTACATGGACTCGGTACAAGTGTCCGGGTCGGATACGTGTCCAAGTGTCGGACTCGTCTAATTTTTAAAATACAAGACATGGGGACACGGCAAAATATTCATATCTAGCATTACTTAATAATTATTTCCAAGGTAAAATGATGTTTTATGTGACCGCACATGATTCTAGTTGAGAATTTGTCTCGTCTCAAAGCCAAAGAAATAAAAAGAAACACTATAAGATAGTGTTCATAGTGGCATATCCTATGAGATGTGTCGGACATATATACCGTACCCATGTCCGAGTGTCGGATGTCCGACACAGGTACTTCATGCATTCTGAAGTGTCCATGTAACATAGTACAGATGTATATGCTTCGTGTTATCTGATTTGAATGGGAGCGAATAACACCGTTTCTCACTGTATCAGTGTCCTCCTTGTTGAATGATATGTGTTAGAATGTGCAATACTGGCCATACTATGCCTATCAATTTTTGAACAGTTTTCTGTGTTTGTGTTCTTACAATCTAACATAACAACAGCACGTTGATTTAATATGTTCAGATTAGGAGAAGAACGAGCTTAGACTTAGCGACTAAAGCCATGGTCTGTGTTTGTGATGGAAGTTTTTAGTTCTAATCTATATAATAGTTTGTATGTGAGACCTATTGCATGGGACACATAAACAATGACACATGCTAGAATCGCTTACGTTGGACAGATCCCTGAGTTATTAAGAAGGCCCATGGCCTAGCTTACTGTTCCCAGGTCACGTTCTGGTGCTTGCCTGAAGTCTACCCTAGTGGGAATACTATCTCTCCAAATATATTTACTGTGCATGAGATGCATTATTATGTGGTCTCCCTCTGCTTCTAGCTGAATCTTTTTTTTTTTTGGCTGTTTATACTACCACGGCGCTAGTATGGTGAGCCCATTAAACAGTTGTTTCTTGTTCTGTGGTTATTGCTTTTCCCTATGAATCTTGTCTTTATTTCCTGTTTGACAGGTGGTTGATGCTTATGCATTAATTGGAGATGTTTCCGGTCTTGCTGAAAAAGTACAAAGTTTCTTTATGCAGGAGGTTCTATCTGAAACTCACGCTGCATTGAAGAATATTTTGCAAGAGGTATGTTGTTGTAAGTATTGTCTTACTACTGGTTAAGTAACTGAAGCAGGAAAAGATTAGCGGAAAAAGAAATTGTGGTAGTGATTGGCAAAGTCAACCTTTTGGTGATGCTACATTGTGTGCTTGCTTTTAGTAACCACGTGTGAGATGATATGTAAACATTGGTTACTGTGTACATCATTTAACTACCGTTTATATCACCTCAACTCTACCTCATTAAATCCACGACTACCTATAACCATAGTATTGTAAATGGTGTTTGACTTTATATGCTTTATGCCTGCCTCCTACTATCTTTGCATGTGAAGGTATAGTTATAAAACCCCTTCGGTGTTGGCCAGTACAACGAGCATTACATTGCATGCTGTTGAAAATTTCGGAAATTACTAGTCGTACTGGCCCAAATGATGTGTACCGGTTGCAATGCCTGTACCAGTAGTTATTGAAACCAAGATCTTTCTCTCAAATCATGCTCTGAACTCTAGATTGTTTTATGTTGATCTTCAACTTGCAATTGTAAAGAGAATAACATTGTTTTATAGCTTCATCAGAACGGCTTAAATATTTTTAGTATAAAACACTTCAAAAATAACATCACGCTATCACAAGACTATTGATTAGACTTCTTTTCCATCGTTCCACTGCTCAAGCGCCAAGCATGTGTTAATTTGCTTGATAAAGAAGAAGAGGGGGGTGGCGGGTGATGGAGTATTGGTGCTCATGAGTCAGACATGAGTGGCTGTCCTTGTGCGACCAAGTGTTGCCCTTTGAGACCCTTTGCTTTAACTTTTAGGCAATACCTCTAAACTCCTTGAGGTTGGGGTTAATCCCAGTCAACTCCATCGACTTTAAAAATGCTACATTTTAGTCCAGAATTCAATATTTCTGACAGATATGCCCCTCCATTATGATGCCGTCAGTAGTTAAATCGTTTCTGGTTTATGTCAGCATACTGTATTTGTTGAAGTTCCAACACAAAACCTCTGCTCACTACCCTTCGTCCTTTTCTGGTGGGTTGACTCACTGCAAGCACACCTGAGGTTCAACCCATCTCGATATCTCAAAATACCACAATATCATAGTTAAATCTGCTGAATCAAAACGAAAAGCAATTGAAAACAAATGGCACAAATTTGATTCACAAATCGGGATCTCTGTCATATTTCATGAGGACGTTCCCATGAACCTATCCGTGGATGATAGGGATAGAGATTTTGCCAGAACCGATCCTATTGAAGGAGATTCGGTAAATAAGATTACAACCGCACACAGCCGCACACACAGACACACAAAGATAACACACACGTATAGGCATGCACATACTTCCTAATCTTTTTTGTATCCATTTACATTTATTTGGACAAATTTGCACATTGATAAAGGGTGGAAGTTTTCCATGCATGTCCATATCTGATGCTAATGGTGATGATCATGGTGAAGAAGAATAGGATAAGAAAAAAGGATAAAAAGAAATGATGCTAGTGGGGACGGTGAAGAAGAGAAGGTTGAGAACATGCAAAAAAATAATAAAAGAAATAGCAAGAAAGGTGCAGATCTTATGCTAATGGTGATGGTGAAGAAGAAGAAGATGAGAAAAAAGGAAAAAAAGGTAACGTAATTAGTAAGGAAAAAATAGAATGGAAAAATAATTGTTATGTTGAAGAAGAAGAAGATGAAGAAGAAGAAGAAAAAGAGGTATGAAATGAAATAAAAAGGATAAAGGGCGAAGCTGTTTAGAGGGACTAGGGAGAGCGAAAGGAAAATTAAGGCGAACATAGGGTTAAATGAGTCATTTCACGAATTCTGTCACCTCCATTTGTATACCGTCCGGTCAAAGGGCATATTTGGTATATGTCAGTGGATATGTCTCTGATTACCCCCTTAACTTCAAGGAGTTTAGGGGTCTTATCCTTAAACTTTTGGTTTAGGCTTCCATTGAAATCTGATCTAAGAATAAATGCATATTTCTTCTAACTTCATTTCTTTTTTCCCCCCTCTTTGCTTGATACCAAGAGTAAATACATATGATGATTTTCCATCACTGATTATTTGCTACTTCGAATACAAATACTTATATACTTTTCTTCTTAATTTTTAATACAAGTTTGCTTTATGGAGTATCCTTTTTATACTGAATTAATTAAGTGTAATGGTACTAACCAATACTGAAGTTCATTCATCAAGGAATTTGGTGATACTAGGAACTGCATGAAGACGTAGTTCTTCTGGTTTGGTTTAACTTGGGTTTTTGTAGTCTTATGATATCATGAACGCGAGGTGCGGTGGTTCATTCTTTTCGAATTGGCCGGCTCATTGGGATTGGATGTGTTCTATTTCTTTGGTAGACCTTCTGGGGTCCTGGTCTTGGCCGTTGGGTGAGAGAACTACCCCGCTGTCTCTTGACGACGCCAACAGTCCGCTTTTTGTAGCATACATGACTTGGACTGGCGTATCTAAAATTAGGTTGGGCTTTCTCTTGTAACTCAGGGATGTAATCATTTTTATGTAAGCTAAGCCATAAGAAAGAACAGCAGACGATATAAGCTTTTTAAATTACTTATCTCTCTCTCTCTCTCTCTCTACATACATATATATATATATATATATTATATTATATATTATATATCACCAATATGAAATATGTTGCAAATTTGCGAGAAGTTCCGAAATGATACCTCTATTGCACTGGTATTGAAGCGTACGATTTTGATTGACAAACTGGTATGCTTACCTGTGCAATATATATAACTGTGCGAAAGACCACAAATATTTCTTAAAATCTATCAAATCCCTCAACTTATATCGAGTTGACTTGTCTTTTCTTGTTCACGAAGCGTTGTGCGTTGACCATATTTTTGAGACAAATTGGGAGGCAGCATATGCAAGTTTGCTGTTCTCATATGAACTCCCTGTTAATATGAGTTGGAAGTTAGTGTATTACAGGTATGTGAAAACTGACGTAATAACTTCTGCTATACACAAAACCTACCCTATTCTGAAAACCCTGTAGAAGAATTTTAAGTTTAATACCAGTTACTATCTTATGGTCTGTGAATAAATTAGCACATATAGACCTAATCACGAATGTTAGTGAGCACCTATGCCCTCGCAGTCATATGATTTTCTGTATGAAAATGTTGATGCAACATTGGCTGTAAGAAACATATCATTTAAGTTTTTTGTTTTGTGAACAAATTCTCGTATTGTTTGGTTACCAGAACCTTAAGAGTGTCGTGTTACTAGTTATTCTCATTATCTTTTGAAATTGCAACTTGCTTGATTGGCAGGATCTGGAAACTCCTGATACGCAAAGTAACAGGTAGAACTCTTCTATCCTGGAATCCCTTCTTAGGCTTATGTTCCATCTGCTCTTATTTTTTGGTTCTTGATTTATCTTGGACTTCCAGTTACAGATTTACCTACAGTGATCTATGCAATCGGATACCTGAATCCAAGTTTGGGCAGTGCTTGTTGGCCACACTAGCAGTCCTTTTTAAGTTAATGTGTTCGTATTACTCTATCCTGAGTTTCCAGCCGGAGCTTAAGGTCAGTTAATATAGTTACTGAGACTTGTATATATGTACTATAATGAAACGCATGCATATATATAGGTAAAAGGTTGTACTTTATAAAATCTAACTTAACAACTGGTGCCAAGTAACAAGATTTGATATTTTGCCTTCTGAAAAGTAACCAACAATTTTTGTTTAAAGACTTTAATGCTTATATACACAAGCCCAATGTACCTTTCCAATGTACATTTATTTGCTCAGTCACTTAAAAGATAATGGTGTTGTTTCTAGTGACGCTCTCCCTCCTTGCTCCAGAGTCTTGCACCCACTCCCGCTCCCACAGTAAGACCCACTATACTGGTCATGCTCCGCTATGTGGGACCTCACACCTGCTCCTGCTCCCACCCACACTTTGTGCAACTAAGGAAACACTCTGACATGCACACTCACGCAGGCACACATAATATGGACTAGCCAGCCAGTCAGTACTAACATCCTGAAATAGCTAATGAATATGCTTCAATGTCTTGGTGCATTTTTCTGGCCTTTCTAGTTCATATGATTTGAGCATTTCATTTGGTGTTTTGTTCTCGTCGCATTGGATTTTCTCCAGTTTTATATCTTTTCACAGGGTTCCGCATGCCACACAGCACCTGTGAAGCAGAAAGAAGACGAGAATTCTGGACAGTCTGATGATGTTCAGGATGTTGATCCAGTATCAATGAAGTCTCATACTACTCAGGCCAATGAGGTTTTGCCCTCTGAAACAGTAGATAGACTGTCCATTCTAACATCAACAGAGGAACCCATAACTACGGCATTACCTTTATCTGGTGCTAATGGCTCCACATATGTAGACTGTTATGATTCAGAGGCAAGGGATGGTGGTAGTGAAGCATCAAGCAGCGAATCTCCATGGTTTCAGCTGCGGAAAGATGCAACATCATGTGCATCACAAACCTTGCAGAGAGGCAGCAAGAACCTTTGGCAACTTACAACAAGCCGTGTATCAGTATTGCTTTCTTCTCCTGCCGTTTGTTCTACCAGCATACATCAATTTTTGAAAAATTACGAAGATCTGAATATCTTCATCTTGGCTGGGGAAGCTTTTTGTGGGGTTAAAGCAGCTGAGTTCAGACATAAGGTGAAAGCCATCTGTGAAAATTATTTTGCAGCTTTTCATCGGCAAAATATTTATGTAAGCTGACTTCTCGACTTCTTCTGTTTGAATATTCTGCAGTGTTTTGTAATCACTTTCTTATTGCTAATGCTTTGCGTTCCCTATTTCCTTGCCTTTTTTTTCTTGGTCATAATCCTGGATACTAGAATCATCAGTATGCTTACTATATCTATTCTTTGTCATATGACTGTTCTTCGGAGCTTTCATTGGTCACTAATACATTGTTCCTAATTTTAACCATCTATCTTTTGATTGAGCGGCGATATCCACACTTAGATTTGCTCACCGCTCCTATTTAGTCATTGATGATACTATCCTTCAGTCCACATGGAACTGTTCTTGTTCAATAGGTGCCAATTAGTCGAGGATCATTTCCTCTTTCTTTTAACTTCGAGGAAATCATTAGATATTTGTTCATTACGATTCCGCCATAGTGAGGTATCCAGTTTTAGCACCCTGCATGAGGAAAAGTGAGTTGTGCCAAGGTTATGGGGGCTGGACAAGCTAGGGGTATGCCGAGGATAACTTGAAAGTAGTGAGAAAGATTTGAGCACTAAAAATTTGTCAGAGGACATGCGTTTGGAGAGGGAAGAGTGGACGAAAAATGTTCATTTGGCCTACCACCACTATTTTGGGACAAAGGCTTAGTAAATGACCTGAGTTTGTCATGATTCTCGGTAATAGTTGTGATAAGGTGTAAAGAGATCAGCAATCACATTTTGCCATATCTAAAGGAAGAGTTTAGCATGCGACAAAGGGTTGGTTTTCCATCCATTTTATTTTATTTTGATAATCACAATTGCAGGAAGCACAAAGAAGGAAGGTCTAAGCTTGTTTAGCTAGAGCTAGAACAAGGCAGGGGCTATGACCAGATCCCCATGGATTTAAACTGAAACCATCAGCTAAGCCATTAGAGTAGCCTGGAATGATCCTCCATTGCTAGGCAGGAAATCTTACCTGATCTTATTTCACTGCTCTCTCAAGCTATCGCTCGCTTTACGGGTGCAACCAAATTGATTTCAGTATCTCAGTAAACCACTAAGATATGCTCGCATGCATATATTCTTTATAGACGTTCCACAATCCACTAATAAGCCTTCGCCTCCTGATCACGTTTGACAAACCCAGTTTGTCCCTGTATGAGAGAACGTTGATCATTGTTATCTTTGTAACTGTGTGTACATATAAATACATAACATTCGCTTTTCTAGTAAGTATGTAACTAAACAGGTTGGAGGTGTCCATGAAAACAGCCTATGGCTAGGGTTGATGTAATTTACCGTTCACTTGATGGTAGGTGGGGAAGCGGTTGCTCTGTCATATGTTTGCCCTCAGATTTCCTTTGGCTGATGTCTAAGATGATGCGTTTTGAGATTCTTTTGACCTTGATGATTTCTGTAGTCCTTTTGGGCTCTAATACTTATACCTATGCTGTATCTCTAGATAGAGCACTAATAGGATGGGTACGACTACTTATTACAGGCGCTGAAAATGGTAATGGAAAAGGAAACGTGGTTGCCAATGCCACCTGACACAATACAAGTAGTAAGTTTCGCTGGCCTTGTTGGTGATGGAGCAGGCCCGATTATTCCGTCTGATAACTCTTCTAATGCTCGGGCATCACGTCCTATTGAATTAGCAGATTCCGTTGAAAATGGCTCTAAGAAGAGTGGATTTTCCCATTGGATTAAAAATGGAAATCCATTTTTGCTGAAGCTAAGTCGTACTTCAAAGGACTATCATGATTCCATTCATAACGGGTCAGCAGTCTCTGACGAATGTGATGGAAAAATCAGCAAGAATCCCCGAAACAACCAGTATTCTCCGCAGAAAAGTGATACAAATCATGTTAATGGGATCAACTCTCTTTTAGAAGACGAAAATGAAGATCTTCATGCGGACTTCATTGATGAAGACAGTCAACTTCCAAGTCGTATTTCCAAACCCAAGCATTCAACAGCTCCCTCTTCTCATTGGAATGATGAAGAAATGAGAGCACAGACAGGATCGTCACTTTGTCTTCTAAGGTGACCACTTTTTTCAGAAACTGGATTGTTAAATGTGTCATTGATGCACTAAGCTGAAGTCAAGTTTACATTATAGGCTGATGGATAAATATGCAAGGCTAATGCTGAAACTAGAGATTATCAACGTCGAGTTTTTTAAGGTATGTTCATATCCGTAAGTGTTTTGTTTCCACTTTCTTGTTTGTATCTGCATAGCCTATGATACTCTTATAGAGATGCTTTTTGCTGTCCCTTACTTTTGTCTAATATATTTAACTCTGACAGGGAATCTGCCAGTTGTTTGGGATTTTCTTCCATTTTCTTTTTGAAAGCTTTAGTCAACCAAACTCTTACCCCAATGGGAAAGGCTTAAGTGACCCTCTAACTTGTAAGTATTGGTTGGTTCTCTCTCTCAAGGAAAGGAAATGAAAAACATATTTATAGATTTTCATGTTTCTTCGTTTTTGATTTTTCATCATTTAATTCTTTTTCAATTCTTCCATTTTCTTAAAGCTTATCTTACTTGAGCTAAATTATTAATTAACTAAAGATACCTATTTGCCTTCTGCATGCTCAGATCGGCTGAAGAACGCCTTATCCAGAATAATGCAAGATTGTGAGCAGTGGGTAAAATTGTTTTCCTCTTTTTCGCCCACCTCTTTGAATAGCTCCTTCACTTATATGGACGTCATGCCTGTGAGTCCATCCAGTACAAGTTTTAATTACTTGCCCAGCACATCTTTTGGCCTCAAGGTATCGTAGCAGATAGAGTAATTGCTTAAATTCCATAATGGCCATTTTTTCATGCTTGCAAGTTTAGTTAGACGCAGTCTCTGTCTGGAACTTTCCCAAGCAATATATGTACATTATCTTGTGTAAAGAAAGGCCACCGGTAGCAATGTCTGGCCAATTAAGTAAGAATTGTAACAAGCTGTTTAATAGTCTTTGCTGTATCTTCTTACGTACGTTGCATGGACTCTATAACGACCCGGAAATTGGGAGTTCCATCGCCCCGAACTCCCGGAGCGTTAAACTATCACGTCACATCAAACCTTGCTTACTGACACATACTTCAGAGCGTCTAACTAGACATTAACTCAAATTCTTCAAAATATAAGATTACAAAAAGAACTGCTTAAACTATTAAAGCTTAGGTTCTTTACAAACTCAAAGTTCTTATATAACAAGTAACAGTACCAACCTATGCAGGGGTCTTATTATACAATAGTGGTTATTATACAGTAGTGGTGGTCTCTCCGAATTCTCACGCAGACTTTAGACCCATTCCTGAGCATTTTACAGCTAATCATTACCTGCAAAAGGGAATCAAATGAAGGGTGAGCTTTTGAGAGCTCAGTAAGGTCGTTCAAGGAACAACCGAAGAAATTACAAAAATGATTCAGGAGTGTATACGATGATTATTTTCCAAACATTTCAGATAGTCATAAACAATTTGATAATTTTTCAAAACCGATCATAAGCAATCATAAATAGATTCCAAGGCGATCATTTGAAGATTATTTTTGAAGTCATCATTTTAAAATGCAATAATGATTTTTCAAAGGGTTTCGAAACGAACACAGATACTTAAAGGGGTAATAAGGGGAAGGGTTTCAGATAATCACAAACAATTTGATCACAATATGGGGAAAAGTTTCAAACTTTGAAGCACGGATGCGGCACTTCGGGTAAAGCACCAGCACCGGGTGCGGTGTGGGTGCGTGTTATGCGTGTCCGGTATTTCTGATTTATTGTTTTGATGTCTTAAATACCGGGTGCGTATCCGATCTGTGAAGGCACAAGTTTCGGGCTGGTTTGTGACCACCAATGATTACCCGATGAATTTGAGAGGAGAGACGAGACCAGAGAGAAGAAGCAGCAGAGGAAGAAGGAGAAGGAGGAGGAAGGACTCACAGCAGACGACGACCCATGCGGCGTTGCGGTGTATCGTGTTGTTCGAGAGAAGAAGAATGAATAGCCGATGTTCTTTATGTGGCTGATCAATATTTAATTAGTTGACTTTTTGACACTTTTTACCCACAACTTTGGTACTTTACTCCATGACTTTGGTATTTTATTTAAGTACCCATTTATTATCTTATTATTTAAAGTAGTCCCAATACTTCAAATAAATAAAAGTAATACCACATACAAGTTTAGCTATACAATTCTAATATTTAAAAAACAGCCCATTAAACTTTAACAAGCTCACTAATTTGGTTGGAAACTTCAAAATTTACTAAGAAGCCACAACCTAAAAGCTCATTACTTTGGTTGGAATATTAACGTTTTTTATCTCATACATATTAAGAGTCAAATTCTTTAGAAATTTAATACTAAGTGTACATAGTTAAAAAAATAATTACAAAATTTGCCGTATTCCCGCCGCACTAGTATCCTAAAATTTTTAAAACTGCTGTATTCACGAATTCGCACCCGTGTCGCGTTCACATCCGTACCCATGTCCGTGCTTCATAAGTTTCAACTCAATTTCCTTCAATCAGATATCAAGATATTTTCAATCATTTTCAAAACAATCATTGTAAGATACAGTGTAAGCAAATTCAAAGATATTGATCATGGACAGAGGCAATGCAATTCAGGCAATGTACAAAAAGTGTACACATGCATGATGTACGATAACTAGACCTTCTCATTAAGGTATTAGCCCTGCATAATTATGTAGGTTTAGACCCCTTACAACGCCTCCCCACAGAACAGATCCCCAGGTCAATACAGAAAACAACAATTAGAGAATCAATAAGAAATTCAATACTTGACGTGCAATAAATATGAGTATCAACATGAATTCAAATAACCGAAATCAATCATGGTTTTAATGACATTTAAGCATGCTAATAATTCATCACTCAGAATTCTAGAATAACTACAAACAAATAGTAAGAATAAATACGAGCAGTTATCGAATTTAGCCACAACAATTAAGAAGAAAGAATGTAAACAATTATCGTATTTGCTCAGCATGTGATACAAGGCGAGTATCGATAAGACTTTCAAACAACTGATTCAGGTTCAATCTTGGGGTTTGCTTGAGAATGACATGCTGATATCAATGCATATCTCAGTGTTTGACAATAGCCATAAGCAAATCGAAAGATTACTTACGAACACAAGTTATCGAAATTAGGGTTTAAATAGAAATCCTTACCCAAGGTTCAGATAGAAACCCTTATCTGGATCCGAAGCTAAATTATCCTAACGGGAAAGTCTTTTGCTTTAATCTAAATGGAATGAGTAAGTGATCAGAATTCAGTCTACGCTGCGATATTATAAACTCAATACTGACTCATGCATACACCCAGAATGAATCCCCTATCAGGGTTGGTAAAATTACCAAAAGCACCCCTCTAATACTTCAATTACCAAAACGTCCTTCAATTAAGTAGAATCACTTTTGTGAATTTTCTCAAAAATACATTTTATAGGTAAAATTACCAAAATACCCCTCTGGTTGGCAAAATACCAAAATAATCCCTAGGGATTCCTGCACTGAATTTTTTTTTTCAAAAACATATTAAACACTATTTTAAGTATCCTGAAGTCATTTTTGGGCTAAAAAGTTTCAGGGAATTTTCGCTCGAAAATCCAGAACCGGTGTCCTGACCGAGCGCTCAGAATTGGATTCTGCTAAAATTAGCTATTGACCTCAGAATGGCATGAAATTTTAAGGAATGAAACATCTTAGTAATTTAAGGTTTCACTAATGTTTTCAGATTAAATAACTTGATTTACTATGTTAAATAATTTGAGAATTCCTTTTAATCGATACCATAATTTAGCATCCTTTGCGGACCCCTGAAAATCTCAAAATATTTCACAGCATACGTCTCGTAAAAATAATGGAGGTCATTGTTTTGAACTTTATTACATTTTGATCCTAACTTTTTATAAAAATTCATATAAAACTGCTAATTTAACTAACCACCCCCCCTTCTAGTGACAATTACAGTCACTATTCAAATTAAGGCACACACTATAGCACCTAACACACACACGCGCACACTCTTGTCTTCAACCTCATTGCCGCACAAACCCATTTATAATTCACACAACTCATGCGCGCGCACACTGCCTCACATAATTACACATATCTATACCAGAAACACACCCTTTAAACAGAATTACACACAGTTAAAACACATATACACACTACCACACTGCACAACACACACCTCACTTACTGAACACACACGCACACACACACGTACACACCTGCTACACACGCACGCACCCTCTGTAACACGCACACTCACACTGCACTATGTTCTTACATACACGGCCTTTCACACTAATCCACTAATTTCCACACGCACATTAACACGCGATTATCACACCCACACTCAAGCTGTGTATTCAAACACACACACAGCTGCACACACATACACACTCTTCGCACACAACACCTTGGCCCCTCTCCCTTACCTCTACACAAACACACACAGACACAGTAAGAACACACTAAAACATGCACTAAATTACAGCTGTTAAGTGCCGCCCCCCTCCTCCCTTCTTCACGCACAAAAACTCACACACAGGTTCTACCCACACACACACACACACACACTGAACTCCCACACACTCAAAGCACACACAAACTGTAATTACACCCAAAATTGACACACTAAGATTACAGAGAAACTGAATAGAGTTTTCACCTTGAGAAAGTTTCTTTGATTTCTCCCTCTCTCTGTTTCTGCCCGAACTTCCCCCCTCTATTTCTACTTTTTCTGCTGTTTTCTTTTCTCATCTCTTCCGAATTTTCTTTTTCTTTTTTTAATTCTTTTCATTTAATTCCCTAAACATTTAAATAATTCACTAGTTTATAATTTAAGTGATTTGTCATCAAATAAACAAGAAGGAGGTGGCATCCTCTTAACACGAATTTCACAACAATTTGATACATAACATGCAATTTTCCAAAATTTGCCAAATAGCCCCAAACTTTTTCAAAATTACAAAATGGTCCTAAAAGACTCAAAATTACATTTTGAACCCAAAATCATTTTATTCTTCCATACTTTACAAATACCTGGGCATTGCTCAAAATTATTGCCCGTTTATTTTTCGGAGCACAAATGATCATTTTAAGTCGTTCGAAAAGTACCGGATATTATAGACTAGGTACAAGTGTCTGAATTGGATACATGTCCAAGTGTCGGATTCGTCTAATTTTCAAAATCCAAGACACAGGACACGGCAAAATATTCTTATCTCTTGTTACTTTTTAATATTTCCTTATTTAACATGGTCTTTTATGTGGCCCATAGTGTCTTACTTTAAAACTTATATCAGCTCAAAGCAATAATGAACTAAAAGAAACGCTATAAAATAGTGTTCTTAGTGGCAAATTCTTTGAGACGTGTCGGACACATCCCATACCCATGTTCGAGTGTCGAGTGTCCGACACGCGTACTTCATGCATTTTGAAGAGTCCATGTAACATACCTCCTTATATAGAAAATCACCAAGGGCACCACCACTAAGCTTGGTTGGCTCCACTAGGAGAATTTGTTAGGTTACGCCCTATGCATACGTATCTCATCAAGGTTATTAGGGCATGCTTCATCCGAGAGATAAAATGCCACTAGCAGAAGAAAATTGCCAAAATGACCCAAGTCTCTTTTGTCAACTCCTTAGACGGCAGGGCCTTGAGTTTGATACTCATTACTTACCACAACATGTACATAAGCAATATAATTGGCCTGTCTGCTTTTGTACCCAAATTTCACCATGACCCTTGGGTAACATATGAAACTGGCAAATGATGCTTAAGTTGGTTATAAGAAACTAGTTACCAAATCCATCACAATACAGGAAACCTTTCAAATATACAAACTTATGTAGTCTTGATGTCAAGAGGAGATGTGCAGATATTGTGGTCTCCTCCTTTTTTGGCCTGAACATTGAGGTCTAAAAATGAGTCTAAAGCGCGACTCTTTTATCAGAAGAAAGGAACTGGCTTCTTATATAATTTAGAACTATAGAAACTTGGTAGTGTATCACCTGAAGCATTAAAATATGAACTGATGCGGTTGTACATTTATGTCTAATGCATGTCTCCCTTCCCCTCTCTCAAAGTGGGTTGAGTTGCGCATATTACTTTAGTAGTCAAGTTAAAGTGCAGTGCGTCTTAATTGTTGCACTGTGTGTTTTAAATCAAAGTCTTGCTGCAGGAAAGATGTGCAGGTGCTGACACTATTACTCTTGTTGCTCGGTTGTTGCATAGATCTAAAAGTCATCTTCAGTTGATGCTTCTGCAAAGCAATGCAACTATTGTGGAAGAATTTTATGTGCATTTGGTAGGTCTCTTGTACTACGTTTAATGTCCTCCAAATTCTTGGCTTGAGGGGCAGCTATATCGTATGAAGGAAGCTGTTATCTGGCCTCCTCTTATAAGATATATTTGGTTATTAACTTGGGTCAAGTAAAACTTCAGTATCAAGTTTGTACTTATGTTTCAAATTGTTGCAAATCAATGAAAAAAATGGTACTGTGGCTTCTGGATTGACGTAATGTAGTCATTGCTTACTGAAAAGTTAAGCGTTGTTTGGTTAGCCTCTTTTTTGCATTTTTCATGTATGCAAAATAGTTCTTGTATGATTAATTTTGCAAAAAGACCTATTCGCTATACTGTTCCGGGCAATTGTTTCCCAACACTACCTCGGAATCACTCACCTCCTCTTTGTTTATGGGCAATATACTTTCTCTCTTTAAGCATAGCTCTAGGTTAACCAAATGCTCCAGTCTCCAATGGATTTTTGCTTTCCCCAGACTGTTCTTAATCCGATTCATCCTAGCTCACGTGTTCGCGAAACTAGGGGGTAAGACTGCGTGCATCTAGCCTATCCAGTCTTGCAAGGTTGCATCAATGTTTCTATCTAATGACAACCCAAAAACTAGTTAATTCATCTAACCAGGATAAAATACTTTGTATCTAGTATTTGGAAGGATTTGAGTGTTGAATAGGTGACAATCGCAAAAGCTTATCTTAATTAGGAATGACAAATATGTGTATGCTGTGTCTTTAACTGACACTTTGTTTTAATTTTTCTGCTCAATATATTATCACTGATTTGACGCTCAACAATTCTTGATCCCAGACACAATAATTCAAGCCTTCTACATGTACATGGGGTGGACATGCTTCCAGGCCCTACCTTGGTTCGTAGAAATAATATTTCTGACTTAGTTACTGGATTTCACTTCTTATATAGGCTTAATATGTTTCCTTAAGATGCCATGGACATTGTGGCTATGCGTAATGGAGGCTTACATTGCATGATAAATGATGATACAGCAGATTTGTGTTTGTATTTTGAGTGTCCCGCTTCATGCAATGTTTCTCCTGTTTAAATGGTTGTGGTTTAACTGGAATGTTTAATGGATACATGCCTGCACATTTAATTCCTTTATTGAGTTGAAAAGTTTCTGAATCACCAGTTAATTTTCAACTAGGTTCTTAACAAATGTTGGTAAATGATAGTGGTCACCAGCACCAAGGATGCATTTTATGCTTTTAGTTATTATATTTGTAAAAGCTTCCATTCTTGCTATAAAGTTGGAAGTGAAATATTTTGGGATCCTATCAGGTGGATTCTGTACCAGATCTGGTTGAGCACATCCACAGAACAACTTCAAGAGTGCTCCTCCATATTGATGGGTGAGAGCTCTGTCGTTTATATTAAACTTCTACTTTCTGAGTAACTATTGCGGTCTTACTGTTTATAATTTTTACAGATTGTGCTTTAAACAAATTGACGTTGACAAGATGATTTTGTAGCTCTTCTAGTTTCTAGTGTTGTATTGTATCTTCCGTTCTAGGTTTTCTGTTGGACGAGATGCACTATTGTCTTGAGTCTTTATGCTCTTTTACGGTTGGCATCTTGGTTCGCCCTTCAAGTCCAAATTGTTAAAAACTGGAAAGTCATGCTCAAAGTCCTAAACCTTGGCACTAATGATGAAAGAAGAGTAGAATTGTCACTCGATATCTTTCTCGTTGTTTCAATCTTGATTTCCGATACGCAAAAAAGTTTCCAATAGACCTCTCAATCTAGGGCAAGACTGGGTGCACGTGGAGCATTCTAAGAAAAGCGAGAGGCTCATGAAGGATACTTAACCCTGATGCTCTATAAAGAAATCAGCAAGCAGGCACTTGTATTTGGAGGATTATCATATTTAGAATAGGGGTCCTGAGATATGATATCAAATCAGGGGATGGCAAAATAAATCACAGCCCGAAACAAGGGTTACTCGTCCAGATCACTCAGCAAGATAAACAGTGTTGGAGAATTTCTCAATTTTGATAACAATAAAAGGGATTACGGCTGCTTATATAGAAATGTTCTAAAACCCTAATCTAGAGTTAAACACAAAAATACCCCATAATAAGAAGAAATTCTGGAATATATTGAATACCAGTATCCTATATAAAGTGATTGCACTAAAATTCCAATTTAAACCTGTAATTGAGGACATGAAAGCTAGATATTGTTTGAGCAGTAAACTTGGGCTCCTCCTGTTCAAACTGCCTCAATAGTATTCATAGCAAAGACGGGACAAAGTATGCTATACTTGTGAAACTATGAAGAGGAGCAGTGGTGGCCCGTGAATTTACGAGTAACAGTTGCATAATTTTTGGGCTTTATTAAGATGTCGAGCAAATTTGCGGAGTTAAACACGGCATTAACTTAGTGAACTAACCAACGTGAAAATGAAAATGGAAAATCATAGACGTTTTAAGTTGTAAAGACAATACTGAGAATAATGAGTAGATACTTGTGTAGCAAATTCTTCGTATGTCACAAAGTAGAATGTAGAGGCTACTAAATTAACCAAGGGAAAATGTATTTGCTACTCAAGGATGTTGCAGCAGCATAATGGGATCTAATCAGTAAAGTAAAACTAGCTAGAATGAGTATTTGATGACGGTGTATACATAGCAAAGACGGGACAATGTACGGTATACTTGTGAAACTATGAAGGGGAGCAGTGCTGGCCTGTGAATCTTCAAGTAACAGTTGTTGCACATTTTCTCTTTGATTGCAAAACCAGTCGTTTGCCCCATTTTCTGGCTTTGTTTTGATGTTTAGCAAATTTTGCAGAATTAAACATAACTTAGTGCACTAACCAAGATGAAATGAAAAATCATAGACATTTTAAGTTGTAAAGACAGAACTGAGAATAATTAGTAGATGGATACTTGTGTAGCGAATTCTTCATATGTCAAAAAGTAGAATGTAAAGACAACAAAATTATTAAAGGGAAAATGTATTTGCTACTCAAGGATGATGCATCAGAACAGTGGGATCTAATCAGTCAAGTAAAACTAGCTAGAATGAGTTTTTGATGACGGCGTATTCTAGAATTACCTACAAGAAGCTTTTGACAAGTAAAGTTTGACCAGAAGCGATATTAGCAGGTATGCTGATCGAATTGCGAATGCTAAATGGGAAGTAAAGGAGATCGGAGTAGACCATAATGGGTATGTTTGTATGCATTTTTCACGTGGTTCTCTGATTTATGTTGTTCTCAAAGTTTCTTACCTGTGTAGGTTCTAGGTTGCTAATTATGTTTATTGATCAAGTTCATTGGTTATGGCAGTTTCTTTTCATGTATGACCTGTTTAGGAGATTTCAACAGTTTATAGATGCCTGTCGGGTCTGCATACCTTTTTCCAGTTATATAGTTCATATCTCATATTCATGCCATTCAGTCCTAAATTTTAGCAATTATCTTGGTACCCTCCGGTATCTTCTTCTTGGGCTTGTGCTTCATTATTCTGTTTGGACAGATATGTGCAAATGGTGAAATGTTTAAATTGAACGTACTTCATCAAATTACTTTGCGTGGCTAGGTGTTTATGTATGCATTAATGGGTAGCTAAGATCTGAAAAAAGAAGCAATTCTAGCAATTTATGTTGGACCAGTTTTATGAAGATGGAACTTTGGTAGTGCATAGAGACCAAGTAGGAAGGGCAACCAGGAAATAAAGGAAGATATAGGCTTTACGATAGCCATAGATAACCAACTAAGAGTTCATGTCGATGAAGTACCTAGGAAGCACCGGCTATAGTGCGAATGTGGATATGCGGGTACGTCATTCTGGAAAAAAGATGATACGGGTGCTGCAGGATACAACGTCGCGCGCGTGAGTGTATAGAGGGGGCCTATCCACATCTACCGGTGGAGAATTACTTATTCCTTCAACTGTCATCTGGCCGTCCACGCGCGAAAGTGGATGGCCCATATTATCCTTTTTTTTAAAATTTAATTAGCTTGATCGCTACAATTTGTAGCGGTTAGGAATTGTGCCCAAATGTCCCTCGTGTGCCCTCCAAGACTCCCTCGCACCTAGGTAGCACGGACATGGAATCTGCGTCAGACACTGACACCGACCTTGACACCAGACACCACAATTTCCAAAAAATCAAATTTTGGACACCTCAGGACACTGTTATTTTTTATATATATTGAATAAATATTAAATACATTCCATAATCTAAAATAGCAAATAATAATGAATAACCACCAAAACAAGGAATTCAAATACAAGTCATACTTAAACGTTAAATCCAACATAGTACATAGTACATACCTTAAGAAAACTTCTGAAGTCTTATAGAGTCATATATAAATAGTAAACGCGAAAACAAGGAAATAGCTGAAATAAGTCACGGAATTATGAATTATCCATCGATCAAGGGCTCAATCTACATCGACAATGTCCTCTTCCTCGTCGCCCTCTTCACCTCCATCATTCTCCTCCCAGCACACTTCAGCTTCCATCTCTGGCTTATCAAGTGATAGATCTGCAAATCGAAGCATCCCCACATCCCACATTTTGGTCTCTCCTTCGGCATACGTTGGGGTCCTTCTTGACAAAAGACGGAGATTACTATAAACAAAATCCAAGTCTTCCGCACGTTGGGGTATCATCTTATTCTTTCTCACGGAGTGAATAAATGAATATGTGCTCCAATTTCTTTTGGCACAAGATGATGAAAAAGGTTGTGCAAGAAGTTTCAAGGCTATGGCTTGGAGCATAGGTAAACTTGCACCGTAAAGAAGCCACCAAGTCTTGGGATCCATACCATAGCGATTAGAGATGAAATCATACCCTTTAAAATCTCCACTAGGCCTAATAAATTCGGTATTCTCTAGATTCACCTTGTTGTGCTCCTCCAAGTTTGGAAAGTACTTTCGAAGACATTTCATTCGCTCCTTGTTGATCTCATTATCCTTGTGTGGAGGAACTGAGAAGGTCCTCATCAAGCCACTCACGAGTACAGTACCTTTTGAAAGAAAGTAATGAACTCATTTAGATATATACGTAAGAGGCTGCATTAGTAGAAGCCAAAAAAACACAACTATGATGCTAAAGTAGGATAATATTTCCTTAGGTTTAGAGAATGTGCCAAGTATTGGAGTATTATTCTTGTTCCAACGATCTACAAGAATATTGCACACCACATCAAAGAAGGTGGACTCCTCGTCGGGTCTTTTCACTTCGTACCTATATATGTTCTTCTTAACCTTTTCAATCATGGAATCCCACATGTCATAGACTAGGTGAAGACTAGGCCTATTGGTATCACAAATCCTAATCATGTCATACATAAGCACTGTGAAAGAAAGTATGTAATCAATGGAATCCCACCATTCATCATTCAATACCTTCTCCTTAACAAACCTAGCCTTTGCTACATCATCATCCCGATAAAGATTCCAACGATCACCAATTATCATGGCTTGAAGACCACCCTTAAGGAGCTTAATCCTCCTAAGCATCACAATAGCAGAAGCAAATTGAGTTTTGGCCATGTAAAGCAACTTCATATTTACGAACTCATTAAACATTGCCAATCACATTGAGCTATTCATGATGAAATTATTAACTTGCCAAACATAACCAACAACATCGGTAATCCAAAAACATTCCATATAAGAAATTTTATTATTGTCCACATTCTTGGTTGCACATATGTTTCTCAATGCTAAGTTAAGAGTATGAATAACACATGGTGTCCGAACAATACCCGGAAATTGTTGCTTAAGAAACTGCCTAGCAGCCTTGCAAACTGCAGCATTGTCCGTAACAACTTGGACCACCTTCCCCAGTAATGAAATGTTTGTCCTCATTTCCACCCGAACAATATATTGCTCTAAAAAACATAGGAGCACCATCAAAGGCATCCATGATATTAATGAGTGGCCTCCTTTGTGAGTTACTCCACCCATCACTAACAATACTTATAGCCTTCTCTCTCCACATGGCTCGCATTGGTGCTAACCACCTATCAACATTGCTTTTCTCCTTTTGCGAAAGAGTGGTCCTCAACTTATTATAACCTGGTGGAACATAACCCCCAAGCTTATGATTAGCGGCAAAAGTATGTGAGTTTTGATAGTCTGGGTTCCTCGCTAAGTTGAATGGCACACCCCCCATATAAAACATCCTCGCAATTTCATGACCTAATTGCTCACGCTCATTGTTAAAAGTATCTTCAAGTTTATTTGTCCCCTTTATTTTTTTCTTCTCTTGCACGAACATTGGACTTACACCAACATTTGAACTAGTTCCACTAGTGGGGTGTAAAGGTGCCTGAAAATTTGAAGCATTTTTTACTCTCTTTGCGGCTTCCTTCTCCAACCTTTTGAACTCCAATATGTCCTTTTTTGTCACTTTCGAGCAAGGTTTAGCCCCTAGCACCCGTTACCCCTAGCAGATGTGCCCTCACCCTTGTATACGATCCTTTTCTGCACTTTGGAAAAAGTGCACTCCCAAGGCAAGTTTCCTCCCCCTTGTGCTGCCTTTCCACACCTTACTAAGAATCTCCACAACAGTTTCAATGGTCATCCATACTAGTTGCTGCAGATGCATTTAGTGCACTACTAACTTCATCCATTTCTAAAATTGAGTAACAATAAATAAAGAAGGGATGAGAAATTGAAAGCTTCAATTATTTGGGTAAGAAAAGATAAAGTGTAAAAAGGAAGATGGGAGCAAGGTGTCCAACAACCTTGCCTAGACACCAATTTCTGAATTTCGTTTATTCTGTGTCAAATTAAGGGAACCTGTTAAGGGGCTGTTAAATTAATCACACATGAATCATCAATTTCATGTTAACGTTCCATCATATTTGGCCAAGGTACAGTTCATACAAGCAACATTTGACTGGTCAAACATCTGTCGGACAAAAAATTAACTCAAATATCAAATATTTAGCAAAAAGTGGGCCAACAGTCTAGTAGTTCCACAGAGAAAAAAAATAAAGAAATGAGAGTATTTCAAGCTAGACATGGTTTTGGTATAAAAGAAAAAAAGAAAGAGATGATGGTACAGAGAGAAGGGGGGCACCTGTTAGTCAGTGACAATGGCGAGATCCTCCTACGACGGTGACAAGATCTTCTGGCAACAACGGCGAGACCTCTGGCGGCAGCAGCAACAACCCTTGATAGCTTCCTTGTGTCGGCAGACAGCAGTAATGAGGAGAGAGACGTTAATGGCTCCAATAGATTGAGGAATATTTTGTAGTTTTTTTTTGTTGTAAAAGAGCCCCATATATTGTATTTATTACAGATTGACCCACAAGATTAATTAACAAAAATCTCATATTGGCCCCAAACTGTCCGAAACTTCTCTATGCAGTGTCCGACACTCCTCGATGCACTGTCCAACACGGTGTTGGAAATAAAAAAAAATTCGGACACCGATGAGAGGTGTCCAACACGTGTCCGGTGGTGTTGGGAGGGTGTCAGTAGGTCTAGGACACCATATCTCCACCTAGGAGAGGTGTCAGTGCTTCCTAGCCTCGCACGCCTCCCAAGACAACATATATTGTCTAACAGCTACTAAGTGTAGCGGTTAGCAGAACAGTCCATCCTTCTCTGTTTCACTCTTTTTCTTCCCCATTTCAGTCTCTCTCTCTCTCTTTATCTATCTCTCGTTCTATCCCTCTCCGTAATTCAAACTCAAAATCAAATGATCTAATTCAAAACTCCAATATCATTTAATCTAAGTCAAACAAAATTAACCAATTACATGTCAAACTTAACAGATTAACCGATTCAAAACAAAATCAAACAATCTAAGTCAAACTCCATTCTCATCCATCACCAACCCAATTACATGTCAATTACACCAAAAGTTTAACCAAACCATTCTAATTCAAAACTAAATAATGATACAAATTGGAACATTGAAATAGATCTGAAGAAAGGGAAAAAGAAAAAAAAAATGTATCTTCGACTCCTAACTCCTAGGGCTGGATGAAGGGTAGATGCGGCGGTCAGAGGCAGCAGTCGGGGATGTTGGTGCGGTGGCAGTAGATGTGGTGGCAGCAGCATGGGCTATCACTAGATTCGGCGGCGGAGATATGAGCAAATGGCAGATGTGGTGGCGATGGTGGTGGCATTGATGATGAGATGCGATGGCGGTGGCATGGGGAAGAGCAAGCGCGACGGTTGTTAGAGGAGCTGTGGCGGCCGTTGGAGGAGCAGGATGCGATGGTGACGTTATGGCAACTGTGGTGTCATCGGGCTGTGGTGTCGTTGGGTGGAGTCTTTGCCTTGAAGGCTGCTGGTTTAAGGGTTCAAATGAAGAGGCCACAGAAGTGAGGAGAGAGAGAGAGAGATCTCAAATCTTGGGTGTCTATATATATATATATAACTGATCAAAGAACTGCGCTATTTGACCTTTCATCCATCATGCATGGACGAGTTAGATATGTTTTTTTAAGCAAACTTTACTGTCAGCTGATCAAATAAGTGCACTATCTGACCGTTCGTCCATCAGCACTGACGGGTTAGATCTGTTTTTATTTTCCCTAAAGTAAACTTCACTATCCGCTACATTATGTAGCGGACGGTGAAGATTGCATCCTCTTACCCCCACCATTGCCTGCAAATCCCTCCAACTGATTGAATCCCTCCGAGACATCTTGATCCAAATCCCCATTCGTCACATTATGTAGCGGACCATGGGATTTTTTTTTAAAGAGTCATATATGGTTCGTCCATCCGTAATGGATGGATGGCTAGATGGTACTGGTAACTTAAGTTGCTTGTGTGGGCAAGGGATCAGCTAGCTCTCTCTCTCTCTCTACACACATGCACGTGCGCGCGTACACATGTATAGCCATATATATACATATGTAGACAGGAGGGCTAATATCAAATCTGTTCCTCAAAGTATCAGTCTTGTATAACTTAAGTTCCCTTCAAGAGTACTAAATTAGTACCTAAATTACCATTTTTAAATCAAATTAGTCTGATGGTTGACGGGCGGTGGAAGTCGTTAAAAATTCAAAGGGAACAACTTTCTGTATGAAAAAATGTACGACGTGGCAATCTTTTGTCTTTCTTCTTCTCCCTCTCTCCCCCTTCTCCCACTCCACCCACCCCCACACATGCGACCCAGCCATGACCGACCTCCGCTGCCTCGATCGTGCAGCCGCGACCCATCTCTGCGACCCACCCCGACCCGTCTCTGCAATCCACCTCCACTGCCTCCGTCATGCAGCCGTACCCTCTAAACCGAAGCCCACAACCACTATCCACCACCCCAAACCCAAACCCACAACCACTCATCGCCTCTTGATTTGCACCGCTGACAACCACCACTACACGGTCGATCAATTTATAGCCCACCCTCAACATTAACCTTAAGCAGCTCCAATCGATTACCTAACTTTCATGTTCAAAATCTCAAACTACCCACCATTAAAATCTCAATAAATAGTGAAACTAAATTACCAATTAAAACCCATGTTCAAATTTGATTTTTTCAGGGGATTGCTTTGATTGTAGATGTGATAAATCGTGGTGGGTGATTGGGGCTGATGGCGGTGGCCCAATTGTCGGGGCTTGATGGCGGGTTCGGCGACGGAGCAAGTTGAGATTGATGGGGTTGGCGGCTCAGGGTAACGACGTAAGTGGAGGTTGGTGGGCTGGTGGTGCAATGATGACAGTGATGATGAAATAGGATATCCGCGTAGAAGACGTGACTGCTTTGACTGCACAAATTGCCAGGTCAAGATGTTCGTAAGCTACAAACCCAATCAAGATCATTGGCTTATTACCAGCCTGGAACTGGCACACAATCACCCGTTAGTAACTCCTTCTAAGGTGAGTCAGATGCATCAACACAAGAAGATGGGTAAGGTCGCGAGGAGCCTAATTCACACAATGAGCAATGCGCGAATTGGACCTACTGAGATTGTTAATGTTCTTGCTGAACAGGCTGGGGGAATTCAAAATTTAAACTTTAACACGACAGACGTTCGTAACGCGGTCCGAACCCATAGACGAGCCGCGTATGACCTCAATGATGCGCAATCGACAATGAGCCTATTGAAACGGATGCAGATGGAGGACCCGCAGTTTACCTTCGATTATAAACTTGATGACGAGCATCGAGTTAGTACAATTTTTTGGGTCGACGGTCGTTCGAGGCTAGCTTATAAGCATTTTGGGGATGTCGTGACTTTCGACACCACATACCGTACCAACAAGTACTCGATGCTATTCGCTCCTTTCACGGCGTCAATCATCATTATCACTCCATCCTGTTCGGGTTCGCCTTGTTAAGGGACGAGAGCGAGGGTTCTTTTGTATGGTTGTTTAGGACGTGGCTGGAAGCAATGAACTTCAAAGCACCCAAAGTGATCATCACCGATCAAGATTTGGCAATGAAGAAGGCTATTGCGACCGTCTTCCCAGACACTCGGCACAACTTGTGCACTTGGCACATAAGCAACAAATACCCGGAACGTCTGCATCACGTGTATGCAAAGTATCCAGACTTTAAACAGGATTTTGACAAGTGCGTTACCAAGTCGTTAACGATTGAGGAATTCGAGGAGAGGTGGGAAAAGCTTGTTCAGGATTACTCATTGCAAGACAACGAGTGGCTCCAGCACTTGTACGAGCGCAAAGAGCAATGGATTGGCGTTTACACGAGGAGGTATTTTTCAGCGGGCATGAAAACGACGGGCAGGAGTGAATCTATGAATGCCACGTTCGATAGTTATGTGGGTACAACTACCAATTTGAAGACTTTCGTTGCATCTGCACAAAAAGCGGTATCTTCGTTGTTCGTAAAAGAAAGGGCTGCTGACTTTGCAACAACGTACAAACAAAGGAGAAGGTTGCTCGAGACCCCGCTGGAGCTGAACGGTGCCAAAGTCTATACGAAGGAGATCTTCTTGCTATACCAAGTAGAGCTGCGAAAATCGGGACGATACAGTATAAACAAGGTGGCAGAAATGTCTACGCGTGAGTACAAGGTTTATTCGCTCGTGAATGACCTCGTCCCTGAGAAGCTGCGCAGAATTTATACGGTGAGCCATGACACATTGACGGATTCGGTGACATGTGTTTGCAAGAAGTTTGAGTTCCACGGCATCCTGTGTAGACACGTTCTGCGGTTTTTCACCCAGAAGAATATCAGGACAATCCCCGATAAATATGTCCTGCCACGGTGGACGAAAGGTGCAAACAGGTTGCACGGTACCATTGCCTTTCCGGAGCACCCGTATACTGACTTTGAAGAATCAGAGACGTTGCGGTATAATCATCTGGTGACAATGTTCACCCGTTTGTCCGTAAAAGGTGCTGCTACAATGGCCGGATATAAACATCTCGAGGTAGCTCAGCAGCAAGAGCCCATCGTCGACCAATTGGAAGCAGCTTCAGTCAGCAATGCGGTTGACACTGAGCCTACAACGGGATCAGAAGATGACGAGCCGGGGGAGGAAGACGACAATGATATCCGGCCTTTGGACCCAATTATATCGCAGACGAAAGGACGCAAGAGATCTACGCAGATGAAGAGCTCTATTGAACAGGCAACTCAACCTAAAAAGCTGAGGTGTGCATTGTGCAACAAAATGACCGACCATGACAAGCGGAACCATTACAAGGCACTGGGGATAAGTCTAGGGGTTTTGCAAGACGAGGAAGAAGATGAGGCTGAAGATGAGGAAGAAGCAGCTACAGTGGACCTTTATTTTTTTTGTATAAGCCATCAAGATTATTTGACATTTGTAATAATACGTAATATTTGATGAGATTATCTTCTTACCGAAGACTGGAAGGTTATTTCTGATGGACCCATTCACAGATTAACTTAAATTTATTTTTTTTGGCTTGACCCGTTCGCTATAATATGTAGCGGACGGCGCACCAGAGACTAACATTATTGGGATTGTAAGTGTCCGCGGCACAATATAGCGGACATAAAACTATTGGTATGCCTTCTGTCCGCTACACAATGTAGCGGATGTCAAACTCCTATTAAATACCAATCAGAACGGCCTCTCTTTTTTCACCCGTTTCTCTCACTCTCTGTCTCCAGCATCTCACCCACCCGCGACCCCCTCTACGGCGACCGTCCGCATGGCTTCTGCTTCGGTGAACAGGCACTTCTTCAAGGTTATGGTGCCTGGGTTTCATACCGAACTTGTAGGCATCCCTCTTACTCTGTGTTTTCGTGTGTTAATTTTATCTTTGCTTAAAAACTTACCTGTCTTATAATGAATGTGATAGGCCATACCGGTAGCCTTCTGCAGATTGCTTACCACACTTTGGCACGAAGCCACTTGGGTCGAAGCAACTTTAACCAGCAGCAAGGGATCATGGCTTGTTAAAATCAAGAAGAAGCACGACCAAGACCAACTTTATTTCGTAGAGGGTTGGAGTAATTTCTGCGAGCAGCACGACCTCAATGAAGGGGAGTTTGTAATCTTTGAACACAAGGGGCTATTTAGGTTTCAAGTATCCGTGTTTAATCAAAGCACCTGTGAAAAAGTTTTCCCCCAATGTTGAACCCTAAATTTGTGTTTGATAATTTTAGGTTCTTAATTGTGCATTTGAGAATTGTGATGGTCAATTGATGATTTGAGGGTGTCAAATTTTTGATGGAATATCATGCGCTTGAGAATGTTGAGATTGTTTAATCCGCTGCAGTGTTATTAAAGGCGCGCCTAGGCGCAAGGGGCAGCTAGGCGCACAAAGCGCGCCTTGCCTAGGCCTAGGCGCAGCGCCTTCAATAAGGCGCGCTCCTTGTGCGCCCAGGCGCTAGGCGCATAGCGGGGCGGGAGGCGCAAAGCTAGGCGCACGATGTGTAACCGTTCGATTTGGCTTCTTGTCTTCACGTGGACCGTTGATTTCTCTTTTAGTATTTTACCCTTTTTGTCTTTACCAAGTCAAAACACTTTTTTTAAGACTAAAATATAAAACCTAACTAATTTGTTAGCGATAAAACACTTTTTATCGCTAATTGCTCACCAACTACGTTAACCTTTCTGTGAAAGCTGTTGAAGACAGAGTACACATGGCTAAATTAGGAGACCTAACTGATTTGTTAGCTTCACTTTATATTGTTCATAAGGCCAAAGCTCAATCTTGAGAAAAGATTTGAATTTTTAGTACCTATATTATGCCCATTCCCATTGAGATCGATCTAATTTTTAAAAGCAGAATTTATTTTTATTGTTGGAAGCTTGTTAAATTAGAATGTTGGTATTGGAAACTTTATCTAATGTTTAGAAGTTTGTTAATTGTCATGTTCTAAATTTTTTTTACTTAATTTTTTATTTAATGCACTTTTATTTATTTATTTTTATATATTTTAATATTGCGCCTTGCTTCAAAAAGGCGCGCGCCTACGCCTTGCGCCTAGGCTCCAGGGACCTTTTGCGCCTTAGGTGCGCCTGCGCCTTTAATAACTATGCCGCTGCTAAAGCACTTATTCCATTGCCAGAAACTACCAACTCGAACAAAGTCTGACCAATAGCTAAAAATACCAACTAAATTTTTTTTTTGTTGCCCAATTGTTCGCTACATTGTATAGCGGATAGCTGTCCGCTACACTGTGTAGCGGTCGGCGCACAACTTCCAAATTTTTTACACTTTTTTGCACCTGGAGTACCCCACTGTCCGCTCTAAACTCCGACACTAAGAAAAATCTTTTCACTACCCCTTGTGTCCGCTACATTGTGTAGCGGACGGCGCATAAACTCTTAACCCCAACACTTAGAAAATTTTTTCACTTCCCCGAGTGTCCACCACATTGTGTAGCGGACGGCGCAGCAGAAACTCTTAACCCCATACTTAGAAAATTTTTTCACCTCCCCCAGTGTCTGCCACATTGTGTAGCGGACAGCGCAGCAGAAACTCTTAACCCTAACACTTAAAAATTTTTTCACTTCCCCGAGTGTCCGCCACATTATGTAGCGGACGGCGCAGCAGAAACTCTTAACCCCAACACTTAGAAATTTTTTTCACCTCCCCCAGTGTCCGCTACATTGTGTAGCGGATGGCGCAGCAAAAACTCTGAACCCTAACAATTGGAAAAATTTTTGCACCTATGTTGCCCCCACTGTCCGCTACAGTGCATGGCGGACGGCGCAGCACAAACTCTAATCTCCAACACTTGGAAAATTTTTGCACTTCTCCACTGTCCGCTACACATTTTGTTTTCCACCTTTCAATCATTCTCAATCCACCTTTCAATCATTCTCAATGAGAGCAAAAAAATAACTCAAATCAATCAATCATCTTCAACGCAAATCAGACAAATCAATCAATCAATAATCTTCAACACAAATCAAATCTCACCAATGAGAGCTTTCTAAATAATCATGGTTTATTAAAAAAAAATATTGTAATGGTACAATGTCAACTGGGGTCCTCATGTTGGGGGGGAATTCTCGTCATTTGCCGGATTTACAATAAACCTAACCGCTCTAGGCCGGCCTTTCATAATTTGCCAAGCTATTCTATATCCAAAGGTGTCTACTTCTGCTTCGCTCCAGACGGCCGACTTGAGGCTCTCAGACCGACAAATGTAATCCATGTACATGCAAAGGAAGTCGCCGCAGTCAGAAGTGTTACGTTGCTTAGGCCTCCTCTTCTTCAATCGCAAATCGAGCTTTGGCCGCGCCGGTACAGGGTTACCACGGATACCATTGACCATTGCACAAAATATATTCTGCGAGAAACACAAAACGGCATAAGACACGAGTTAACATTTATGCCAAGTTACAATAACTGTTAAACAACAATCGTAATATTACTAGAGTCCAACTGGGCTTTGTACATCTACAGCACAGGCATGTGGGTGGTATCGTCGTGGAGACTGTCGATCACCGATATGACTTTCTCTTTCGGTTCATAGCAAACCAAGTACCAGTGGCTCAACTTTTTCTTCCGCCTTTGCTCGACCCACTCCTGCCATTCAGACACTAGGAGGCTATGAAAAAAGGCATCCACCAAAAAAACGGCCGGATACCCGTTCAGACGCTCCCGACACCTTTCCTTCAGAATCTCCACGTATGTGGAGATGACACCGTTGTCTAACCAACTCCCCGGTCAGGGAGGCCATTTCTCCTCACTAGCAAGTGTAATCCATGCCCTCCGGATGATTCACACTATACAGCGCTTTGTCCCGGGGGAAGCCACTAAAATAACGCTCTTTGATTATTTGGCATTTATGCGGCTTTAGGGGCTTCACTGGATGCCCTTTGCCATATTGCCCTTGGGGGTCGACGTGGGGATATTGCACTCCTTCGGGGGGGTCGACGAGGGGGTTGACGGGGGTATATTGCACTCCTTCGGGGGGCGGGGGGGCGGACCGGGGGATATTGCACTCCTTTGGCAATAGATGGTCCTGCCCACGGGACAATGGGCAGTGTCTCCGACAGACTGATGTGTCCGAAATCCCAGTCTTGCGTGACTTGACTCTGAGAGAGGGGTTGGGGTTCCGAGTCCAATAGCAAAGAGAAGGAGGGCGCACTGTAGTCTTCCCACGGCGCTTGAGCCTGGCCCATGGTGCTTGGCGGTCCCCAATCACCACCCATTCCCGGTACAGAGGGACCACCATATCCCTGGCTCACTCCCGAAGTCTGTCCCGAGGGATCGGTGTATCCCTCGCTCACATATGGGGGCTGCCACCCCGGATAACCCATTCCCGGGCTGACGTCGGAAGGCTGACCCGATGCTTGGCGCAAAAAATTCCCGCAGCCATACGCCAACGGAAGCCTGTTGGCGAAGCTCCTCGCCCATTGCATCCACCAAATCCTTCCGCTCGCTCAACTTCTGGAAGAAGGCAAACGAGGCATTAACCTACATCCAGAGAGATAATAAATAAGTAACTTCATACACAGTTAGAATCATCAAGTTCAATTAAAGGCACTGGTTTCACAACTTACCAGATTGTATGCCATGTGCTCATCGATCTGACCCCTAGGGTGGTACTTCTCCTCGTGTTCAAACCTTACTGGAGCTACTCTCCTCCGGGTGATGCGGTAGTACCACGCATTGTACTGTTCGATGCTGATCACGGGGTCAGGCTCCGACACAATGGCCGCCAGTGTGTCCTGCCAGGAATTCCAAACTTCAATTTCTCGCGCGCACAAGTCGTGCGCATTCGCCTTGCCAAACCGTCCGACACCTGGTGGGTTCCTGTTAAGCCTCATATCTAGCGCGCCGACTGGCAACCCCTGCAGGCACTCAAAATGGCGCATAGCGCGATCTGGCAGCTGCCACTCTGCGACCTCGAAGTGGATCAGGGGTGTGCGTTGCAACCCGGAGAGCGTGAAGACGAACGACTCTCCCACCCGTCGCGCCAAATGTTTGTACGGTGCCCATCGCATCTGGCCAGGAGATAACGAGTCGAGCTCCCCTCGATAGTACGTAATGTTGTGATGGGGATCGTCTCTCCTCGGGTAGTGGCTGTCCTTCCGGCTGTACTCCCAGGCGCACAACCGAGGCCACACATTATCGGTTCCGTCCCTACGCGTGGGTGCGCCGGTAGCAAGGTGTTCATAAGACCACACCTGAGAGCAAAGACAAATTAAATAAAGTATCGTCAAATTTTATTGTCGATTCAACCAAAAAAAAAAAGAAACGAGCACGTAATCAAGAATTGTATGATATACCTGCAATAGCGAGAGACATGCACATATCGCTTTGGAGTCGGGCCTCGTTGCCTTGTGCAATGCTCGGTACAGGTACGCAAGAGTTGCGGCTCCCCAGGCATAATCCCCAACCTCCAGCAGGTTACCCAACAACGGTAAATATTTGACGCTGACGGTATTCTTCGACGTTGTTGGGAACAGAATTGCCCCCATCACCCACAAGAGGAAAGCTTGTGTGTACAGCACAAGCATCTGATCCGTGTAGTTATCCGGCAGAACCTTGTAGGTATCTACCAACCACTTCAACTTGATACCACCAGTGCTAAATTGATCCTGGGGTATCGAAGTAAAGAAGTCCCTAGCGGTCCTCTTATTCGTTGCTTCCGACGGAGGAGCTATTACCGGCCGCCCCGTCACCGGTAACCCTAAGATGAACCCTACATCTTCTAGGGTAATTGTCATCTCTCCGAGAGGGAAGTGAAACGTATTCGTTTCACTTCTCCACCTTTCAACAAGGGCACCTATTAAGTGCCGGTCAAGGTGTTGAAAGATCTGCCCATGCGTGAAAATCCCAAACCCAATCCCACGCAGTAATCTTTTCTGGGTTCTGTTCAATTTTCATGCTTTAAAATTATCGGATACTTCTACCGTGTTGAGAAGTGCTCTTTCCTACGAATTAATAAATACAATTTAAGCAAAATAAACGATATACAACGTTCCCAAGAATAACAAAGTTGATAAAATAAGTATCTTACTCCACCATCCCATATGAGCGTACTGATATGGTTTGCTTGGTCGTATAATACGGACGGATCTTCTGGTCCAGGGTTGAAATCCATTTTTGGCAACTGAAATTATGGAAAAATGGCAAGGTTGGAAGCGAAAAATTCTCAAACATACAACGCTAGCACAGTCAACGCTAGCATGTGATGATCAGATAATACTCACATAAGTTCACATGCTGTGTATATGCAATGTACATAGATACAAACAGACACGGAATGGGATTTTACAAGTGAAATCACATGAACAAATAATACGCAATACACATATATAATCTATATTTATATAGATACATTGACAAACGCTAGCACAATGCACCGCGCACAGATTCAAAATCATGCATAAGCCGCAATAACAACTCTAGATTATGAACAAATAAAGGATTGGTTTGTGAACTTACGTGATTGATTCGTCGATTAAAGGATTTCTTGAGAAGAAATTGCGCCGATCTACTTGCCAACGCCGCTAGAAGAATTGTGAGAAGAAAGAATGAATAGCAGTTTAGAAGGAATGAATAAGGGTTTCGAAGTAATGAAAAGCAAAACGGTCCGCTACACTATCTAGCGGACGGTGGGATAAGGACAAAGTAACAGTCGTGCATCGACAAGACTGATGTGACTACTGATTTGACGGAAACAGTCGTCCGCTAGACAGTGTAGCGGACAACTTTTTGGCTGTCAATGTGGGGCCAAGAAAGTGGTCCGCTACACAGTGTAGCGGACGGGGGAGCAGGGGCAAGATGGTAAAAAGGTCCGTCCGCTACACTATGTAGCGGACGACTGATTAATAAAGGATCTGGGCCATGGATGGACGGCCAGATCGCGCTAGCAAGATCTCCTATTTTGCTAGCGCTCTCAACGGATCAGCTCCCATATATATATATGTATGTATACACACACACACACACCGCGCGGGCTAAATGGGTTAAGTTGTCAGCGCGATCTAGCCGTCCACGCGCGTTCTGTAGACGGTCCAGATCTTTTTTTTTTGTATTTTTTTAAGTTCGTCCGCTACATAATGTAGCAGACAGGCTTTTTACGATATTGTGTAGATCGAAGCCAAAACCACCGAAATGGTGGCGGTTTTGGCTTAGATCTAGAATGGACCTCGGTGGTGGCGATGCAGCTATCCTTTGTGGTAGAAATTGTGTTGGTGATGGTGGCGGGTGTCAGGAGTGGTTGGAGGGAGAGAGAGAGAGAGAGAGAGAGAGAGAGAGAATGGAAGGGAAGTGAGGGGCTATTCTGGAAAAGGTGCTAAACCACTACTCCATGTAGCGGTTAAGCGAGAAGTAAAAAACATAATTTAGGCTGCCCACAACACATGAGGACTGCAGGATAGGAGTTGGAGAAATAAGGACTCATCCACTGGTGTAGAGGTATCACCCCCCCACCCAACGCACACGCACACGCACACGCACACGCACACGTGTGTGCAGCCTGATCCACACCCAACGCTGAGAAACTGCTTATTTTCGTAGCACAGATCTAGCTGCGCAAAATCAACGTTCTAGATCTCTCTCTCTTTGTAATTCCTCGCCTACCTGCTCATATGACCGGCAGTTCATAAATTTTCGTAGAACAGATCTAGCCGTCCTTGCAAAATCAAAGTTCCAGATCCTTTTATTCTTGTAGTCCTCGCCTACTTGCCCAAAGGATTGGCAGTTCATAAGTATTCCAACAATGCCCTCCCTTCTCTCTCTCTCTCTCTCTCTCTCTCTCCCGTCTCTTTAGCCACTCCTCACGCCCGCCACCATCACCACCACAATTTCTACCACAAAGGATAGCGGCATCGCCACCACCGTGGTCCATTCCAGATCTAAGCCAAAATTAGCACCATTTTGGTGGTTTTAGCTTAGATCTAGTGTAGATCTCGGTGATTTTGGCTTCGATCTACACAATACAGTCTTGGGGTGGTGTTGGTTGGTGGAATCACGATTGTTATCACGACGATGGTGGTTGATTGCCACTCAAATTCGATGGCCGACGGCAGTGATGGGTATGACAGTGACCGTTAGGTCATGATTTTGCGATCGCATTCAACATCTCTCTCTCTCTCTCTCCTCTTTTCTGGCTCTTTCTCTCACTCCTTGGATTCGTTGGTGGTTCGTGTTGGGGATAACTGTGGATTTAATGCAAGTAGTGTGTGGGCAGGTGGATACGGTGGTGTTTTTTTTGCGGGGGGGGGGGGGGGTGTTCTGTATTGGTGGGTGGCTAGGTGTTGGCGATAGTGGTGTTAGACAGGCTATGGTGGTGTTTACTATGGGTGCGGTTGTGTTTTGGGGGGTACATTGGTGATGGTGGGATTATTGGTGGATGCATAGGGTGGTAGTGGAGGTGGTGTATGGGTGTTCATAACGGTGTGTGTTGGCCGATTTTGGTGGATACGGTGGTGTGTTGGCCAGTTATGGTGATTGCTCCTTCTCTAGCTTGTTTTTCAATGATAGTGTGTTGGAATTTTCAGCTTCTGAATGGTGGTGGTGGTAGGCATCGATGGTTGTTGTGATTATGGGTAGGGGTTGGCTGCGGTGGCAAGTGGAGGCAGTGACTAGTTATGGGCAGTAGCAGTTGAATTTAGCTTTGGTGGCTTCATATTTTACGAGCGGAGAGAACTTGTGGTACAAGGGCAATTTGGGAGCAATTTTTCACCACAATGCTGGCCGCTACTCTTTGTAGCGGCAATTTTCACCACAATACGGATCGCTACTCTTTGTAGTGGTTAAGGAAGTTACCCAAAAAAAAAGTAATCAGGACGGTCCACATGTGGATGCAAGTCGGAGAAAAAAAGGACTTCTCTAGTGGTAGATCAGCCCTTTGTGTGTGTGTGTATGTCTTTGTATGTATATAAAAGATGTGACTATAATGTAGCGGACAATGAAGTTTACCACATTGCCCTCTCCCTACTTGCATGTGCTCCCTCTCCCTACTTGCCTGTGCTTCCTCCGACTCTTTGCTTCTATTTGGGAAGTGATGCATCGCCCGAGCTGGCAACTTAAGCTATGTTGCCAGTGCTATCTGGCCGTTCATCAATCGCTTGTGGACGGGCCAGTTCTGACTTTCATTAAAGGCTTCCCGTCCTCCGTTACATAATTTTTTGGGTGGAGATTTTGTCCAAAATGCCTTTTAGGGAAGCAAAAAGTCAAAGGGAAATAGGGGGCAATGTGGTAAATTTTGTCGTCCATTACATGAGGGAAATTTTTACAAAAAAATTAGATTTGGCCCATCCATTCACGATTGATGGACAGCCAGATACCGCTGGTAACTTGAGCTAAGATGCCAGTGGTGGAATTTAATTAGCTCCCTCTATATATATATATATATATATATATATGGGCTAATTACACCTATGTCCCTGAGGTTAGGGGGTAATTACAGTCAAGGACACAGTTTCAAAATGTAACATTCCGTGACCAAAAGTGTTTCAAATGTATCACCTGTGTCCATCCGTCAGGGTTCCGTCCAAAAAATGTACTTTTTTTATGATGTCACCAATACGTATTTTTAAAATGACAATACTACCCTTGTTTGTATATACTGAATAAAATTTTAAACCTTAATTTAAATATTAGGGTTTTGGTTTCTTCCCAATCTCTACAGTCTTTTTCATCAATTGGTTTCAAAACCCTAATTGTTTCAATCTCAATCTGCAAAATAGGGTTTCAAAACCCTAAGTTAACTCAATCTACAAATTAGGGTTTCAAAATGTTCTTAATTTGCAAATTAGGGTTCACAACCTTAATTTTTCTAAATCTGCAAATTAAATTTCTATTTTTTCTAAAGTCTCAATCTGAAATGCTCTACAAATTAGGGTTTCAAAATGTTCTTAATTTACAAATTAAATTAGGCGTTCGTCTTCGATCTGAAGCATCCCGACGGGCGGAGAAACACCGGTGGTATGCACCATCACTGCATCCTCTTCGACAAGAACCATCCAGGCTACTTCGGTAAGGTCGGCATGAGCTACTTCCACCGCTTCCGCAGCAAGTTCCACTGCCCCGTTGTCAACGTCGAACACCTCTGGTCTTTGGTCCCGCATGAGACCCGGGAGAAGGTTGCTGGCAGCGGCGCCGCACCCGTGGTGGACGTGATGCACCGTAAAGCAGAATCGCAGCAAACCAGCAAGCCTTTTATACTGCCACAAATCTCCCCGTCTGTTGCAAACAATGAGAAGGCTTACATCCAAGAAGAATCGCAAAGTCCCTTTCGGCTTGCAGATTGTCCAGCTCTACTGTCTTTTCCATCTTCTCCAATTTATCTCGTGCAGCTTCTCTCTCTCTTTGTCACTGTGCTTTCAATTCTGCCTCTTCCCATAGTCTTGTTGCAGCTTCTGCTGCTTTGATTTCTTCACGTAGTCTTCCTCTTTCTCCTACTGGGTTTGTACGGGATGAGACTGCGTGTCGACCCCCTGTTTCGCCTTCAAGATTGTGGGTCTGAAGCGATTCATCAGATTTGCAATACATTGGGCCTTCGGAGCAGAATTGGCATTTTTTAAAAGAGAGGAGATGATGAAGGGGTGGGTACAATCTGCCGCTGTCAACTTCATTCGCCCACCGACAGCACCGCCGAGGGACAGGCCAAAGTTATGGCGCCACAGAAAAGGAACAGTGAGCCCTAATTTGGTATCAGATCATGCTTGTGTCGAGGGGGGAGGGGGGAGAGAGAGAGAAAGGAAAAAGAAAAGATAAAAAAGAAAAATGGGAGGGGCAGAGTGGGTATTTTATTTTAAAGTCAGGGGCAATCAAGTCTTTTTGTCAAAACCGTTGAGTATTTTTGTATTCCGTTTGTCAACGGACATAAGTGTTACATTTTCAAACTTTGTGTCCTCGCGTGTAATTACCCCCAAACCTCAGGGACATGGGTGTAATTAGCCCTATATATATATATATATATATATATATATATATATGTTGTGTGTAACAAAAATAAACATCAATTGGAACAGCTGAATTTGGTTGTAAACGGATGAGAAAGAAAGTAAAATGAAATAGTCTCAACATTAACAAGAAAGAATGTCGGTAAAAAGAAGGTAGTTGAATGTCTTAAGAGCCCCAAGATTAGAGTCTCAACTGTAACAAGAGAAAGGGAAAAACGCATGGGACCAGAGGCATGAAGGAGATGCCTTATATAGCCAGACTGGTTCAAGCTTGGATGCTTTCGGTAAGAAAGAGAATGGAAAGAGAAAGAGACGAAAGAAAGAAGAAGGGTACCTTTTGTTGGGTCGATCTGCTTAGGGTTTACCCTAAAAGTTCTTTTCTAAAATAGCCCATGATTTGTCAATTGTTACTCATTAACCCGGAATTAAGTTTGAAGTATTGTATTTTGGCCCAATACGTCTGGAAAACTTCTTTAAGAGGAGTCCGACGTGGTGTCCAGTAATTAAAAGATAAATAAATAAATTCGAACATTGCTAAGAGGTATCGTCAGTGAGTTATCGAGGTGCCTGTAGGTACCGGACACCATACCTCAACCTATATAAGGGGTCGATGCTTCCTTTGGGGGGTTGGGGGGGGGGGGTGCACACACGCACAGAGAGAGAGAGAGAGAGAGAGAGATTTGATTCATACGCAGCCTCCCACCCCCCAGGGCACCCTCGCCCTTGAATCCCTTTGCTTCTTAAGATCCCTTCTGTGTGGAGGGCCTCTAACCGTTACTAGAGTAGCGGTTAGATGGGGAAATTTTGAAAAGAAGTAGCCTCTCGGGGGGGGGGGGGGGGTGGTCGATGCTTCCTTTGGGGGGTTGGGGGGGGGGGGTGCACACACGCACACAAAGAGAGAGAGATTTGATTCATACGCAGCCTCCCACCCCCCAGGGCACCCTCGCCCTTGAATCCCTTTGCTTCTTAAGAGCCCTTCTGTGTGGTGGGCCTCTAACCGAGAGGCTACTTCTTTTCAAAATTTCCCCATCTAACCGCTACTAACACAACACACACACACACAGTCTCTGTGTGTTTGTGTTGTGTTACTAGTATTTGTAACACAAATATTAATCCATCTAACCAGATTAATGGAAATTTTGTTATTGGTGGGCTGTTATGAAATTATTGAACTTGTATAGTTTAATATGATTCTGTTTATGGCTCTAGTTTAGATAATAAGTTAACTAGTGGGTATCAAAGAAAGGAATAGAAATTTGGAAAGTCACATAGCAATATAACCCCATCGACAACATCGAGGAGGGAGCTGTCTTCTTCTTCTTCTTCTTCTTCTTCCATGACAGCAAAGTTTGTCATTCTTCCAAGACAAGCCCATCCAGGTACCGTCTTCTTCATTCTTCTTCTTGGAAACCACACACTGTCGAACATCATTGCTACAGCCGCGGACACGCTCATCACTGCCTCCTCTTGTTGCTGCTTCCTTCTTTTTCTCTCTCCTCTGTCCAGATTATCAGAGACCCTAGGTCACGAATTATAAAATTCTTCCCTGATTAGAGTTTGAGCCCTCAAGCATCAGGTGCGTGTCCCAGCCGTGTCGGAGTGGCACCCGAAATTCAGCAAATTAGTTGAAAAAACAAACAATTATTGACACGCACCCTGTACGCACCAGCCGCAAACCAAGCTGCGCCCGCACCCGATCCGCATCTGGTGCTAGTGCTGGTGCATCAGCCAAATGCCACACTTGTGCTTCATAGGCGGACACCTCTTAGGGGTCGAGGTGTCGTTTCCAACTTCGACCGAGGCCCCCAGCACTTCACCACCGGACATGCATCGGATACCTCTGGGAGGTGTCTGAAATTCTTTAAATAATGGGCACTATGTTCAACAGTTATTGAGTGTTGGATAGGTTTGGGGTTGTACGTAATATTTAAAACTCACTTTTGGAGTCGGGATATAATTCTAGGGAATTGTGGCTTTTCTCAGGAATGAAATTAGGCAAACCCAAATATATTGACAGATCTATCTCCCTTCATTGGTTCTAATCGGGTGCCGCAGTGCTGTTGGTGGAGATAAACATGATTGGTTTGAAGAATTTGGATGCTTCAATTGGCAGATCTCTCACTCGATGAGCCAGAGATGGAGGCTGAGGTGTGTAGGGAAGAGGTTAATGATGGAGATCGAGAGGGCAATGAAGTTGATGGTACACGTAACGTTGATTGAGTTCTTGGTGCATGAAAGGATGAAAATCGAAAGATGTTTTCTAGTTTTCTTTAGTTTGTTTCCATTCGATCTTGCATCACTATGTTTAGTAAGACTGTAACTTCATTTAGGTATGGTTTTTATTAAGTTACTCGATTTGTGGTTAAGTCGGTGTTCTACTATTTTAGTGGTGGAATGTACTTGAAACTTAGTAAAAGCACGCACACTAACACTCAGATACCTAGTTGTATATGTGCCATTGTTTTACAGATGGTAGGACAAAATACTTAGCTAATAACATGAGGTCCGTGCCTCGCCGTTTTCCTTTGAGAAGTCATGTCCCTCACAACAATCAACTGCCAGCTAAACAGTTCTCATCGAGATTCTTGTTATTTGTATCCTAGGTTTCATCAAGGTAGTTTTCTAGGTAGGGGGATATTAACCCTCTGGCCTCGACGAGCTTAGAAAGCCACGAATGAAATTGACCATTGTGGATCATAAGTGTTAGGACTCTTTGGGAACCAAAATAAGTCCACCCTACTAATTTTCGCATGGTATTGACCCTCATATTGAATAGTAGTAAAAAGGTGTTATTGAATGTTCTTAAGCAAAAGTCAAAGGAAAGTATACAAATATGAAACGTAAGCTTTGCGCTGAGAAACATTGACTTGACTATACTTAGTTCATTGAAGATCAAATGTAAGCATAAATCTATCTGGATATTAAAAGAAAAAGAAATCAAGTTCCTTAGATATGGGAGCCAAGTTAGCTTGGTAAGTTAGACACTAAGAGTGGATGCAGACAAGAAAAGGTTAAAGGTTGACTTTGCTCATATTAGACCTCGGAAAGGAGTACCTACTTGGCTGGCCATTTTGAATGGGTTGTGTGCTGTGGTTTGGGTGGTTACAAGTGGTATTGAAGTCAACTATGGGAAGGGGGTTGAGTTGGCTTAGTGTAATTTCCCTTCTGAGGGGGATGGAGTTCTGAGCTATATGACAAAAATGTTAAGATTGGCCTTAACAAGGACTCTGACTTAACAGAAAGAAATAGTGACACCTGGATGTCCCCAATCTGACGTATGGGGTGTTTTGTTGGGGGGTTGTGGTGGAATTGGTTTTCAACACCCTGCTTCAGATCTCAAATGTACCTACTTAGTTAGCCTTTCTAATACGCAATGCCATATGGTGAGACTGTTGATTTATTTTTGTACAATTGGTATTAGGAGCAGACTATTGAAAACTTGACCAGTTATTGTGTCAGGCTACTGAGTGAGTGAAGGGGTGAGGCAGTGTCCTAACTTGGCAAGAGAGACTTCTGGCTGTGCAAAAATGGTAGAGCCTTAACAAGGACACTAAGGCTCAAAGGGTGCGTAAGGGAATTCTGATTCCCTATGATCCCACATTGGAATGACTGCCTTAATGAGATCCTCCCAAGGATCATAAGATCACAAACTTTGCCAGCCCTTTAAAGTGAGACCATGCCCTCTTCTACGTCTGACTTTCTCGTAACATATGTTATTGAAGTCGCAAAATGTTCAGAATGGCCTTAAAAACTCTTAAGGGGATTTTTTAAGCGTTTGGGTAGGGGGAAGAGGATACATATGGGATAGCCCTCTGATAGAAAAGAATACCTACTTGCATAGCCCTTGCATAGCCCTTTTAGGTGATATTGGGACGTATGGATAGTATAGGGATGGAAACTTGAGCAGCACAGGAGAGTACGCTTCTTGAAACTTAACAGCATGTAGATAAAATATTTCTCCAGTGTTCTGCTATTAAGCTGGATGTGTGTGTCTTCACTATAATATTTGCAAGGAATGAAATTTCTAGGATTGCATTGTAAATTGATCAGGTGATCAAACTCCTGCATTGGAGGACAAGATAATAGCGAGGAATGACTAGTGTGTTATGTAATACCAACATGAATATTACATCTCACTGCTAGGTTGTTTCCTGACTAAACTACTGTCATCTATTTTTTGGAGTTCAATGTGTCGCGTATGCCTATATGGATGGATTCTTAATACTCTTAGTACGCGTCTGATGCAATGGAGTTCTCTCGTTGTGAAAAAGTTTGCAACAAAAATTAATATGTGGTGTAACCTTGTTCTAACAGATATGTTGATTTGTTATTGGGAGAATTCAAGCACTACAAAACAAGGCTTGCTCATGGAGGTATTAAGAAAGAGGTAGTTGCTGGCACTCTGAATGCGATCAAACATCATCTGCTTAATTATATTACAGCTGATGAGATGAGCCTCCTTATATAGGGGCATTGCAGTAATTTTCTTACTAAGTTGTACTAGCATGCACTGTATAAACTTTTGCAGTTTCACAAGGCCACAGTAGCTTATCTTTTCATTATAACTAGTATAAACATATGTGATCTTAGTTATCCGTGGAAAACTCATGGTCGAACATCTTCTATTTTGTGTACATCAACTCTCCTGAGACCTTGCAATGGCATGAGTCTTGTCCACTTGGGTTGCCCTTTTTCAATTCCTGAAGCCTAGTGCTATAGCTTTGGTCCGGGCATCAAACACCATGATGCGAACTTCATCATATGTTGAGCCAAAAACGTGTTGTTCTCCTAATATGAATGCTCCATCATTGGGTAGGATATATTGGTTATTCTTTCTAAAACAACGGAGGAGGATTTGTCGCTTCAGCTCTACTTGATTGTGTTCAATTTTATGTGCTATCCATTGGCTTGATTAAAGTTCTAGCTTTTGATAATTTTAAATCAAAATATTACTGACAACATGGTCAAATATAAAGATAAGGTTCAGGAATTTTCGGACAACTCCTAAAATGTTGCGGTGGGGTCTTCTCTGACTTGATTCATATTGGAAGTGTTAACACATGACTAGCCTATTCTTTTTTGCCTTACCTACCTCTGCTCTTGTAAATCCAGGTTCAAGATCTTCTCTTAGAATACGGAGTAGAAAATCTAGCTGAAACTCTTGTTGAAGGGTTATCACGTGTGAAGAAGTGCACTGACGAGGGTCGAGCTCTTATGTCGCTGGATCTTCAGGTTTCCTTTGATTTAACAGCATGCTCCATATATCTTTTCATGGCTTGTTGAAATCAGTTGTTATTAAGTACACTAAAAATTGCTCTCCCTCTCCCTCACCCTCTCTCTCTCTCTCTCTCTCTCTCTCTCTCTCTCAGGTTCTGATCAACGGCCTAAAGCATTTTGTCTCCATGAATGTAAAACCCAAGCTACAAATAGTTGAAACTTTCATCAAGGTATGCATACAGGTCTTTTATTAGTAGATATTTGTGACTTGAAAAGTTGCAGCCTATCATTTGCTTTTCTTGAATAACGCACTATCACTGTAAATGCAGCATGGCTTTGTCCATTTATATTTTTTGTTGTGCTCTAAATGCAGGCGTATTACCTTCCAGAAACTGAATATATGCACTGGGCACATGCTCATCCGGTAAGAGAATTCTGCTTTCAAGGGTAGAACAAATATTCTAACAAACTTCGGATGCTCGGTACAATATCAAGACATGCAAAATGAACCCCATTTTTTTTCTTTTTACCTCGCAGGAGTACAGTAAAAGTCAAATCATCGGGTTGATCAACCTTGTGGCTACAGTAAAAGGTTGGAAAAGGAAAACCAAGCTGGAAGTGTTAGAAAAGATAGAGTCAGCCAGCTTGTAGCTTCTGGTAATTTTGAAACCTCATATATATATATATATATATATATATATATATATATATATAAACACCTTTTTCTCTTTTTTCCCCCTTGTATGGCCACGTCTATATAGAGTCGAAATCTAAAAGTTGTATATCGTGCCTCCGTTGAAATATGACAGCTCCCTTGAAGGGAAACATCAAAATGCAATATCAGGTCACACCATTCACGAAATAATTGCTTTTTGAGCATTGTAAAGGTCCAATATACCCTTCCAAGATACGCAAACAACTATTCTTTTGCATAATTGTGTATGAGAAGGATGAAACATTCTTTTATGTCGGTTGCTATTAAAGAAAAATTGCTATTCATCAACGTTGTCATTTTGCTCTTTTAATGCTTAAAAGAGGAAAGGAGCGGTTCCAATGGTTCCTTTAATCATTAGCAAAACTTAATCGGATGATAGGGTCGTTGAACTTATATAATGTTTCACTCGTGCAAGATGATTTTCAAGCAAGATATTACTGTTTGAAGCAAGTTAACTAGTTACTTTTGCATGCAAAGTAAGGTTACGAGTATCTACAAAGTTGATTACTCTTGAATTAGTTACTTGTAGACTCGGAAATTCGCTGATGTTAATAGTTTTTAGTTTTAAATATTAAGTTTACGTAGTTTAAATGCTAAACAGTCGGGACGACTTTGAGACTCTCTTTATTACAAGTGTAATGCATTTAATATTTACCCAAAAAAAAATATTTGCCTTATAATACAGTGGTACTGTGCAACGGTAAAAATATATTTAGTGAATACCAAATCTGTTATTTTCCACTTGAGACGACTCTATACGGCGCGAGAGACAAGCTTTGTTTGAGGCAATGTTTTAAAGGGCGAAAGAGTAGGATGAGACGTTGGACCGTCCACAAGGCAAGGCATTGAAGCGTAAAACAAGTAAAGAAGAGTGCCATCCTATTCATAATAATTAGCTCAGACCAAGAAATTCGAACTTATATACCATTACATAGATTAAAGGCGTGTGCGACTCTTAAAGTCTAAGATATATACTCCATGTTACTGCAAGTTTTTTCAGATTTCGACTCACCGTATCATCATCATGACTCGCCTAAATTTGATCATCCTCCTCTCCCATCTCCTGACTCATTTTCTCATCTACTCACCACAGCCGCTACAACCGTCCAAGACCACCCCCACCACTATCCAGCACAGGAACAATGTGCTACAGGTAAAAATGAGGGTTCGTTTAGGTTTGTCACCGTTGCGATGATGGAGGTGGGGGCAAGTTTGATAAAGAAAAGAAAGAGGGAAAATGGTTGATTGAGCTGCGGCTTCCTCATGAAATGGGATGGTAACTTGGCATATCATGTTTTATAATCAATTTTTTTTGGTGTGAACATCAAATTAAAAAGGATTAATTATACCAAGTCTTTGAGGTTATAATAAAATTACAGTCAATTACACAAAGCTTGGAAGCGTAACGATCTCGAGTATCAACTTTAAAAAAGTATCAGTCATGTCCATCTGTCGTTGTTACGTTAAAAAAGTGTACTTTTTGCTAATCTCATGAGTCCCATTATTAAAATGTCAATGCAATCCCTATTTAGTGCATACATGGTATATACACAATATAATTTCAAACTTCAATTTTTGAATTAGGGTTTATCTTGATTTGAGGATTTGGATTTACATGTGTAATTTAGCCGATTTTGATTTAGAGTTTGCGGAGATTGAGGGAATCACGTTATTTTATGTGGGGTTTGAGTAGCAGCTTTTAGTTGATGAGGCGGTAAAGGGACGGGAATGGAGATGGCGGCAGCGGTGTGGTAGATGGCGGCAGCGGTGTGGTTGGGCAATTTGGAGTCGACGGTGATGCCGATGAAATCGAGGTGGCCGTGTAGCTCATCGTAGTGGCGGTGGAATGTGGAGACTGTAGTGGGGAGAGGTTGAGGAGCAGCATGACGAAATAGGCAGAAGGTGGCGACGGTTGTTGATTGGTTGTGACTGGGTCTTTCCATTCTTGTTTGACGGTGGTTAGTCGCTTAACCAGCGGGGCTGCTGTGTAGAGGAGGCGGTGGGAGCGGACAGGTTGTGTGGGCTTGCACGCCTTTCAGAGGAGGCGGCGGTGGTGGTGATGCTGTACTGGTTTTGGTATTGATCATGTATATGTAAACGTTGATGTCTGCGTGGTGGTGGTTGGTGGGGGGTAATGTCAAGGGAGAATAGGAAAAATAGAGGAGGATGAAAGGAAAAAAAAAGGGTCTGGTCTGTCTCAGCATCCGTATATAAATGATGGGCAGTAAAATCAGTTTATTGCTAAAACTGCTCGATATTGTGAGATTCATCTGCTGAATGGACATAACTACTATTTGTGCAACTAGTGGACACATGAATAGTTTCGTCCTAACATCAGGAATGTAGGATTAATGAGAAAAGTTAAGTGGGCACAGTGGACGGGGCGGTAACAGAGCCCGTCTGAATGTCATAACTATTCCTTTCTTTTACCCAAAATTTCAAACCAAACCATTTTCTTACTTCTTTTATCCCTCCACCCATTCACTCAAAACAACTCGCACACAAACAACGCACCGCCCCCCACTACAAGAAAAATGATCTTTCGTGGCGGATTTTTAGCAACAAATTACAATCTGTCGCTAAAGGTCACATTTAGCAATGGAAAGTCTCGTTGATAAAGATCCGTCGCCAAAGATTTTAATTGACAAAAAAGTCCGTCCGTAAAAATCTTTAGTTTCGTCAGTAAAAATTTTTAGCGACGGATATTTATCGACGGGGCTACACCGACGCAGTATCCGTCGTTAAAAGCTTCTACAAAATTTTTATCTTCAGCCTAAATATTTTAATACTTTTGAAAAATATTTAGCTACAGATTATTAGCGACGGATTTTATTCCATCACTAAAAGTAATATTTTTAATTTTTAATGGACATTGGCGACGGAATATGTCCGCGCTAAAAAGACATCGATAAAAATAATTAAACATTTTGAAAATAGGACTTTTGCGATGGGTTGTTCCGTCACAAAAGTATCATTTTAGCGACGGACGACACTCGTTGCTAAATTTTTTCAAATTATCTTTTTTTATTATAAAGGGAACAGGCTTTCATTTTCTAAAGGGTTGAATGCACTTCGGGCGGGAGCAATATGGCCCCCCTATTACTTAAAAAATTGATCTAAACCTACATGTACTCCTTTTAAGTGGGCACTTAGGACGGGGCTGTAACAGAGTCCGTCAAAATGTCATAACTATCTGTTTTTATACCCAAAATCTTTAAACCAAACCATATTCTTATTTCATTTATCCCCCCACCCTTTCACTCAAAACTACTGGCAAACAAACAATGCACCGAGTTTCGTTTCGCTAAAGGTCACATTTAGCTGGATGGAAAGAAAAAATGATAATTATTTCAAGGATCGCATCGAGTTTCGTGTTGTCATTTTTATGTGTTAATTTGAGTTAACTACACGGTTGACCACTATACTATTAGGCAACTTTCATTTTGGTCACTGGACATCGACTTGGTCATAGTAACCACTAAACTTTGAAATTAGTTTCAATTAGGCCACTTCGTCAAATTAATCTTGACGGCATTAGGTTACTCAGGAGTATATTGGTCTTTTTAAGCTAGTCTTTATGAATTTCTCTTCTCTCTCTCTCTCTCTCTCTCTCTCTCTCTCTCTTTTGTCCCTCTCCGTCTTACACAGATACTCCCCCAACCCATACACATTTTCACCGTCACTCACACATACGCATACTCATGCACACACATTGCCCCCCCTTCTCTCTTTCTCTCTCTCTCCCCCCTCTCTCTCTCTCTCACACACACACACGCACGCTGCCTCACACAGTGACACACGCACAACACAGTCACACACACAAAGACCCACAAAATATACACAGACACACACATACACACATGCTTGCTTGTAAGTTTCTTAAAAAAATAGGGGGCTGGGAGTTTAACGGCATTCATTGTCATGCGATTACCTGCAAGCCACTGCCAATCATGTGATTAACGGCATTGTTGCCTCCCCTACCAACACCTACAACCTTAATCTTGGCGGAATCTGTTGGCACAAACGAAGAGGAGCTGTAAGTGCAACAAATCGTATGATGACGCCTCTCTCTGCAACTCTTATGGTGAGCCCTTGGAGAGAAGCAAGGTGAAGAGAGTGTGGCATTCTGGCAAACCCAGTTGAGGACAAAGAGGAAGGAACAAGCTGAGGTGGGTTTCTGAGTTGGAGTGTATCCATCAGAGGAAAGCGAGGAACTTTAACAAAGAGAAGGCTCTCACTTCTCAGGGTTTAGGAAATTTGATATTTGTTGTTTTCAATTCCTTTTTGTTCTTTTAAGTTTGTGAAGATATATTTGAAAAAGACATGGTTTTGCTTGGTGGGCCCAAACTTTGCTATGCTGATGCTCTTTCCCAATCTTCACACCACATTAACACCAGCCAAGTGCATGCTCATAAATTTGGTTGGGCTATATATCCATGCGCCACTATTGGTTGGGCTGAAAGCAAGGTTTTTGAGTGCTTCAGCGTCCTAGTAATGGAGAATGTCATCTATGCGTGTGCGTGTGAAGAAAAAGAAGAAGAAGAAGGTGAATAGTGAATGGACGGTTGTACCTCTAAATAAACGGACTTAAATTGACATAGTGACCTGATTGAAACGAATTTCGAAGTTTAGTGGTTATTATGATACAAATCGATGTTCAGTGACCAAAGTGGAATTTGCCTAATAATATAGTGGTCAACCGCATAATTAACTCTATTAATTTATTTGAACTTCCTTTATACAAAATCAGTTTCGTATTTATCTGTTTCATAGTAGAGAATCTAATTACTAACATAATATTTACCGTAAGTTTCAGTTATTAGTTATACCAAACCATGTTCTTACTTCTTTTATCCCCCACCCATTCACTCTAGAGATGTCAATGGGCCGGGCTTGGGCCAGCCCAGCCTAGGCCTAGCGGGCCTCCAATGAAAACGAGCTGGGGTCGGGCCACAAGAATGAAAAATGGGCGGGGTCGGGCCTGAAATTTGGGATATATGGGCCCAGTCCAAGCCCTGACCCTAGGCCCAATATTTAGGGCCGGGCTTGGGCAGGGCCCTGGCCCAATCCAATTTTTTTGGGAGGAGGCGGCAACAAAATGATAGGCCTAATGGTAGCATTATTGTAGTAATTGTTGTATCAGCCTCCGTAGCTGTGATTTTATGCTGCGCAGTGGCATGGGTTTTGCTCTTCAAATGTTGAAATCCTGTTTGCCAACCAGATGCAGTGCCGTCGATGAAGCTACCTTCCCTCGCAAAATCATCAGGTAAAAGCCGTTTTGAAAGTAAAAAATGGTCTACCTGAATGTCCAAAGCTAAAAGAAGATATATATTGAAGGGATTGCTGCGCCCATAATTGGAAGTGGGTCAAGTTCTACTTCACTATCTTTTGTATCTAGCATGGCAACTTATACTGGTTCTGCAAAGACATTCAGTTCAAGTGACATAGAGAAGGAAACTGATAACTTCAATGCTTCAAGAATCCTTGGTGAAGGTGGGTTTGGTCGTGTTTCTAGCGGTGTGCTCGAACATGGAACAAAGTGGCTGTCAAGGTACTCAAGAGAGATGACCAACAAGGTGGTCGTGAGTTCTTGGCTGAAGTTGAGATGCTTAGCTGCCTGCATCGCATCACAGAAACTTGCTTAGTCTATTTGGGCCAGAAAAGGGCCACAAATTGGGCAAAAAACAGGGCCAAATCAGGGTCAAAGCCCGGGCCAAAAAAGGGCCAACATTTGGGCCGATTTTGGGCTAATTCAGGCCGGGCCAAAACCCGGGCTTTTTGGGTCGGGCCGGGCCCAGGCTTTTTTCTCTAAAACTTCAGCTTGGTCCAAGCCTAGGTCTAAAGCCCTAAACTATTGGGCCTACATTGTTCACCAATGGGCCGGGCCAGCCCGCAGGCCACCCGGCCCTTTTGACATCTCTAATTCACTCAATACAACTGGCACACAAACAACGCACCGCCCCCCACTACAAGAAAAATGATCTTTAGCGGCGGATTTTGAGCGACAGACTACAATCCGTCGCTAAAGGTCATATTTAGCAATGGAAAGTCCCGTCGATAAAGATCCGTCGCTAAAGATTTTTATTGACAAAAAATTCCGTCTGTAAAAACCTTTAGTTTCGTCAGTAAAAATATTTATCGACAGGGCTATACCGACGCAGTATCCATCGTTAAAAGCTTTTACAAAATTTTTATCTTCGGCCGAAATATTTAAATACTTTTGGAAAATATTTAGCGACGGATTTTATTCCGTCGCTAAAAGTAATATTTTTAATTTTTAATGGACATTGGTGACGGAATATGTTCGCCGCTAAAAAGACGCCGATAAAAATAATTAAACATTTTGAAAATAGGACTTTACCGATGGGTTGTTCCGTGACCAAAGTATAATTTAGCAACAGACCACGCTCGTTGCTAAGTTTTTTCAAATTATCTTTTTTTATTACGAAGGGAACAAGCTTTCATTTTCTAAAGGGCTGAATGCACTTCAGGCGGGAGCAATATGGCCCCTATTAATTAAAAAATTGATCTAAACCTACCTGTACTCCTTTAAAGTGGGCACATTGGATGGGGCTGTAACAGAGCCAGTCAAAATGTCATAACTATTGGTTTTTATACCCAAAATTTGTAAACCAAACCAAATTCTTATTTCTTTTATCCCCCAACCCATTCATTCAAAATAGCTGGCAAACAAACAATGCACCGCCCCCCCACTACAAGAAAAACGATCTTTAGCAACGGATCTGTGGCTAAAGGTCACATTTAGCTGGATGGAAAGAAAAAATGATGATAATTATGAGAATCGCATCGAGTTTCGTGTCTTCATTTTTTGTATTAATTTGAGTTAACTACGCGGTTAACCACTGTACTTTTAGGCAAATTTCACTTTGGTCACTAGACATCGATTTGCGTCATAGTAACCACTTAACTTTGAAATTTGTTTCAATTAGGTCACTCCGTCAAATTAATCTTGACGGCGTTAGGTTACTCAGGGGTATATTGGTCCTTTTATGCTAGTCTTTATGAATTTTCCTTTTCTCTCTCTCTTTCCCTCTCTCTCTCTCTCTCTCTCTCTCTCTCTGTCCCTCTCCGTCTCACACAGATACTCCCTCAACCCACACACATTTTCACTGTCGCACACACATATGCATACTCATGCACACACATTGCCCCCTTCTCTCTCTCTCTCTCTCTCTCTATCACACACACACACACACGCGCGCGCGGGTGCACACACACATGCACGCTGCCTCACACGGTGACACACGTACAACACACATTCACACACACAAAGACCCACAAAATACACACACATACACACATGTTACTCGTAAGTTTCTTAAAAAAATAGAGGGCTGGGAGTTTAACGGCATTCGTTGTCATGCGATTACCTGCAAGCCACTGCCAATCATGTGATTAACGGCATTGTTGCCTCCCCTACCAACACCTACAACCTTAATCTTGGCTGAATCTGTTGGCACAAACGAAGAGGAACTGTAAGTGCAGCAAATCGTATGATGACGCATCTCTCTGCAACTCTTATGGTGAGCCCTAGGAGAGGAGCAAGGTGAAGAGAGCGTGGCATTCTGGCAAAACCCAGTTGAGGACGAAGAGGAAGGAACAAGCTGAGGTGGGTTTCTGAGTTGGAGTGTAGCCATCAGAGGAAAGCGAGGAACTTTAACAAAGAGAAGGCTCTCACTTCTCAGGGTTTAGGAAATTTGATATTTGCTATTTTCAATTCCGTTTTGTTCTTTTAAGTTGGTGAAGATATATTTGGAAAAGACATGGTTTTGCTTGGTGGGCCCAAACTTTGCTATGCTGATGCTCTTTCCCAATTTTCACACCACATTAACACAGGCCAAGTGCATGCTCATAGATTTGGTTGGGCTGTATATCCACGCGCCTTTGTTGGTTGGGCTGAAAGCAAGGTTTTTGAGTGCTTCAGCGTCCTAGTAATGTAGAATGTCGTCTATGCGTGTGCGTGTGTGAAGAAAAAAAAGAAGAAGAAGAAAGAAGAAGAAGGTGAATAGTGAATGGACGGTTGTACCTCTAAATAAACGGACTTAAATTAGCGGAGTGACCCGATTGAAACAAATTTCAAAGTTTAGTGGTTATGATGACACAAATCGATGTCCAGTGACCAAAGTGAAATTTGCCTAATAGTATAGTGGTCAACCGCGTAATTAAATCTATTAATTTATTTGGACTTCCTTTATACAAAATCAGTTTCGTATTTATCTATTTCATAGTAGAGAATCTAATTACTAACATAATATTTACAGTAAGTTTCAGTTATTAGTTGTGGCTAAATTACAGGCCATTTGCGGTCGCAGTAGATGCCAAGCTGCGTCCACGCCGGTGGCTGGGTCCTCAGCATTGCATGCTGATGATGAGCACATAGCATGAGCATCTAGCAGGCTCTGCCCCAGCCACAGCCGTAGCCACAGGCTGAGTCATCCCAACCTCTTGTTGGTTCTCCTTATTTGATGACATCAGGTATATTTGATATTAAAATTTAGTCATCATGTCTACTTTATATTTAAATTATATTTGAACTGTATTAATGTTGATATTTTGTAGGATCTCGTCAAGGCCGTGGACCCACAGTAGGGTGCGTATCGATCCCCAGCAGAAATAACAAGTTACTCTCACCGAGCATGATCAGTAAGTAAAAAAAAAATCACGTAATGCAATACTTGACACTTTAATGATTCTAATAGTTATTACTGTTGACTTGTTTATTGACATTAATGCTACTCTTTATTAGAATCTTGGAGTGTCTGGCGAAAATGAAGATCAGCGTCCTTATGAAGGGCCTTTTTTTTTTTCCTGAGCCACTGCTGTTCTGGAAGGACTGGGATGCCGGGAGGAGAAAGGCTCTGTGGGAGGAGTGGCTGGTATGGTTTGATAAATTGTCAGCTATTATTTGTTTAATTAGTATCTTTTATTTAAATTAGTTGTATTGACTGTATAATTGGATCCATTGCAGGAGAGATTCAAGTTTGAGTATCCTGAGCAGCAAATATTGGGGATGATGGCTTCTTTTGCCTACATTGCCAAATATTACCTGTGATGGTTACACGACGCGGGCGCGGGGGAGGGGGGGAGGTTACTGTCGAAGGGGGCTCCGACAGAGGAGTGGAAGGGGTAACCCCCTCATTGGATCTCACCATATGTATGAGGGCAAATGGTTGATAGATGGATCACTGATCCATCTAGGGAGGTGAAGAATAGGAGTGGGGGGGCTAACAGAAAGGATCAGGATCCTAAGCACACAGGAGCCACGACGTCGTCCGACATAAGAATGTGGCTAAGTACCCAAACCTGGAAAAGGATGAGGTGTGTACTTTGACATACACGATAATGGACGTGAGGAAAAAAATTAAAAAATGATGCATATCAGGGGGGAATTCATTTCACAGGTTGCTCGGTAGATCGATGCAAGTTACAAATTAATTTGTTTATAGTTAAAATTATGATAATGTCTTCAATGTCTATTACCTTAGTGTCTTCAATGTCAAATCACTATGTTGCAAGCCTCTTATGAACAGACTAGGGGTCTGGGCAGCAGTCCGGTCAGCCATCAGCGTCCAAGAGTATGAGTACGAGTACCAGTTGATTGAAGCGGTAGCTAGATACACCGAGAGTTGTTGATAGAAGGAAAGGGCGTCTATATGGCCTATCTAGCTTGACTGCATGTGCCGTGATGTGAGCAACCCCACCCCTAACTGCCCTTCCATAGACACAGACACAAAGCACGGAGTGACAGTTACACCTGAAGGATGTTCATCGCATTACTCGAGAGGTAGTCAGGCTGATGAAGGCTCAAGATGAGGTAGAAAACAGTTCTTTTATGAAGTCAATATACATGAATAAACAATAATGAGAATGCTTGCGTGCTTTTAATGTAGGAAATTATTGCTAGGCAGTCTGAGCAAGATCTAGATGACACCTCTGTGGATGATGACGAGCAGGGTCCACATCCCGGTCTTGACGAGCCCTGAGCCATCCCCTTCTTCCCCTCCCCTGCCCTCCTGGAATTGTGCTGCCCTTCCCTCCCCTATTTTTATCCCTCTCTCGCTCTTGTCCCCGTCCCCCGTGATATTTGGTTTATAGCCGAACAATTTTTATTTACTTTTGTTCAATTATAAGAGAATTTGAATATATACTTTGTGTTTTAGGGTTAAATAATTGCTTTCAATATGGATTGAGAATTGTTTGTTGATGGATGTGGATTGATTGGGATTGTGATTGGATTGGAATTTGAATTACAGGTTTTGATATTAAAGAAAAAAATTATTTGTAGCGACAGATTTTTCCATCGCTAAAAGTCTATAGAATAATGTTGTGAAAATCTTTTAGCGACAAAAATTTCCATTGCATAAGGTTTTGCCGACTTACCTTTAGTGACAGGCAGTCTGTCACTAAAGGTCCATTATTCTTAACAATGGTCTTTATTTCTGACACTAAAAGTGCATTGCTAAAAGCTTTAGCGACGAAATTTTTTGTGGCTAAATATTTTCGTAAATTTAATAATTTTTAATAAAGAAATGAATTTAAAAAAAATGGAAATTATGTTTAGCAACGGAAATTTTAGCACTAAAGGAATTTAGTGTTCGTCGTTAGAAGTTGGACTTTTGGCGAAAGAATATTAAAATCCATTGCCAAACTTTTAGCAACGGACTTTTAGTGAAGAGGTATCCATCACTACACAACACACCCCACACATTGTGCAACCACCCTCACATCTGCCCCCATATTCACCCACCACGCAAGTGAACGCGCGCGCATAGAGACAAACACACACACACACACACACACACAGAGCGCATACTATTATGCATTGTAAAACCTGCACTCCCTCCTTTACACCCTACGACTGATTAGATCAGACAACTAATTCTCCCATTATCGTCGAAACCATCACCTGCATTAATTAAACCCAAGCCTTATCACAAAATTGAATTGGCCTTGACTGAAGAACCACTAAAACCCCATACTCGAACAAATTTGAACTATTAACACTACTACAATTAGCTGTTCTGACATCAACAAAATTACTACAAAGACTTGCAAGCCACACACCATGTCAACACTTACAGCTCCAGATCAGGAAACCAAATAAATAACCTCGATATATTGACTTTCACAATTTTGATCTTGAATAAATAATGGAACATACACACTGTATGAATACATTTTGTGTGTGTATGTATTTTTTATAGTGTATAATTATGAGTGAGAAAGAGAGAGAGAGAGATAGTGTGTGTGTGTGTGTGTGTTACAGTATGTGATTTGTGTGTGTGTGTGTGTGTGCACACGCGCGCGTGTTTGCAAGTGTGCGTGTAGTCGTGATTTTGATTTTATGTGTATTTTAAAGTGTGTGATTGCGTGTGTAGGTGGGTGTATGCTTTGCAGTGTGATTGTGTGTGTGGGGCTGGTGGTAGGTAATGGAAAGAGGTTGGGGAACCTGTAGCATGTGTGGCTATGTGTGTGTATGTTGGGTGCAGGGGTTTATGGGTGATGGGGGAAGGGGGACAACTGTGGTGTTGTGTTTTGTGTGTGTGTGTGTGTGTGTGGGGCAGGTGCATGTGTTTGTCGATTGGGGGGGGGGGGGGGGCGCAACCATGGGGTGTGTGTGCCAAAAAAAGGATGTTTTGGTATTTAAAGAGTGCCAAGTAGTTCCTGTCCAAAAGTGTATTACGTTGGATGGAAACCGTCCAATATGTCCACTTTCAGGAGTTACGGATAGGTTTAGTTCAACTTTTTAAAGAATAGGGGGTCATATAGCTTCTGGCCCAAAGCACAAGGGGCCAAATTGTTTTTGCCCTTATATGAAAAGGCCACGGTATTGTTTTATTGAGACTAGGGTTTTTCTTTTTGTTGGATTTTTGTGCCATCAGCCGTCAAAACCAATTTCGCATTTCTTTGCTCCATTTTTCATTATTTTGAATCTTTAGATTATAAACAACAATAATGGATTAAGGTTAGTTTATTTATTCTAATTTTTGTCATTAAATTGTACAAATCTCTCTCTGGATTAGTCATTATGTTATATTAATTTATACCTGTACTATGGTCATCATATAATTTACCAGTAGATTTGTACATGTATTAGTGTAACTTCTTTTATGCCTGATTAGTAGTTTTTTGTTGACTAAACTTACCAAGTTATATATATATTATTATAAATATTGAACATTATATGATTATTACTCAAGGTGAGTGATCTACTTTGCATTTTTAATCTTCATTCTGTCTTATGCATGTTAATTCACTCGTGGATTAATTGATTGTCCATATTGAGAAAGATACCTAATCATTGATGAATTTCATGAGTATAAATAATTTCGAGTTCTGCTTTGATAATTGATCGATACACATGAGAAGAGGTACTTCTCTAAGAGTTATGTTTCCTCTATTTTTTTATTTTTTTTGTGTGTGATGCTTTGATGAACAACTTCTAAACTTAATGTTTTTGCAAAAGGAACACATAGAACAGAGGGTGAGCATCCATTTAGTCAGAGTAAGGGAGATGGCTTGCATCCGACTCCAAGTCTAAGTTGGTGAACAGAGAAGAAAATATATATATATATATATATATATATATATATATATATATATATATATATATATATATATATATATATAGTTGGACGGTAAGGAGTATCCTCGGACCAACTTTAGCATCAACCGAGATAAAGTCCCTTCTCTGGGTAATCTTAAGGGCACACCCTCCACAAAAAGTACAAAAAGATATATCCGTAGAAATTGGAAAGCTTTGTTCTAGGGCTTTGTTTCTTGTGGCTTTTACGTTTTTTCTTCTTTTTTTCCCTCATACCATTGATCAAAGACTGATAGCATCTTGTGGTCACAGGAATTTTAATTTAAAACCTAAAAACAAGCTAGTAATGACAATATGCTTATAAGGCTTACGCTTCAATACAAAAAGCGCAAAAGGCAAACACCCTGGATCTCAAGGCAAACGCCTCCTAACTCCTAAGGGTGAATGTGAACACCATTTTTTGAATGCCTTGAGGTGAAATAGGATCTTCTTGACCTAATGCGCACACCGAGGCTTCCCCGATCCCGTGAATGCCTTGATGCTTGAGCAGAGGCGGACCAGCAGCACCCGGGGGGTGGGTGGGCGGATGGCCACACCCAAAATTTGAAACTGTCTTTTCTCAGTTTTTTATAATTTAGAATATTTACAAAAATGCCATTATAATGTAATTTAAATATTTTCGTGTTTCTTTTCATTGTGTTTTTTGTTTTATGCCACTAGCCATCATAGTCTCTCTCTTTCTCTTTTCTTTGCTCCATCTTCATTCTTCTAAGCTTTAAATCTCCACATTACAAAGAAAGACGAATAGATCAATGTTAGTTTCTATTTTTAGTTTAAATTCTTGTAGTATGTTAACTTATACATGCACTATGGTTCTTGTATAATTTATAGTCGCACTAGTAATAGATATGTACATACATGTAAATGTAAACTTTTTTCATGCAATATTAGTAATTTATTGTTGACTAATATTATTAAGTTAAATAAATTACTATGGATAGTGAGCTTAATTGATTAAACAATCATTCTTTATGTGGACTTGAACCTTTCAATATTTTTTTGCTAGCCATCAATTTTTTTAATCACTTTTTGGTCCCTCCAGTTAGACTTTTTGGGTCCAGCCTGTGTTTGAAAGAAGGCGAAGAAGAGTGATGTCAAGGAAATGGGTTCGCAATTGGAGGTGTCACAAGGAATGTACTCTGAGTCAAATACCAAGCATGTTGATGTGGGACATAGCAAGGATAAAGCAAGGGAAGAAACCAAGGGCTTCCTAGATAGAGCTTGAGGGTGGCAGTGGTGCGAGGGTGATGGCACGAGTTGAATAAACGACGACAATCACAGTCTGATGTTTAGGTCCAGAGTCAAGGTTCTGTATGTTTATCTTTCTAAAATTCTAGAATGAGAAAATAAATTATGAAAATGTCCAAGCCCTCTAAATGAATTCTCAAGACCCGTGTGGACCCCTTAGTGATGGCCTGCTCCTCACAGCGCCGCTCTGTCTGTCTGGAAAGATTAGTTCCCACATCGCCGGTGTGGCCAAAGAACCCTCTTAATCAAGCCATCAGTCTAAGGCCCTTGTAGAGTCCCATAGGGTGTCGAGAGCTCTGAGGACCTGGCAAGGGTGGGGAAGACCCGCTGCCCAACTGTTGGAGGGACTAGGCACGATGCCCTCCAAAGACCTACTCTTATCTCAGAATAACCCAAGGTCACAGTCCCTAGGGGTGCCGATGAAGCCCTCAGTGCTGAAGCACATAGGCTAGTAATGCAGACACCTTAACAGATAGAGTGTCCAGGAGGAGTCGCCAACCTGACTGGCCGCGGTAGCACCCTAGAGGAGCCGTCTACCTGGTGGAAAGGAATTAAGGCTCCCTGGCAGAGATAGTGCCCTGAAGGAGTTGTCTATCCCCACGGGTGAATCCTTGTGTCGGAGCACTTGAAGCTGGCCAAGGTAGTGTCTCGGAGGAGTCGCCTATCCGACGGGCCGAGGTAGCTTTTTGGAGGAGCCGTCTACCAAAGAGAAGTGGAGTCCTCATACCGAAGCACTTAGAGCTCCCTGACGGAGATAGTGTCCCAAAGGAGTCATCTATTCCCGTGGGATACTGTACACTCCGGGAGTGGGTCGAAGCATTTTTCAAGTCCAATGCAAGGTGCACATGGTGTGGTGAAAGGATGGACCAACGTACGGGGTGTGGTAGTGTAACAGGATGCTAAGGGGCGCGATTGTTTAAGCAGCTCAGTGCATGGGCGGGGTGAAGTGTGCGCGGTGTCAGAGGCACAATAGTGTGATGGAGAGCGTAAGGGGGGCATGACTATATCAACAGCCCAGTGTATCTGCGCGGCCGAGTAGATGTTGTGTTGGCGGCACGATAGTGTGACATGGAAATAGGCACGGGAGTAAGCGATGGGCATTGTGGAGTCGATGCGCAGATGAGACAGTCTAAATGTGAATAGCCGTTGAGGCACTCGACCGTTGTCGGCCTACCGGTTAGCCGATCGACTGACGTAACTGGCTGACCTGAGTCAGCGAACCAATCGATACAGGCTGGCAGACCGAGGCTGAGGCAGGCTGGCCAATTAAGGTTACTAAACGGGATAGCAGAGGTACAAGTGTGCATGGCCAAAACATGATAACAACATATGCCCACATACATACGGTATGCGCAAAGGACAACGGGGGGCGTGTACCACATGTATATTGACAAGTTCATACTTAGAAGAATTTTTTTTATGTTTCTTGCCCTGAGACTCGTTGGCGTCATTTCTGGACGACAGAGGTGAAGAGTAGATGGCTCGAGCCACTCATGCACCACCTACTAAAGCCTTGGAATGCTTGGTCATTGATATGGGGGCACGATAATGGGTACATTGGAGCGGATGACGAGTGTCTCAATGCGGGGTGCGAGGATGGGCACTGAACAATGAATGGGGAAGGCATGGGGGTCGGCAGAGTGGTTAGCCGTGGTCCTTGGGAGTAACCGAAGGTGGTAATAAAGTGGAGGCTGAAAAGAAGATGGCCCTGGTAAGAGGAAGGTTGAAAGGGGTGGGGGACGAGGGTGTGGCCTTGGGTAGGGCTGGCTGAGGGTGAAAGAGGGAGGTAGGTCGAGGGTGGCTGAAGGTGGAAAGGGGAGAGTCCGAGGGGGAGGTATGGTGGCTGAAGTGGGGAGAGAGAGCTCAGAATGGAGGCCGAAGTGGGAAGAGAGATAGAGGCTGAATGGGGGGTCAGCCTAGGGGTTACCAGGGTAGATGGGTCATGTGGGGAGGGGGTCTCGGCCTCAGGGTTGGCCATGGGTCGCGTAGGGGGTAACGGGGGTAAGGGGGTTTGGCCAGGCTAGGAGATGAAAAAAGAAGAAGGGAAAAGGGGGCGACGACTTAGGGCTGCCGTAGGCGGGGTAGGACGGGGGGAGAGAGAGAGAGGGGGTCGCCGACGATGGGGCAACACCAACTCGGGACTATCGACTATGAGAGAGGCCCAAGGTGGGTTGGCGGTTGAACGGTACTTGGCAGCGCATAGGGTACGGTGCAAGAAGATGAAGAGATCATGTTTTTTTTGGGATCTAGGATTTTCAGGTGATGCCGGCCGGTTTGGGTCGGGTACTGAGTTAACATGTTGGGTCCAGGTTCTTTGATGGAAAGAGAAAGACGCGGGTCGGGCGCGGGTCAGTTCAGTCACCCGCTGGTTGGGTTATGCCCCCTAGATTTTTCCTTTTCTCTCTCTACATAGTTGTTAGTGCTCCACTGACAGTCGAATAGCATATTCACCCTGCTTGCTCCTTACATCACTCTGTCTATCTAGAAAGACTGGCACCCATAGTGCCGGTGTGGCGAGAGAACCCCCTTGATCTAGCCACTAGTCCAAGGCCTTTATAAAGTCCCATAAGGCGTTGAGAGACGCCGAGGACCTGGCAGGGTGGGGAAGACCCAACGCCAAACTGTCAAGTGAACTAGGCGCGATGCTCTCCGAAGACCTGCTCCTATCTCGGAGTGATCCGGGGGACATAGTCTTTTATGGGTGTCAATGAAATTCCCTAGTGTCGGAGCATGTAGGCTAGTCACGTAGACACCTTATCGAAGATATTGTCCCTGAAGAGTCGCCTATCCTGCGGGTGAGTCCTTGTGCCGAAGCACTTGGAGCGCACTAAGGTAGTGTCCCGGAGGAGTCGCCTACCCGATGGGCTGAGGTAGCATCCTGGATGAGTCGTCTACCTAGCATAAGGGGAGTTAAAGCTCCCTGGGGAAGATAGTGTCCTGGAGGAGTCACTTACCCAATGGGCTAAGTAGCATCTAGAGAAGCCATCTACTTGACGAAAGGGAGTTGAAGCTCCATGCGGAGATAGTGTTTCGAAAGAGTCGCTTATTCCCACTGGTGAGTCCTTGTGCCGGAGCACTCGAAGCATGCCAAGGTAGTGTCTCAGGAGATTCGCCTACCCAACGGGCAGAGGTAGTATCCCAGAGGAGCTGTCTACCTAGGAGAAGGGGAGTCTTCATGCCGGAGCACTTAGAGCTCCCTGGGAGACATAGTGTCCTGGAGGAGTTGTCTATCCCCGCGAGATGATGTACACTCGAGAGAGTGGGTCGAAGCGTGTTTCACGACCAAGGTAAGGTGCGCATAGTGTGGTGAAAGGATGGACCAATGCAAGGAGCGTGGTTGTGTGACAGGATGCTAAGGGGCGCGACTGTATAAGCAGCCGGCGTATGGGCATGCAAAGTATGTGCGGTGCCGGGGGACAGTAGTGTGATAGAGAGCCAGGGGCAACGGTTGTATCAGTAGAGCGGCATATGGGCCCGACAGAGTGTGCACTGTGCTGGCGGCATGGTAGTGGACATGGAAACAGTGCGTGAGTGCAGATGACAAGCATCATGGAGTCGATGAGTAGATGTGGCGGTCCAAACGTGCATAATTGGTCGGGACAGCTGGTCAAGGTAGGCTCGTGCAGCCGGCCAATTGGGGCTGGCTGGTCGGGGCAGGTCTGCCGACCGGGACCGATGCAGCCGGTCGACCAACCGATATAGGCTCGTTGTCCGAGGCTGGTCGGCCGGCCTTCAGGATTGCCAGACAGGATAGCAGAGGTCCAAGTGTGCATGGCCAGACGAGATAGCAACAAAGATGGATAAACATTTTTAATGAGAAAAATTAAAGGAATTATGACCATTCTTTATTCTTTATCACGTCTACTCGTTGGTGCACAATAATAAAAAAAAAGTACCCTTAAGAGTCTTCAGCAATTAAAATAGAGTTTGAATGGTCATTACTTAAGTGCAGTGATTACTTCCCAAGCTTTTACCCTCTAGGTTATCATAAAGGTGAGAAGAGGTTCTAGCAATTGTACGAAAGAAGCAAACATAATACCAGATAATTTAGTTTAAAAGCTGAAGAGATAAGTTGAGAGATAGACAAACTTGAGACCTAAATCCTATAATAAAGTGGAGAAATACTTCAATGTAACGGTGGATGTGGGATCGCAGCCCGTTTAAAGCTAATCAACTTGCCACATGACTGCATCTCAAATCTGTTACACCACGCTGACATGGACAGAAGACGCTGGACAACAATACAGCTACAACAAGAAGTCGAACACGACCCTAGCGAGTCGACGAGATCAACGACCATGACGACAAGTCGATCAGATTGACTGCGTGTCTTTGACGGGATCGATGGCCACGGAGAGGAGGTCTTGACGGATCTCGACCGTGTATACCAAATCTCAGCGACGACATTTAGCTGGCATGTGCCCCCTTTTTGGCCTTGCCCCCGTCAAATTTTGATGCCATCGGTCGGGTTCATTGCTACTGTGCAACTGTCGCTCATTGAGAAGGTGGAAGAGTTGCCACAAGGGGTGATGCTGATAGAGGTGTCAAATGGCCCGGCCCTTTTTGGGGCCCGGACTGGCCCTAACCCTTAGGGCTTGGGCTAGGGCCAGGCCTAACTTTTTGAGAAACAGACCCGGGCCCGGCCCTCTTTTGGCCCAAAAAATGGCCTTTTCAGTTTTTTTTAAACTAATGTGTATTTGCTTGCCTTCTATGACTAAAATGTAGAAGAAATCTATTACTTTTAAATCATTAGTGAGAATAACTAAGGTGTATTTGTTATTTTGAATAACAAAAAAAAAATTGGGCCCGGGCCCGGCCCTAGATGTTGGGCCTAGGGCTTGGGCTTGGACTGAGCCTAGATTTCTCTCATTCTGGCCCGGCCTGGCCCTGGCCTAGTTTTCTGGAGGCCCAATTGGCTTGGGCTGGGCCGGCCCAAGCCCGGCCCATTTGACACCTCTAGGTGCTGACAAAGATAATGTGGATGATGATGGGATGTCCAAGTGACAAATTGCTAAGGTTCAATTGGATTATTATATCACGTCAGTGATGATGACGTGGCATATCACAGTTACTTTGGAATATTGCTAGGTAAAGTGGTCTCCAAAAATGCGGATTAACAATAAGAGTATTTTCGTCTTGAGCTCTACAACTTTTTCGGAATAAATTGTAAACTTGAAACATAGATAGCTCAAGGGTACAAATTTGTGACCTCCTTTTGTTAGCTATAACATCTTATCATAATGAATTGTACACCTCCAACTTCTTTGTTATTGGCTTTGATTTGATCGTAGACTTTGCCTCTGTGGTCTGTACCTTCGCCATCTACCTTTAAGTGATCCTTCTTTGCTATATACACCCTTCAGTGACGAATTTCAGCGCCAAGACAGTAAAAACAAGTTGTGGTTATCATGATCCTCTTCCCACTTCTTATTAGTTCATTGGGGGTGTATAATTCTATTGTTGCATATCTACAACCTGGTAGCAACGGGGGAGTGTGTGAGGCTACCCACCATGTTCAATGCAACACATGGCTGATCAACTGGTACCTGGAAAATGAGGGAAAGATCAGATAAACAACTGAGAATTCGTCGCTTAAAGGATTGATATCTCTCCATTATTGCATTTTTAGCAATAAATGACTAATTAGTAACGTAGTTATATAGCAAGTTCAAGTTTTCCAAGCTAGCTTAGTGTCTGCTAAAGAAATTAAAACACATGCAATGAGGAAGCAAATAAGTAAAATATATTCATGAAAAAAATTTCTATGTGTCTTAGCACACCAAATAGTTACCAAAGTAGGATTACTATTACCATCAAATGAACGTAAAAAGGAAACCAGGGAAGCAGCCGATGACTTAAGATGTGTTCCTATGCATTATGGTGAGACGATGTAAGCTTTAACTTGGTGATACGAGACGAACTGACCTTTATGTCTGACCCTATGCGAATATATCATAGTACTTCATCCATCCTAAATAAATTGATCATATATTTTTTTGAGACGTCTTACAAAAATTGATCACTTTCAAATTAACAAACATTCTTTAGGTATATTTACATATTTATCATTTTCGTACTTTTTTATTTTATTTTCTCTCTCCACATTTAATCTCCACCAACTCATTTATTTTTCCTAACTCACTTAATTACACTTTTTTATTCGGTTTCTCTCTTAACGTTTATAACTTCTCTAACTCACTTTCTCTCTCTCTCTCTCTCCTCTCTCTAAAGGGTAAAATAAAAATACATAATATGTGACCTAAATACTTAACATGCGTGTAAAGAAAAGGTGATCAAATTAAAAAAAGGACAAAAGAAATTTTTTTTACAAACTATCGTAATAATTGGTACAAAAGAAAAGGAATATTAAAAGCTAATTATTTCCCAACAAAGGAAGGCGTACTTAGCTTTTGACAAGTCAGTACTTGGGTAATAATTGGCTGCTGTGTAGCAGCAGCAGCCAGCAGCAGCTGATATAATTACCTTACATGCCCTTACGCAGAACCATTTAAATGCGGTAATGCACAGAAGGAGATCAATTATGTCACTGCGCCCAGCTTTGGTCAAATCTTACGTTTCACGTGTGTGTGTATTTTGTACGTACGATTTATAAATCCGTACGATTTATAAATCAAATCAAACTAGTATTTGGTGTCAGAGCAAAACACGCTTCACATCATTGTACGCGCAGCAGCAATAGCTGTACACTATTTCACTGCTCAAAGGTAATTTGCTCACTAATCTTTATGGCATAGCCATTCAAAAGCCCAAAAAACTAAACATTTAAATGAAGGGTGTTATATCTTGTCCACGCAAATGGTATGTTAGTTTGGGGATATTACATCGCGAGGGTCGTATGTAAAGATGTCACAAGGGCCGGGCCGCCTATAGGTCAGCTCAACCCGGCCCTAAAATGACCAGGGCTGGCTCGGCCCTATGGATGAATAGTGTCAACCCTAACCCGTAGGGCCTTGGGCCAAGCCTGATTTTTCGAGAATTTTTTTCGACCCTGCCCTAAAAAACGGGCTGGCACGAAACCGGCCCATTTTTTAAGGACTGGCCCTTTTGTTTAGGGCTTGCCCTGTCCCAACTCGGTTCTAGCCCTGTTTTGCCCCTAATCTGGCCTGACCCTTTAGTCCTAAATCTCGCCCTGCCCTAGTTGTTTTAAAATTTCAAATTTTGTCTCATAGCATTATGCTTTTGAATTGATGTCTCACTTTTTTTTTTTAATTATTAATTTTGGAACAATGGAAAAGAGAGGGGCGGTGGATATGGAAGGAAACATGGTGGCAATAGAGGTCATGGATTTGAAAGGGGCCGCAGAGGAAGCCTGGGTGAGAAAGGGCCCGTGGAAGAGGCCCGGGAGAGAAGATAGATAAAGAGGATCTTGATGCTGATTTAAAGAAGTATATGCAAATAAATTATGGATTATCCCATTACAACTTATTGGTCTTCTACATCTGATGTTGTACCATTGTGTGCTTGATGGTAGAGCAAGCCCAAATATTGTATATTTCTACAATGATACAACTGTTTAGAGTGACAAGGAAAAACGTATGAATAGTCTAGTGTGGAGAACTTTTAGAATCTTGGTTTGTGGAGCTTGAGATTTTATTTTCTATTGTTCCTTTCATTGGGATGCATTTCCTGGGCTGATGGATCACTGTAATGCAATATGCTCCTGAACTTTTGGTTTCATTAGATTCTTAAGTTCCTCATTCACATTCCAGACATGGAGGCACCAAAGCGGCACCGTTTCTCCTTTTTTCTATATATATATATATAATAGATATGTTTTTCATCACTTTTTTTGAAAATGATATATAAAAAATAGGTAAATTCGCCTGCTTGTTTACAAGCAGGCGATCTCAAGCTTGGATAAAAGGAGGAGGATGGCCTATCAAAAAATTTATTTCTTAGTTTAATATTTTCGCAACACAGAACAGGAAAAAAAAATTTCAGGCCTGACCCTAAAGTTATGGTCCGGCCTGCTTTTCATGGCCCTAAGCCCCAATGGCCGGGGCTTTCACTTAGGCCCGCCGTACCCCAGTTAGGCCGGCCCAAGCCCGGCTCATTGATAACATAACTAGGCGTATGTTGGCTTAATTGAGGTGAATAGGCTAATCTTGTCCTCTTAAGCTGATTGAAATGGAAATATGCCCACCTTGAGCAATTCGATGGTTTTGGAACCTTTTAAAGTTATTTTCATAGATATATGTCCGTACCATCTAAAAATACGTCCACTCTTTATTTTCGTGTTCGTTACGTAATTGTTGTACACGAAAACAAGAGGACAATTGTAAACTTAGCTCTCTTTTGCTTTGAACGTACAACCCACCCTTCATTATTTCCGGTAAAGTCCTGTAGTGAGATATCCAATATCTTTGATATTCTTTTTCAACTCTTCACCCACCTTGGAAAAATTTCTAGCCCCTCCGCATCTTTAAACTATATAAAAGTTCAATTTTCTACCTCGCCTCATCCTTCTGTTGTTTTTCTTACAAATGAGTTTGGCTTCTACAAATCTGACGAATAGGTAGAAAACATGTGGTAGGCTACAAGCAAAGTCCAAGCCCGAAGGTCAAACAACACAGGCGAAGATGAAGACATCTCAACCATGGGCAATAAGAATAGGAACAGAGCAAGTGTTTGTGATAACGCTATCATGATGATAATAATTATTAGAGGTGGTGACAAGGACGTGACAGCCATGAATGAATGACATGATGATGGCAGAGGCAACTGTTAGTGCAAGCAAGACTAGAAAGATATGGTGGTTTTGACTTACAAAGTGGCCAGCTCCAAGAATCCAATAGAAGTGTAGATTCCTGTAGGTTTTGGTGTACCCCTTTGTCATCTTGTCATTCCCACAATACATTGGCGTCCTCTCCATGCTTAAGAAAGTCTCCAGTCCCTCCCACCTGAATAATGTAATGCAGTTTATGAGTTTGTATTTGTTTTTGTGTTTGCTTGTTTGTTTGTTTGTTTGCGCGCGCGCGCGCGAGAGAGAGAGAGAGAGAGAGGTGTCATCATACTTGAGCTTTTCAACCCATGCTTCAGTCCCCTTGGTTGCACAGATGACATCAAGCTATAACAACCGGTAAACCCATATCATCACCAACAAGATTTGTCCACCATTCAATCATTTTACTAGTTGAAAACGTGATTGTAGTATTAGTGGATCAAATGATTGGTTCATACAGTCAAGAAATTGGTTGATATTTGAGGAAAAGCATCGTTCTGGGGGCGAGAATAGTTGCACCTCATAGTAAAAAGTAGATGTCCAAAGAATAATAGTGAGTGATTTCAACCCTGTTCAGAGTAACTTGGCAGGTAAAACATGGAAAGGACCATAGTAATGGTGAGTGATTGTTGGTTAAGACTTGAGAGATATCTTACTTGCCCATTATATACAGTCACGTTGACTCCTTTTGCCAGCAGTTCGTCAACCTGCAAAATTTAAATAAAGCACGTGAGCTAAGATAGTTGAACGAACATAAGAGAACTGCACTAATAAATAATTCACAGCAAAACTGCAACAAATGCAACTTGGTTTTGAATTCACCCCAGTGAAAAGAATTGTTTTGTCAAATTGTTAGGCCACTTAACCAAACACCATGTTATGATAGATCATTTTCCTAGTATGATAACTCAAAGTGGAGTTTGGGCATTCAAGCTAAAGAGAAGGCCACTGCTTAGGTTCCAAGGGAAGAATCTCTTGATTCAAGCTCAAACACCAACTTTTTGAGGAATCAGGAAAGTTCGGAGTTGGCACATGAAACTTTCTGCTCCGGTGAAACAACACATATTAAAAGCCATTAAAAGGCAGACTCTTCTGTTAATAATTCTCTCAATCTCATATTCAAAGCTATAATATAAACATCCCAATCTAGAGTTTAGTTTCTCTGTCAATGCAAATTTTAGCACATTATCTTACCTCGTTGATCCTTGGTCTCATGAAATCGCCTGCAAGTGAGGTAAAAACAAGATCAGACTGCCCTCCCCATCTGTAAATACAAACATTGAATGCTCATTTACGGAGTGAAGAGAAAGGTGACGAAAAGTTCAACTCAATTCTCAATTTCTCCAGGGAGGAAGAGCTCACGTCACATTTTCTGGGATAATGTTTAGTTTCTTCTTAATGACGCCATTCAGCAAGGTGTCTAGACCATCACCATCTCCACCCACGGAAGACCTCAACGAAGTGAGATATCTTGAGTATCGCTTCATTGCAATTCCTCGCGATAGCTCATCAGCTGTCAAAGATACCGGGTCCATTCCCGAATCCAACAGAAAATTGTAGAAGTCCTGCATTGCCAGATTATTAAAAGCATAATTAATCCACTAGACCCAAACAACAAAACAAATTGACAGGTGCTGGTGATAGAGTAAGCACGCATACCACGGAATTACTGCTAGTACTAATCACATCCTCGAGTTCACTCCATGAACTGGTTGCTTCTTCAAAATGGCCATCATCAATTTGCTGCTTAATTTGCTGAGCTAGACTGTATTTTTCAGGCAACAAGAACTCATTACCGCTTCTCATGCACATGCACAGACCTACACACACCCAGACGACATGCACATGCGCAGGTAGACAAGCACAGATACACGCAGTGCACAACTGAGAAATGCAAACCTGTTTGATTTCTTGAAACCGCTGTGGTCAATCCTCGAGACATCTCTGAGAAGAGGACCCCATGAAAACTGCAATCATCAGGTTGCGGTCACAAATTATGCAGATCTGATTCCACAAGATACTCGGATAGTGTTCAAACAGTTGACGAAATTAAGAGCAGAATAAATTACAAATTCAACCAAATAGCTCACCACAAAATCTTCAGGTGATATCCAACTATCTCCTAATGCAACTCCTACACAAATGCAACACATTAAATGTCCTTATAAACGTTTTTAAGCACAAAAACAGAACTTATGTCTCGTCCTAGAAAATTTTGGTACATATCTTCATTCTTTTCAAGTATTCAGGATTCTTCATTAGATTAAAGAAACAAAACTATGTAATTGCTCGAAAAAAGAAAATGACCATCAATGTGTATGGCAGTTCCATTCCCCCCCTTCTTTTTTCTCTATTATTTCTGCTGAAACAATAGTTACCTCCAAGTTTAAGTTTCAACTTCCCAGCTTCAATAGCCTTGAGAGCTGATAATCCAAGAGTAGCAGCATATTTTCCTCCATAAGACTCTGCCACTATATAAAGCGGACTCTGTTGGAGGTTCTCATTCCGATTGAAAATTTCAATCAACAATGTGGTTAAATCAGCTGCTGCTTCTTCATCAGTTTTGACCAAAAGCTTTGTATCCTCCACAAAACTATATCCAGTCCCCACTGGATTATCCTGTATTGCACGAAAAAGGCAAGAATTATCAAAATTCATAAAAAAAAAATCCTGCAAAATAGTGTACAAAATTAACTTCTCAAACTAGATGAACTGCATAGAGAACTTTCCTACCACAAACAAGAGATCAGCCTTTTGCAACCATGTTGTGTTTCGAGGCTTCAAATCCGTGTCGAACGGTCCTACCTCCTCAAAATTTCCTATTCCCACTCCTGAAGCACCCTTATTATATAAACACACATATGCACGCGCACGCGCGCAGATGAAGATTCACATTAGACACTTGCATAGAACAAGAATTTGGGCTGCATATACAACACTCGAATAAACGATTGAATGGCTTTGAATTGGGACTTGTGAATTTCTAATGAATCTAATAAAACTAATTACAAATTTATATCCCAACAGACACCCAAACACACACACAGAGTAGATTGAGCTTCAGATACTTAGACAGAATCACAGAATCAATCTGGATTCGTAATTGAAATGAACTTAGTAAAAAACAATGCATGCTCCGTATATATTACTACAGCTTGTTTATGAGTTTTTGCCTTATAAAAGAAACTGTTATTAAACAGCAACACTTACGGGTCCACCCTGCAACCAAAGAATGATTGGCCATGACTTGTTTGGATCTTGAACTCTGTGTGGACTTCTGTAGTACCACCAGAACATGTGAGCTTCTGAATAACACACAATTTAAACCCAATGAACCCAAGATCAGATCATTACACATATTAAGTTCTTTATCTAAGCATCAGAATCAGCCAACAAGTAAATACAGAATTCTTATGGATATTTGGCTTACTGGGTCTGACTTCAACATATCCCCACAGTTCTGATCCATCTTGAGTGCCAGCAGCACTGGAGAATCCTCCATGGAAAAGTGGAAGAAAGAAGAGAAGAGACACGAGTAGAAAAACAACATGGGACTTTTCCATTTGGAAAGTGAAAAGGAAATGCCAAAAGACTGGAGATAGAAAAGCTGTAAATGCAGAAAAGTGAGAATGGAAGTATATACGTGCACAGTACACAGAAGGGAAATGAATAAGATGGTGTCCTTGCTTCTGTCTTCAACTGAAATAACCAAAAAAGTGGCCGCTGTGCGCCAAAAAGATAGACTGGAATTTTGACTTTACAGACACATTCTTTAAACTCGGTTGTTTTCAATTACGTATATACAATTCTATCATTATTGTCGCTAAAAAGTTAAGATTTATCTTAAATTTATTGCAGGACAAGAAGAACATATTTTAGTCGGGAACCGAAAATGATAAACTTTAATGTTTTTTTAACTTAATACTTGCAAGTAGAACCGTATATAATTCTCTCTCTGTCCTTTAATATTCAATTACTTTTATTTTGCACGCATATTAATGATTTATGTTATATATTGTGTATTTTTCTCATTTTATCCTTTAGAGAAATGAAAAAAGAAAGTGGGCCAGGAGAGAGAAAATTGATTGGTAGAGTGTTAAATGTGGGAGAGAGAAATTGAATAAAAAAGTGTAAAGTGGTGGGCCATAAAAAAGAGAAAATGAGTTGATAGAGAATTAAATAAAGATAGAGAAATAAAATAAAAAAAGTATAAAAATGGTAAATAAATTAGTATTCTTACATATTTTTTCTTAATTTAGAAATAATCAATTTTTGTGTGACAACTCAAAAAGAAAATATGATCAAATTTTAAGAGACTGAGAGAGTAATACTTACATCTGCAAAAGTTTTCATATATATATATATATATATATATATATATATATATATATATATATATATATATATATATATATATATATATAGCGCTATAAAATGGGGTATTTGCTAGCGCGATCTGGACCGTCCATCCCGAAAGATGGACGGCCCAGATCTTTTTTTCGTTTTTTTTAAGTACGTCCGCTACATTATGTAGCGGACAATTTTTTGACAAAAATACCCTTTGTGCCCATCCGCTACATTATGTAGCGGACTATCGAGACTACTGCTCTGACTTTTTTTTAAATCCGTCCGCTACATTATGTAGCGGACAATTTTTTGATAAAAATACTCTCTGAAAACTTGTCCGCTACATAATGTAGCGGACTTTCTGACTATCTCTTTCTCTGTCCTTTCTTTCTCATTTCTGTTCTGACTATCTCTCAATCTCTCTCTCTCGCTGTCCCCACTCCACTCCCCCATTCCTCCTTTGCTTCTTCTTCAGACGAATAGGACGAATTGGACGTGTGGAGCTCGGTCGGCTGCGGCGTCGTCTCGCCGGACTACAGGAAACCGGTGGTGAGTTCGAGGAAGAAGCCGCTGGCGGCGACGAAGAGGGCTGAGGCGGTGGTCGGGGGGACGACGTCGTCGCTGCGGTGAACATACCAGATTGCGGTGAAGGGGTTAAGTTCGGCGTCGTCGTCGTTTTTGTTGTTGGCTTTTGTGATTGGGTTAAGTTTGGCTGCTGACTTTGTTGCCACGGATAAGATTTTCTTGGACTGTGGGGGTTCTGGGGATTCTACCGATACTGATGGTCGGAAATGGACCACGGATATTGGGTCAAAGTTTGCTTTGGTGGGTGCAAGGTCGTCGACATCCTCTGCCGCTACTCAAAAGCCTTCTGTCCCTGAGGTCCCTTACTTGACTGCTAGAATTTTTGAATCGGAGTTCACGTATAGTTTCCCTGTGACGTCTGGACGCAAGTTTGTCTGTCTGTACTTTTACCCAGCATCTTATGCTGGACTGAATGCGTCTGATGCTGTGTTTTTTTGTGGCTGCTGGAACTTATACCATTCTGAAGAACTTCAGTGCGGCACAAACTGCTGAAGCTCTGAATTGCGATTATATGGTTAAGGAGTATTCGGTCAATGTGGCATCCGGGTAGTTCAGGAAACAGGGAACCAAGAGCGGATTTACAATCTCGCCGACGAAGAAGAAGGCAGCAATATGGAGGGAGCCTGTCGCGAGGAAGAAGGCAGTGACGGAAGGTGTTCTGCCAGGAGTGACGAGGTCGGCGAATACACCTACCCGTTTGATTCAGACTCGCTGGGGAGAGAGAGAGAGAGACATGAGAAAATTAGTCCGCTACATTATGTAGCGGATGAGAGAAAGGAGAGAGAGAAAGAGAGAAAGAAAAAAAAGTCAGAACATTAATGAAAGAAAGAGAAGAAAAGTCTGAAAACTTGTCCGCTACATTATGTAGCGGACAGACCCGGAGGGTATTATTGTCAAAAAAATGCAAAAAATTGTCCGCTACATAATGTAGCGGACGTACTTAAAAAAAACGCAAAAAAAAGATCTGGGCCGTCCATCTTTCGGGATGGACGGTCCAGATCGCGCTAGCAAATACCCCATTTTGCTAGCGCTATCAATGGATCAGCTCCCTATATATATATATATATATATATATATATATATATATATATATATATATATATATATATATATATATATATATATATATATATATATATTACTTGTTATATAATAACCGATGCAAGATAACTTCGTTGTGTCACACTCACCGCATTATGTTTTCTTTGCTTGATACGCAATCATATTATGTTTTCTATGTGAAATAGAATTATAAACTTTTTAAGTGTTGCTAAAGGTCTCAAGTTTTATCTTTCATTGGGGTACTTATTTCTTGATAAGTGAAATTTCATATTAGTAAGCCTGATACAATTGAAAACTAATTCTAGACATACCTATTTAATGAACTAATTTATTATGATTTAATTTTTACTATATATCATTAAAATTACTTTCTAATTTGAATATAAAAGTTCATATATCTAAAAAAGGAGAGTATCATATTAAAATTTAGAAAAAAAATGACTTTACACTTGAAAACAACTTATGCGAGGAAGAACAAAAAATAAATAAATTTGAATAGTGTCCTTATTTTTAAGAGTTAACCACGCCATTGACCACTGTACTATTAGTGAAATTCAATTTTGATCACTGAATATCAATTTGTGTCAAAGTGACCACTGAATTTTTAAATTCGTTTCAATCAGGCTACTCCATCAAATTAATTGTCCTTGTCGTGGCTCCGTTAAGTCCATTTAGTTAGGGGCATTTATGTCTTTTTATCCTTTTTTCCCTCTCTCTCTCTCTCTCTCTGTCTCTGGGCCTCACACAAACACCCTCCCCCTGGACTCTTTCAAACATTCAAGTGCCCTAATTAATCTCTTTCTCAGAGCTAGTTGGACTTGGAGTTGCACATGGTCCAATCCATAGTCCTCTGAGCTCATTTCGGTGCCTTCAACCAAAAAGCTCTCAAATTGGCTTGAATATGCTGCTGTTTGTAGATGTGTGTTCTTCATTTCCAGCAAGTTTTTCTATTTGGGGATAAACTGGGTTGTCAATGAAGGCTAGTCCTTCTGCTTCCTCCATGTAGCATCCATCATGAGCGGTAGGAATCAAATTACTCATCTTCATTTCAGAATAAGGAAAGATGCCTGAATAAAGATTTTAAGTACTTGAAGTAGAAAGATCAGGCTGCCAAAAATTGAATCCATCAGTTGTGTCCAACCAAAACATCATAGACGAGCTCATCCATAATATCATAATCCATAGTATTGTTTGCGAGTGATCTCAACATGACATTAGGTGTAAAGGCACCGCTATCCATTATGAACCTCCATTTCCTAAAACCTAGATCATACAATTGTAGAAAAGGAAAAAAAGACAGGTTAGGAAGCAAAACACAAAAAAAGAGCGAGTATGATAAAAAGAAAAGGAACTTCCAGAAAGAATCTTTTTTCCCCACCTTCAAGTTCCAACTAATCCAAGTCACAGAAACATCGTTAACAAAAATTTCTGTGGAACTGCAAGCAAAACAAACACCAGGTTTGAAAGAAGAAGGAAAGTGGGTGGGGGGAAGGGGGAGAGTGTGTGTGTGTGTGACAGTGTACGTGACTGTCATGTGTGTGTGTGAGACTGTGCTTGTGCGCCCGCACATTTGTGTCTCTGTCTGGTGTGCGTGTGACTGTGTTCATGTGTGTGTGT